>JADNRX010000011.1:0-423187 GCA_015501595.1 Hymenopellis radicata | reverse complement strand
AAAAAGAAACTCGATAATCGATGCTTACCGATTCCTGGATTGACGTGCTCTTTGGTGGAGACGGAATACGCTTGACGAGCGAAGGAAATTCCGTGGCGATACGGGCAAAAGGATTAGGGTTGAAATTTTCGTCCAGATCCATTTTCAACCACGGTTTATCGTCATCGGAGGGCGACGATGGAATTGATGCTTTCGCCTTTCCTTTCGTCCTGGACCCTGGTGTGCTGGGCACACTGACATCTTGCTGGTTCTCCTTGTTTCGCCGCAAGTTCTTCTGACGTTTGGCTGTGGTCAGTGGGGTATCTGCTGGTGAGCCTCTCTTGGTCCCAGGCGAGTCGGATTTCTTTTCCACGTATATGACTTCTGGAGAATCAGGTCGACGTGCCGGAGCAGATGGTGCGGGTGCGCTCTTCTTCCCGAAGCCGGGAGTGGCGAAAGAAGGTAAAGACGGCAGTCCCCGCACTGTGGATTGATGGAATGAGTGGCGACTGATAGTAGACATAGTTACGTACGCGACGAAGCAGCATTGGCGGCAGGCTTGAACTTATTGACCTAGTAGAGTTTGGGTACGGAGCTAAAGCGGTCCATACAATGACGCACCTTTGCCGACGCGACGGTGAGAGTGGAAGACGACGACGACGGAGTGGACGTGACGCTCGCCCGTTTCTTCAGTACATCTTGCAGATTGTTCTTCGTAGACATGCTCTCTTTGGAGGAGACCGAGAAAAGCTTCCCAACGGACGAGAGTAAGGAGCGAAGGTATAGACGTGCTTGAGAGTTTAAAGGTCGATAGTGACCGTCACACGTAACGATCGCGTCTCGAAATAATCTAACTACGGTCAGGTGACCTGGACTCGCACCGCCACCTTTCAAGGCTGCGAGGTTGTTAGATCGTAGGTTTATCATGTATGCATGACGCAGCCCAACACGACAACTAATTTGAAAGGTGATAAATTACACGAAATCATCCGAGTAGTAAGTAATGAAGAGTCCGTATCATGAGAACCAAGTCCAGCGACATCAAGGTTTATACCGAGGATAACCAACGATGCCGCGACATTTCACGCACACTGGCTCGATCACTAGGACTGATACGAATGATACGTGCGAGAAAATCAAACGTCTCATTCAGGTCATCGTGAGAAAGCGCCAGATGTTGTCGCAGAACATCGCCCAATGTAACAGGATATAGAGTTGTATCCATCAGGAAAGATCCTTCCTGAGGGTCAGCCACAAACGGATCTGTAGCTCAGCGTAATTGACCTACCGTCAGAATGAAACCACTTCTTCGACTCTGAACCTCGCCGAACGAGATCTTCAGGGAAGTCTCCAAGCATTTCTATCATTTGGATGATATGCGACTCGTCTGGGGTCAGCCCGAGGTCAGCGCACTGGAAGCCGGGATCAAATAGAAGCTCTCCGGTAAGAAGGAGGTAGATCTGCCAGACGACCCAGTTTAATTCAGGCCCATTCCTCGAAATTGAACGTACCACACAGGCCAGACTCCATAAGTCACTACTAACGCCACACGACGCCTGAAGAATAGCCTCTGGAGAGCGAACGGAAAGGGAAGCCTGTGGATGGGCGTCTGCATCGCGGCCGATGAGAGGCCTGAATTTCCAGCGCATGGAGGAGCTCACCGACAATCGCCAGTCGAAACACAGTGGGAAATTGTTCTTCAAAGCTTCCTGTTGTAGAGCTGTCGTCCACCCCCTCGCCATCCGAATCGTCGTCTTTAAAACGCGCTAGCAGCCAATTCAGATCACGAGACAGCATTACAATAGAGCTTTGGTTGATATCTGATTCGAAGGTGTAAGTTTCAATGTAACTCGACGTACTCGATGATATTACCTCCGTGGATGACACCCCTTTTCTCGTTCTCCCGCAATGCGGTGACAATATCTCGTGCAACTAGTTTGACAAGTTGCAAGGGCATCACGGCTCCGAACCTCCCGCGCAAGTCCTCAAGAGATATGTAGCGCTCCAAGTAAGGCTGTGGTTGTCTCATAGCAGGCATTCGCTGATGGGGCCGATGCGAATGAGAGTGAAAGAGCGATTTCAAGGCTGACAGCAAACGCTTTATCGTCCGCGGTGTAGCCAGCGAAAGCATTGCGACACTAGACGGGAATCGTGAAAGGACAGACACTGGTAGGAGGTGGAGAGCACGTCAAGCTTATATGCGACGTTAGGGGATTACACCTTGATCAGGAGCAGGTCATGATTCAGGAAGAGAAGAGAAGCTCCCGATACATGGTCGGGAAGTAAATGAGCTTGTAGTTACACGTCCTTGCGGAACCCCGAGTCCTTTCGGCTGAGGAAGCGCTGTGCATGAAACCCTAGTATAAAAGGCAGTACCTGCAAAAGTTGTTTCAGCGTGAGCTATTGAGTGGACTGACCGGCATTTCCAGGGTATCATAACCAGGCCTGTATGATCATAAACGACCAGTGGTGGGCAGCCATGGGCAGCAGCAATTACAATCCAAGACGCCCGGCACCGAAGACGAAGGAAGACGTGTAACAAACGAAGCATTGTACATTCCTCTGACGTGCTTAGCGCAATGTAATTGCCGCGGTGGGACCGCGTGCGCTATAAACCGTTGGTTTGAGAGGTTAACCGTTCACTCATGACCGTCCATGTCCGAGGAGGAGCACCAATAAGCACCTCTGACTCCAAACCATTCCCATTAACCGGTCATCTGTGTGGCCCCGTCGACATCCTGTACAGCATGGAAGCTTGAACTTTAACAAGAACAGCTGCAGGATTCCCTTAAAGCCACCGTTTAAACTCGACAATGCAATAACTTGATACACGAGAATGCTATGGAAAAATGTCTGTCCAGTGTACTACGAAAGCGGATAGTGTAAAGAGGAGGAGATAAGCGGAGGCACAATGTCGGGATACACCAGAAGTACTCCATCCAGGAGGTGTCCCGAGGGTGACAGCCGCAGCAGACGCTGTTGATGTGATTGTTGTCACCACGCCGCCTGTACCGGTGACGATGAGAGTCTGCAGGGTGGCAGCAGGCTTCAGCGTGGGTAATGCGGAAACATTCGTAGCGGCCCCAAAGACGGCACTATACGTGCTTGTGGCGAGCTCGGTTTCAACGATACCGCCTGTAGGGGCACTGATGCCGGAGTTGAACGTATACGGGGGAGTCGTGTATGTCGGAGTCGGTAACAATGAGTTCGGCAAAGCAGTGTCAATGGTGGCAGACATAGATGAGAGATAAGATGAAATATACTGCTCAGACTCAGCGATGATCGTTTCGTTACGAAGGTTATAGAAACCAATCATAGGTGGCTCTTCAAAGTTGATTCCATAACTGGTCCAAGTCAGGACTGAAAGGTGCAAAAAGGCAGATTGGGCTGACCTGAAAACAGAATACACTGTCCGAAGAAACGGTGTTCCGAACTGCCAGTCGATGCCGTCAGAGCTAGGAGCGTGCGCGGCTGGCCAGGATAAGCAAAGATTCGGGTTCTCTGAAGCACGGCCAATCAGGAAGTCAGAAGGTTGTAATGTGATGGTCTGGTCTCTGTGTAACTTTTCAGCGAGAGCGTCTGATGGGAGTCAAATAATTACCCAAACGTAAAACTCATTGACACCAGCGTGTCACATGGAATAGCGTAAAGGCCATTGTTCGCATCAACAAGTCGTGCGCCACCAATTTCGCCAAATATCCGAGAGACCTTTGAATGAAAGTTAAGCGCTGAGTTTTATATCAGCGGATTTTGCGCACATCGGCGTATGGACCGTAAATGCCGCTAGTTCCGCTGTTTACAAGGTCAGCGGGCCATTCCTACCTAGATAAATGAAAACACGAACACATCGAACATGGCCAAGGATGTGTCACTCGTAATTGTCGGGTACGTCGGTGTGGGGGTGAAAGCGGTCCCGTTTAGAGCAAATGACTTGAAGGGCGTCGCCCATTGTAGATAACTCGACGAGTTATTGTCGTTTCCAATGGGTGCAAACTCAACAACGGGATGCCAGCCGATAGCACTAACGTTTGATACGACAGACGCATCAATGGCGCCTACTCAAATTGAACATTAGTGACAACAGTTAAACCGATGGCTGTACAAACCGAGGGTCAGGCTACCACTGGAGTTGCGTGTAAGACTCAGGCCGAAGAGAGGATAGTCCAAGTGGCCCTGTTGAGCGAGTTGCACGAAGAAAGGAGTGGCTGTCAACAGCATTAAAGCAAAATCATGGACGCGAAGAGATTGAACCAACAATTAGTAACAGAGTCTGAGATACTTGAGAGGCGCGGGAAACCAAGACCGAATATGCCGCTCATGTCATCGGTGAGAGAGACATTGCCAGAGTTGATGAGACCGAATGCTTGACTGTCGACAGTTATGTTGGCGAACAGAATAGACTCCCGGGCAACGATGCCTTCAGCAACTGGAAGAATTGGGCAAGCGGAAAGGCATGCTGAAGAAGGCTACTCACCTGTACTGTCCGAGTAGCTCGCACTGAAAGCAGTGGTATTATCATTCACAGTGATGTATGTACCACTTTCGTATTCCAAAGGATAGCGAGGAACCTTTGTACAAGTACTAGTGGTACAATTGGTGGATATTAACCACAAATCCGAAGAGGCAGTGTCAAGCGCTACGCGAAAGTACGTCGCGCCGGCCTTAATAACCGCATAGTAAGATCTAGGGTCTTTGAGTACGAAAAAGAGGAGTAGTCAAAGAACATACTGGGCATCACTGGAGAGCGTCACAGACGCCATCCCAGACATCGTATCGTTGGCTGCAACATCTCGACGATATAGTGGGAGTTTCCTGGGCGCAGACCGGTCCGCAATTAGGACATTTCCGTAGACGTGAATGGCAAAAACAAAGGTCAAAAGACAGGTGCGAAGTGTAGACCACATCACGCCCTAGCGAACATCCGTAACAAAGTTGTGAAGAAAGGCGGATGGAAATAGGGTGCAGGTTAAGGAAAAAGAGCGGCTGCGTAACGCCCGCAGTGGAGGCAGAAGGAAGGTTGATGAAACACGGACCGCCGGTGTGGGCACGTGGCTCACACAGGTGCCTGCCCCTGTAGGGTTTGCTCGGCTGGACCCGAAATCGCAGTCGCGCTGAACAAGCGCTGAGCGCTGAATGCGTATACTGCTGGTATACTGTCACTCCACGGGGAAACTGTGGTCAAACTGGAGCTACAACAGACTTTATAAGTGCCACCGGTACTACAGAGATATACACCCGACATGAACATCGGCCATCCAGGAAATCAAGAATATATAAGAGATTGGAGAGCATAATCATCGAAAGACATGTACACGAAACGAAAATATTAAGGATAGAATAAAAATGTACTGACGCATTCACCGTTTGGCAAACACCTTCTTCAATAGGCCGAGGACCTTGGGTACGTTTAGTTGAACGTACTCCAAGTCGAGAAGATGCTTATTATCCTTTTGCTGCAGAGGAATTAGACGCGTTAGAAAGAACATGTGAGATGGCACACCTTCTCCAATAGATCGTCAATTTTGAGGTCCATTTCAAGAATAGCCCTCTCCCTACCCTTGTAGTGCAAGGCTATGATAAATGTGCCCGGAGTCGGTGAGGTAATGTTGAAATATATATTGGGTCGTCTAAACCCAGCATCAGTCAAGATCAGAAAGCTCGTCGCGGACACTGACCGGTTATCGGGAACGTTGCTTTCCACGATTATACCCTCCTTCTCCAACTGCGCATGCGTGAATCGGTACGGGCCCAGAACCGCCGCCTTTGCAGGTTTCTTCTCCTTCCCACCAACTGTGATGACACCCACACCTGTACTGCTTCCCTTGTCTTTCGACGCCGTGAGTCGGACGTTCTGCAAGTAAGCCTTGTACTGCTCCAGTTGAGAACGCATGTAGTTGTTGTGGTCGCAGATCGTCTTGTATACAGCCTCCAGAGATTTTGTCTCCAGCAAAACCTTCTCCCGAAGATTGCCGAGGTGAACCAATTCGGCGGCAACCTCGTCCTGCATGAGTTTGTACCCATCCGCTTGCTCAACAATCTTTTGCTCCTCCAACTCCCGTAACATCTCCTTGACCTTGATGCCCTTCCGCACAAGTGTGGCGTCCTTTGTGGTGGCCGCTCGTTCGGCAATGGCTGCTAGATTGTAGGGTCTTTTCTCAGCAGCGTGAGGAATGGAACGTATGAGCTGTACAAAGATAGACTTTGTTTCCATGTATAGCATATCGCTAGACGAGACAGAGTCCATTAAGGCGCTTTGGATGTCGTGCACCGGCGTTTCCCATCGACTGTAAAGATTCAGTTCAATGGTTCGATTCTCCTTTCGGGGAACTTGAGCAGGTGCCGGGCCCAGTTCATCCGTAAGGATGCGCAGATGTTGTTTATCGTTAGGAGACTGCGCGTTGTCAAGATCGGTGGCAAGGAAAGGAAGGGGCATCTCACCAAGGTTTCAACATGTTGTAGGATCAAGGAATGAGTGTTATACAGCTCGTTGAGTGTGATGTGGATCATCAGATCTTTCTTCGAAAGCGCCATGTATTGATCCATCTGACGAAAGAATGAGGAAGAGAGGGAGGTTTCAGGACCAGATTATTCACCTCGAGTGTGTCGTAGAAATCGCCAACTTCGCACAGGTTGTTGAGAAATTGATTGATACGTGCTTTATTGTTCTCGACAAAAGGATTTAAGGTCATCATGTAGATTTCCTTTGCGTAGGAGGGCTTGTTCGCCAAGTTTTGCAACATCTTCGCGATCTGAACACAGAAATTAGGCAGTGTAGTAGAGAGTCTACTTTTCTCTTACAAGTGTTAATGTTCGGCGGGGATGCTTCGCAGGTACGCCCTCTACAAGCATGTATGCCTGGGGGGTGACGATTGCCGGATTAATGAACCGGAGGAAGAAGAAGCCACCAATCAAGGAGCAAATCGCGTAGTCAGTCGCCTCCGGGTATTTGCGCTGGGTGAGAAATGAATCAATCTGCATCGTTACTAAACAATAGCGAGACCTACGCGTGTCAAACTACGAATCTGCTTGCAGATCCATCGAATACCGTAGGGCACGCTATCCAAGCTTTCGATGATCGTGAGTAAGAAGCTGTTTGCGATTTCCATGAGCATGGTCAAGCGCGGTGCGATGATGGCCTGGACATCAGGGTTCTCCGCAGCGACTTCGGGGGCAACTCCGCGAGGTAAATTCGGTGGAAGGGAGCCGGTCTCTTCTTCTATTTGGTTGATCATTTGCTCATACACCTGTGGGTGATTTTTGAGATATAACGGACGGCAACGGTGAGATGAATGCATACCTTAACGGGATTAATCTCGAGATTTAGGTCTTTATGCTCAATAAGACTGTTGATGCGCTCTGCAAGCACGCTCTTCAAGTAGCTTTGACCTGGTCCTCGCCTGGTGTAAGTGGTCATCATCCGAGACACAGGGGTATTGGCGCGAAGAAGAGATCCAAATTCTGTAGCAGTCTCGAACTGGGCGGAGAGCACTGATTGGAACATGGTGAGAAGGAGATGCTCTTCTCTGCTCTCGTATTGGTTTCCATAGAGGGTGAACATGACGGTTTGGAGGAGGGTATCAATTTCGGATAGACTGACGAGCCTACATAACGCAGCTATGTGCCGTGGCTCGGACTGTAGGAGGAAGAAAAGGTTGGAGTATTGTTGAATCTTGCGGTCGTCTGGGTAATGACCCTCCGTGGGATCGACTTCCTCCAGGGTTCGCTCGACCTCGCGTTGCTGCAAAAGAAATGTCGGTCACGCGAGAACTATTGAGTGTTGATGAAGCGCACCTCGTCCAATGCCATACGGTTCTGAATCAACAAAGCTATGCGAGAGTCGAGGTAGCGAACATCGCGTTCAAGAACAAAATTCTTCTTGGACTGAGCGGATATTTTACCCTTGAGGTCGCGAAGACGCTTTTGCGCTGTGAAATCGCAGCCGGTAAGAATAACAGTTAAGCGTGGGTAAAGGGCGTGCACCTCTGGCCAATTCATCTTCGACTTCAACATCCTGCTCCGCCGCCATGCTGAACAGAGCGGTTACGCTATAGCGATTGGTATTTCGGTTGGTATGTCTGCGTCCCGACATGCTGCCGGGAGATCCAGGTTGGTCGTAGGACATGATGGTCGTTGGAGAGAGTGAATAGAGGATACGGAAGGAAACAGGAAAGCAGCTGTCGAATTATGCGTTTGGACGGTCCCTGAGGATGCGAAACAGCACCAGCGCTTTGAACCGGCAACAGCGAGAAGCTCTGGGAAATACGGAGAATCGTACAGCTTAAGGGTATCAAGTCAGAGAACAAGGTGGGATCGTGCACAGCCACCGCCATCGGAGAACAAAACAAATCGCACGGCTTCAACGATTTTCCTGTCCAACCTCCGAGGCACCCTGGATTTTTCGATTTTTTCCTCAACACTGCGCTTTCTCGTTGATACCAACACGGCTACACTCTACAAACTTGATACTGGAACTGATGATCACCCTCGAAATCTCACGCGACCATGACCAAAGCTGCCGGCACGCAACCTTGACGCAACCCCATTTCAAGAAAATCAACAATACGCTCGTTCCTAAGTATTGGCATACGACTCCTCCGTCCTATTCATTCGAGGCCGCCGTGTTACGCGCCTCAATGATGTGATTTGATGCTGACCTTGATCAATTCATGCTAGACAGTCCCCTGAAGTCTGAAGCGATCTATCAACCCGACGTTGCTGCATCCACGCCTCTGTGCAAGTCCTAGTTACGGCACATCATTGGGGAGGCGAAGTGTACTAAACAAATGGAGACTGACACATTCAAATCTCTCTAATGCCCAGCAACGACGGGTAAGTGCCATCAATCTTTATCTAAATACTAACTTCAACACGACACAAATACATCAGATGAGAAATAATTCGGATTGTACACTACTTCAGACGATGCCAGAAACTCGATGACATATCATTCCATTACATGCGCCCGCGTACGTGGCCCTTGGGGACATCTTGGGTGTACTTCCTCCCTTCGCTCTGATAACTGACTTTGTAATACAAGCCCTGCATCTGCCAACCACGTTTAGCGGGTCGCTGTCGACTTGAACACTACTCACCCTCTCGAAGAAGTATAGTGCGCCCACTATGACTCCCGCCACCCATCTGTTTGTCTGGATGCATATTTCAACCTGCTCGTTCTACGGTGGGATTAGCGCGCTTCGGCTGAAACCAGAACCCGAATATTACCAATCCAAAAACCTTTCCCTATGGCATTCAGTCAGTGTACTAGCGTAGTAAACGAAGGACGAGCTGGCTTACCAGGTAGTTCGTCAGTGTCTCGGCTGACGGCTGGGATGGCGTCGGTACGGGACTTTGATAATGATATTTCGGGGGCAATCCCTGCGGCGGAGGTATCATGGACGCTTCAACGTGGTCGTATCCTGTGGGCTGGCCGCTCGATGCGCCATAGTCGTTGTACGTTGAAGGGGGTTGGTAAGGCGGAATGACTGGCGGGGGTTGTGACCTCTGAGGTCCCTGGGGTGGATAGTAAGAGTATGACATTTCGGCCGTCTGGTCAGAAGTGTCAACACGGAGATGCTTTATACGATGGTTTTGGAGTCTCTATATCAGGTAACACCTCGTCATGATAACGCTCGAGGCGCCATCTTGCACGAGACTGTGGTTGACAAGGTTTTCACCATCTCGAGGTGGCACGAGGCTGAGTTGGACATTACTTTTGACCATTTCGAGGTGAAGGATTCCAGCTCATCTGTCACCCAGGCCATGGTTACCCTGGACTAACGCCCGCACAATAGACTCTGGCTGGACCTTGGACTCCGAAGGATGTGTCCTATATCGTAAGGCTACGCATTGCCCGGCTGTTGAACCAGCATCCCTTTACACATATGGCTTCCGGACTGGACTGTATCTATCGGTTTCGGTATCGTTGAACCTGAGTAACTAGGTCAAAGCGGCTGCTTGACGAGTGAAGAAGTTGTGACTTCTGGAATTCTGTTCGCAATATCAGCACCCCATGTTAACATTCATGTATCACAGATGTGATGTACATAGCCAATAGAGTCTTTTCTAACGCGTAGAATGAGGCTGAACCAGGCGCGTTCAACGTCGGAAGTTGCCGAACTTTCACTCAGCCACAATGGTCAGTACTTCCAGCTTCGCCACGTATTCAGTTCTGTGTTTGAGGGAGTAGGATCGAATAGGAATCAAAGTTCAAGAGAGAAAGTGAAGCATTGTTCATGCTAAACAGAGCTATGAAACGACGGCCACCGAAAACGATTGATATAGATATTCCAAGTCGGCCATGTCTCTTTTTGCCCGACGCTCGTTGCAATATTTTCGCCATTCTGAGGCCTTTACGTGTTGGCAACCGATAAAGACACATGGTAAGATAAGAGACTCCTTGGGGCTGACTTCCCTCTTGTGATCTATCTTAGCGCCTCCTCAGCGCTTGGAGTGAGCAGCATGCGGCCGCGCAAGCCGACTTGTATTTTTAGGCTTCACATGGCTTGAACATGCAAACAAACACGCTTCACTTCTACAGGCATCAGTACGAGATCCCGAGCACAAGTGGAGACGAAGTGGAGGACATTCCAATCAGCGGGAATACGAACCACGGCGAGAGATCCCTTGGCCAAGTTACTGGCCAAAACATACTGCCAACCGCCTCTATTCGGGACCATCTTCTATTTCCCAGCATTTCAAACACAAAAATGGCACCGGAACTGCGAAAGACCCGCCTTCGATTCACCTAGGCAGGTATGTTTGAGCATGCCTAATGCAGCCGATGAAGTCGACAAAGACGCGTGTCTTGTCCGTGTCGGCGGTGAAGTTCAAAACCTCCAGGATGCCAACGCGCGTAGAAGAAGTCCTCCTTTGCCTGAGTCCGGCATTGACACTTAGTCTTCCTTAAACAGTTATTTCTGCGCGCATTTCCACGGCCACCAGGTCGACATGCAGTCTCTATGATTCTTCTATGCATCGACTCAGACGGATCACTCAAAACGCGCTGATCACGGAAATATCACACGCAGATCTTCGAGTTCGAGCTCTTCGCCGAGTCCCGGGTACCCGAGGACCAAGCCATCGTCACGACAACTGGATAAGCGAGCGTGGCCATGGACATAGGGGAAGGGAAGAATTGACCAGGATAGTTATGAATTCGAAGTTATCCTAGCGTCGAAAGATACGCCTGCCGGCTGGGAGTAAAAGGAAAAGTGTGAAGTATTCGGAGGTGGCCGCAGAGCATCCCGAAGGGGCGGAAGAATCCCGAATGTTGATGAACGAGGAATCGAATCTGACAAGAGTCTGAGTAATGTACAGGTGGGGGTTGAAAGACAGCTTCATGGGGAAAGATCTGGAGACAGAACGACAGAGACAAGTGAAGGAGACTATCTTTTGTTGAGGACTTGTTTGGTTCTGTTGCTTTCACCATCCGACCTGGTCCGCGCAAGAGTTGCATTGAGCTCAGCGACGACTCACGAGCTCCCTACTCATTCTTTCTTCGTTCTCTCTACCAACTGGTACTGGTTTAGTTTTAAACATATCATCCGGGGGAGAATTTGCTCCAGCTCCGCATGACTGCACAATCCGATCGCGCGAAGCGTAGTCTCTTTCCAGAGGCCTTGCCACATGGAAGACTTGCAGCTCTGAGTCTCGCTGTAATTAGGCTCGAGCTTCTTGTATGAGATGTTCCACTGCGATTACGAATATCTGTTCATCTTCAGGTCGTTCAGCGAAGTCAAAAAATTACACTCATTCGCGCGTGGCGTAATCGTCTGCTAGATCGACGATGTCCAGGGCAATGACGTACGTACAACCGTGTAACTCATACGATTCGGCTCAAGAGGATCTTGTCTACAACCATGACAATAGCCAAGCAACGCATTCTCGTCGTCGGTGCCGGCGCTGCTGGCATGTCGTGTGCAACGGGACTGGCACAACACCCAGAACAGTTCGATGTGACTTTGGTCGAAGCCAAGGATTATTGCGGCGGACAGATGTTCTCTATTCCTCTGGAAACGGAGAAGTTTGGTGCTCCGTGGATGAATCAGGGCGTTCAAGGGTAAGTCTCCATCTTGAAGCAATGAACAGTATCTCACGTACGCCAGGGCGTCATACATTTACCATCACACTTTTAAGCTGTTTCGCGATCTTGGGCACGATGTATATCCGTAGGTTACGGTGGCCTATAAGCGCCCTGATTTAACCGCAGTCCTTCAGAGTCGACTTACAAGTGTCATTCGGCAAAGGCGATACTGTGAGCTTTTCGACATCTCTTGACACTAGATCTCATGTGTTGGATTAGTTCTGGACCAACGTCTTTCCTTCGGATCTCGTTAGTCGCCACGCCAAAGAAATCAGGCGCTTCAACTGGGCCTTGAAAATATTTCACTGGTTTGGACTGTGCTTTGCAATGGTCCCCATCAAAACGAGTCTTAAGCTTTTCTTATTCTCAGACGAGTATGTAGGCTTTTCTACGACCATTTCGCCTTTCTCAGCTACCTCAGATTCATCAACACAATGATCTACCCAAGGCGAGTCTTCCTGCATGCTCCCAATGCTTTCCTTGACACAATCCTAGTCTCGCCTTATTTCTTGGTATGTCTACCTCCCTTCCATAGTCCCAGTGCTTGAGTTGCATGCTTCGATAGGGACAGGAAACGCTACGCCTGAACTTCCGACTATCATAATGGAGCGGCTTTATACGTCACCCACGTATGGAATGTGTGAGACGCGTCAGTAATTCTTACAGGCGTGCGTCTAACTTAAATGGTAGGGTATCCTGTGGATAAACAGATGCTCACGTCAAATCTTCCTCCCATGGTCGTGTTTCCCGAAGCTACAGCGGTGTATACAGATTGGCAACGTCGTCTTGAAAAGCAGGGTGTTCACGTACGGCTTTCTACTGAAGTACTTCGTGTCACGGAACGGTCGAAGCTCGCGGTCAAGGTGGAACTCCTTCAGAAATTGGGGGAACCACTTGTTGAAGAATATGATCAAATTGTGTTATGCGTCCTCGCCGATACAGCGTTGAAGATTCTTGGGGAAAAGAGTAGATGGATCGAAAGAAAAGTGCTTGGTGCCACTAGATGGAGCGACGATGTCACGGTTACGCATAATGTCGGCCTTCCATCTTTTTGTGTCCCCACCTAACAATTCAGGACAGGATTCTCAATACATGAAGAAATGGTACGAGATGGAGTTCTGCGAATCACTCGCTGTTCGTGACCTGCATGGTCGAGACGAGTCAAACCGAGTTGCCGAAGCAAAGGAAGTCTTCAAGCCGTACGTGCTTCTTCCTCGCTTTCCATTCGGGTTTTCATTTCTCGGCAGGATGTATCTCATAAAGCAAGTGCCTAGCAATCCACGACTGCTCGAAATGAGCTTTGACTGCTCCGCTTTCCAGTACCAACTGCCCAAAGTACGGGATTTACTCTCGTTGGTCGTCAGGTCGGCTAATTTTCTTCTAGAACACACCTTTGGATTGCCATGTCTTCCAGACCATATTTCTCAACGACAAAGATAGCAAGACTTGGTCCAAAAACGAAATCGATCCCGTTCACGTTATTAGGGAGGATTGGTGGCACCAGCTATGCCATGGATGGACACATTATATGTTCGTCGTTCCCTTTATGTGGCTTCTTAACGGTAGACAACGTACAACCTATGCGGGTTCCTGGACCTTGGTGAATGCGCACGAAGTGGCTGTTATTTCTGGATTGGCTGCTGCATACAGTTTAGGCGCCGATTACATCCAAGGAACTCCGTACGACGCGGCAGACCAGAGCCAGAGCAGTTGGGCACCATTGTGCTTCAGGCTCTACTTGCTTCTGAGTCATATGATCTGGTTCAAGCGGGGGCGAACGGGCAACGCGTAGGGTCCATTGGAATAGTGTTATCGTTTCTGAGATCGTAATGTTTAGACAGGTCAACGTGAAATGAGTTTCGAGTAGATGGGTATGGCTTTCATGCGACATGCTTCTGTGAAAGGTATCATTGAGTGGGTGTTGATCCGTATCAGTATATACTACTAGAAAGGGAGAGGTGCGAGAATTGGTGGCCACCCGTCCACGGTCACATCATCACACTCCTAGGTGCGGACTTCCGCGAACCACGGCCTATTGGCACTAGTTATAACTTGTCTTAAGTGGGGATGTTAATTTCGAACAGCCCCGTAACCATGACGCATCGGTACAAATTGAAGTCAAGCATGTATGTAGCTAAATGGGAACTCTGCTCTTCTTCTTCTTCGCCTCTGCTGGTCCGGGAGGTAAAGATATCTCCTCGAAGCCCCAATCGCTTGAAGACAAAGGAGGTAATCGTACAGGCATCTTACCCTTGGCCTTCTCCGACGGTTCTTTCGTTGGTGGCGAGGGCATATCAAGATCCTCCTGGATCTCGCTCACGTCTTCATCATCCAACACCTCGACATCATCATCCGTGTCATCGAGAGACGCGGATTGCATCGATTGGGTTAACGAGCTGATATGAGGATGTTAGCGTCTACCCCAAGCGAAAAAATGTGCTGCTCACTGAATTTCTTCCTGACGATGGTTACACCATATCTTGCAGGAGTCCTTGAACTGAGGAGAAGACCGGCCAAGTCATTATAGAACTAGCATCCGTGTCAATGTCATTATGAATGGAACACGTCGAGACCCACCTTGATTCCTTCCTGAAGGTTCCCGCTTATCTCGCGATACTTATGATACGACAGGTCAAGGGATTGAAGAGCATGTTCACGCTCTTTGATAGACGGATCATCTTTCCTGGATGATAGGAATTTCTCATTGTCCGCCTACAGCAATCTAAGAATGAAATGACCACACATGACTGCAGGGTAACCCACCTCAATCGAAGACAAGATGTCCTCCTGCTCCTGTGCGTTGTCCGCCAATAACTGGCAGTATTTGTCATACTTGGCGAGTTCCTCGTCCAATACGTTCTCGAACATGGCTGGCTGCATTTCCTCCAAGCTTTCCAACTTGGTGGCCGCTTTGAGGATGCGAGGACGGATGTCATCAGCTTCGGCTAATGATTCTGCACGTCGGACTATCTGAGCGCGGTCAGCATGAACGGTGTCGAGGGACTCCAACAACACTCGGAGATTTCGGGCATAGCGCTGGGTGACTGCTGCCTCCGGCGTTCTACGCTTAGACGAAGTCGATGAAGGAACGAGTGCTTCTAGGTCCGCCTATATGCGCTGTTTTCAGTCTCCAACAGCGACGGATAAAAAAACGAACCCACCTCGCTGATGATCAAATCCATGATGTTTTCTTCCCATTCTTCCCACTTCTGTTTGACCGTTTCGTCGCTCAATGCAGCCTGTTGTAATATGGCGCGATAACGTTGTTCCTTCTGGATCAAATCCAGGTTGGCTTTATGAGAAGGAGGCCTCGCCAAATCGCCTGATTCTCGAGCAATCTCGTCCTCAGTGGCCTCATTGTCCAAGATATCGATGGCCTACAGTACGGTCACGCCATTGGCAACGACAAGGAAAGAAAGAATTCACCTCGTCTAGGATATTCGTAACATGTTTTGCTTGCTTCTGGAGGTCCTCAAACCAGGAGTCAATCTTCGTGGGCCCGTTTTCCATGCGGACTTCCTCGCCTTCTTCAATAAACTGGGAGGGAGACCTGCTGGTCGCTCGAGTGCCTCCAGAGACGCCGGCAGGTTATGATCGCGTAGCACAGCGTCAGCAGTATCTCTAAGCTCTTTGGACTTGTCCGAGATCTGATCCTTCACCAGGTTCTTTTTCCTGTCGTTATATATGTCTGTACTAATTGAGCGGTGGACTTGCATTGAGAGTATGAACTCACTGATGGCTTCTTGTGCACCCCAGCTTAACATTTCACCCATGATCATATGTACTCCCTTGGCAGGATTGGATAGCCCAACCGGCGTTGTGAGCTGAGCGATTGCAGCATGAGGAATAGGCGAGAGAGTGGAGATGGCTGGGACATCCTTGTGGTAGATGAGGTCGTTGTCGCGTTCAGCACGCTTCAGACTCGTGTCAACAGCAACCATGAGAGACTGACAATTGAGCTCAGGCACATTCAGAGCAGAAATAACGATGATCTACCTGTATGTCACCTTGGACAGCCGCTGCTACGCGTCCTTTGCGAGCAACCTCGGAAGCCCTTTTCGCTTCGAATTGTGCTTGTTGGAGATACGCGATCTCGTGACCGTAACTGCAGGACGAAGGAGTGAGAAGACGTAGAAAATGTCGACACTCCTGCTTACTTGCTGTTGTCTATTTCTTCCATGCTCTTCCTGAAATTGGCGACAGCGTCGAAGTGATGTTCCTTGGCTTCAATGTGTGCGAGCCAATCCTACAGATACTCGTCAAGGAAAAAGACATGTGGCGAAGCTATGGTGCATACAGAAGGGAATAGATGCTTGATCGGTGGCGTAGCATCCCGAATCTTGGAAATCGATAACTTGTAGTACGCCGCAGTCTATCCAAACTCAGTTGAAGACTGTAGGTAATGGATGTAAGACCTACATTGGCAGCCAGTCTTGCAATTAGTCCGCTTTTGAACTGGTCTAGTCGTGATCAACCGAAGAACGCCAAAAATACGCCAGCAAGTCACACCTATTTTAGCTTTCTGCCAGAAACATTCCTGCGCCTGAGCTAACATCAACCATTCTATACTATGAACAAAATCTGTTGAGAGATCCAAAGGAATCTCTTCATCTTGAGGAGAGAACACGAGTTTGGGAAGCGCGAAGTTCCTTAGATACGCCAGGGTTCCTGCAGCGTTCTACTGTAAATCTTGAGGTCACGGTAAACAAGGAGGCAGCTGCTCCGTACCTGATAGTAGCTAATGGCCCGCTTGATACCTTCCAAGTGCATTCGATCCTCCTTCGCGGCTAGTTGAGAGTACAACGCAGCTAGATTGAAGAGAACCGATGCGCGCTCGAAACCCAGGTTTCGAAGAGTTACGGGGAGATTGTTCGGAGGGAATACAGATGCGTAGGAGATCTCAAGTCCTATCTAAGGAACAGTTGTGAATCTGTAAGTGGAATGGCGCCCAGGGGGAACATACGTCTGCTGGCAACTTGGTGTGGATGGATAACAGTTGAGCATGATATCTGTCGCGTCATCAGACGTCCGTGTGTATTCAACAGTAAGTTTGAGCGCACTTTAAGAGTTTCTCGACTGCGTTTACATGCACGGACACGTCTACAGTATCCTTTCGGAGCTGTTGCCACTGGTTGAGATCTGCTTTGAAAGCCTCGGGATGAGCATCGGTGTGGGCCTCGAGGTAGTTTCTCGTTGGCTCCTTCACGTCGACAACATAGGTTTTCTTGAGTGGAACAGTGAGGAGGTTCGCCATAGAAGGATTAAGACAAAGTCAGAGAGGGAAGAGGGGAACTGATCCGGGCCGATTGCCGACGATGCTCGCATGCACCATTATCGTCCCAATCAGGTCTCAGTGTCGGTAACGTAGCTATCTTGTAGAACGGTTGTCTGCAGCATGGCGTAGCACGCGAGTTTCAACACAAATCGAATGCTATCGCCAGACTCTTGGGCGCACGTTCCCATCAGAGCGTCGTGCCTTAGACTCATGCAAGGCCATGTTGTCTTGAACCTTGTTATTTGGTCGTTTCGACTATAAAATGTATAGAAACGACCATTAGGACATGCAATTGTTGGATATAGGGTATCAGGTAGTGACCCCGCTACTAATACTATGTAAACACGCGTTGCTCTTGAGTGCCTCAAATCAGGTCGCCCGAATCGGGCAACAATAGCAGCCAAAAATATTACGTATCTTTCGTTCGATTTTGGCTTAACCCTGCCTTAACCACCACTATACTTACGCGACTTCTCCATGCTCCTGTTTCGGGGGGTGCAGAGCAGTCCACTCTGACCAAGGTTTTCTTCACTTGCGACCTATTTTCTCTTCATTTCTGGCAACCTTCATTACGAATCCTTCCTGGAAATGTTACGACGGTCTCCCACTGCAACCCCGAACCCTTCAGCTCAGGATGGACGCTCTGTCCCTGGTCCAAGCACCAATTCACCCATCACCCAGTTTCTGACACGACCTGCGAAATGGTTCAGTCGTAGTGCGTCGTCTTCGGGGGTGGCGGAGGGAACAGGGAAAAGAAAACACAAGATATCACGGCCAACAGATCCCAGGCCGATACTGGACGGATACGCCGGCTCGAATGCAAGGTGTGCTCTCTTTCGTCCTTTAATTTCACTGCCTGCATATAAACCGTCTCTTAGGTCTGTTATGGACTTGACTACACGACCTCCCAATTCTCTGGACATCTCCCAGCCACCCTCGTCCCCATCAACACCAATTGCTTCTACCAATGGACTTGGAGACTTGCGAAGCATTTCTCGCAAGACTTGGTCCAGGTCCGCGGACGATTTGAGTAACCTGAGTTACTCACCGGTCAGTCCTGCGTTTCAGGAACGGGTCGCGCAATACAGAGGCAGGAGCAATAGCAATACCGCACCTCAACCGTTCCCGACCAGTCCCCAACCATTTCCCAGTACGGAACCACAGTCACCGCGCGCACCTACAGTAACTGTGTCGCCCCCGGAAGCACCGCTCCACGTCCATACGCGCTCTCATTCGTTTGGGCCGAAACTCGCATCAAAGCGTGCCATTCCCCCGAGTCCTAAACGCAAAGGCTCCGGACCCCCTTCGGTTCCCCTCCCTTCATCCATGCTGGACACGCCAGCCCCGGAACCGAAACGCGCATCCCAAATCGTGCACAACACGGGTTACGTATCCCTGGCGAAGGCATGGAAACCGTACAAGCTCGAAATGAAGGGTCCCAAACTTTACTTTTACAAACCGCCTGGGGAGCGAAGCGCCCAACTTCGGGGCATGTTTCCTACTGGCATCGAGGATGAGGAAGAAGAAGCACTGCCGCCACCGTCACCGCGTCTTCCAGGGAAGAAGAGAGCTTATTGGGGCAAGACCACTCACCCTGATCTTGCGAAAGATGGAAGTGAGGGAACTTTTGAAGCCCTCATCCACGAGTCTGTCTTTGGTCACCGCGAGGATATATGGAAAAATTCTGTTATCCTCGCGTTACCTTCGTTGGTCGGAAAAGACAAGTTCGAAGCCGAATTAGGCCGATGGGAAGAAGGCGCCACACTCATGGAGGAGTACCGTGCTTTACATCCGCCGGAACCCAAGGAAGAAGATTCGGAATGGGCGGAGCCGCCAAGTGATCCTCACATCCTTGCCCGGACACTGACCTCGTTTCACCGAAGTGTTCTTCCCCTCGAGCTCACTGCCTCATTACCCGATACCTTCTTCGGAAGTGACACGCATCCGCATTGGCTCACCCGATACGTGCTGATGCAAGTTCTTCAGACTGACAAGCGCGTTGAAGCCATTACTCTCTGGATACGTGTCGGAGAGCTCTGCCGTTTGGATGGAGATGAATGCACATGGGCCGCTATTCGAGCAGCGCTGTGTTGCCCACCCCTGGCACGTCTTGAGAAGGCGTGGAAACGTGTTGATGCCAGCGTAGTCGAAGCTTGGGCTTCTGGGCAAGGCGTCGTCCATCCTCGCTTGACTCCCTGGGGAAGTGATCTCAAAACTAGATTAGAGAAGGAGATCAGCCAGTCACGAAACCCCGAGAAGGACGACGTATACGCGGTTGCGCCTTTGCAAGAGTCCTGGACGCTCTTCAAACAATGTCATGATGTCTTCGAGGGTTGTGCCCGCCACCTCGAAGACCTCTCTTCTGATGAACGCAAGATCGTGGAGTACTGGAAGTTCGCGAGCAGAGGTGGTTTCCCGTCCAAGTTTGAGAGGTCCGTCCTTCTATACGCTGACGGCACAGCCACTAATTTTTCGTTAGAATTGACCAATTCATGTCCCTCTCATTAGCAGCCGAACCGCGCCGTAGAGGATTGTTTGAACCATACTTCTGGTCCCGGGCGCCTTCACACTATCCTCCGAATGCCTCGCTCATACCGCTCCTTTTCCCTGAAGCGTTACCGACTGTGACGCTTGTCGACAGAGCCGTTGTTCTCCGCGGTAGACTCGACAGTGATACCATAGATATCCAAGGACTGCGTTCCGTAGACGGGCGGCTGAAGCAAGAAGAACGCCGCCCTCCTCCACAATTTGGTCTCCGTGCCGGCCATTTAGCTGCATTAAGTCAAGGAGGGACAGTCATCCCTGTTCACGACGGAGAACTTCTCTTGATTGTTTCCAGCACCTCTCTCGACTCAGCTCCAAACTCCCGTCCTGCCTCACGCCCTCCCAGCGCGTCTATCAATGAAACCTCCGCCTTAGGACTAGGACGGATGCCTTCGATTCGAGTGAAGCCTGGCACATCGCAGGGACTCGATAGGAAGAGCAGTATCGCGAAGCGAAGTTCCCTGCCGGCATTGTCGAACCGTCAAGCATACGTGACAATGGAATCCTTTTCTGAACGACCATTACGCGTATTAGTGCAGGCTGGGACGCTCGATCGCCTCGTCGAGCTTTTGGTGCACGGACTCGAGAATATCAGCGTGTCTGTGGCCGATGATAATGGCGAAATGTCTCTGCGTGAAGGCACGAGAGAACTAGCCGTCGACCGTCGCGAATTTGCCACCATCTGGTGGAATGTGTTCCGCAGTTTCGTAACTCCTTTCGTCTTCTTTGAGGTATGTCCAAAGATGTTCACGACCTCACACAAGTTCCTCACCTCGTCGCAGCTACTGAAGAAGATGTATTTCAATAGTCCGTTGACGAAAAAGGAGGTATTGGACGCCATAATTGATTGGCTAGTCTCCGGGAACGGGGGTCTTGATATCCTGGATGACACACAGCTGTATCAGAGTTTCCAGGCCTTCGTGGATGGACCACAGATGGAGACTAATGACGCTGCTCTCCGAAGTACTTGGGAAGATCTGAAGTCGGCCTTCAAGAGAGAAACCATGCGACCAAGCTTGCCCAAAGCTGTCCACCCCGCACCTTCACCTAAACCAAGCGCTACGCCAAGGACGCGTAATACGAGTACCGTTGAGCCCCCAGACCTGGATAGGATAAAACCCGAAGAACTCATTGAAATTCTGGACGGCATGGCATCCGCGACGTTCAGTAACGTTACTGAAGAGGTAGGAGACTGTTGATTTGAACGGCGTTAGACACGTATCTCACGACTCATTCTAGGATCTGTACATCACGTCAGACTTGCTTGAAACGCAAAGTGCTGATCGTACCGGATGGTTTTCGACACCTAGAGAAGGCGAAGAGGTGGAAATACAGACAATCTATACCCATGTGCATGAAGTTCCACCGTCGTCACACATTACAGAGCTGGGACTAGACAGTCTTTATAGATTGCTACCGCCAGGGGTTCGGGGCTGCATACGTGGATACACCATTCTCCGCAAATGGATTGTTGGCCAAGTTACGGCTAAAGGTCTCGGGTTCCAGAGGAGACATGGGCGGATGGAGCTTTTGCTACGATGCATCGAGTTATGCAGGGGTGGCGTAGTCGGGGAAAAGAGAGTAAGATCGTTCGTGGAGAGTGTGATCTCGTCTGCGCTGATGAGTGTGGAAAGCAGGATGTTTGTCAGGGCGTGGCAGGGTGTAGCGCAGTCTAGAGGCACGCAGTGCGATTCTTTGGCTTCTTTGCTGGCGAGGATGGCCGAGAATGAGAGAGAAGGTGCCCTGACGGTTGATATGGGATGGGTGCTTGAGAGGCTCTTGGACGTGATCTCAACGCCGGATGTCGTGGAATCTACAACTGATGGTCAAAGTCTCGTTAATTTCGACAAGCGAAGGTATCGTAATCTTCTTCCTGGCCGATCATTTTGTTGACGTCGTCGTGTATAGACACCTCTGCAACTTAATCACCACGACTCCGCCTCCACGTAACAGCGAAGTTACACGGAGAGGTTTTGAGCGACTCAATAACATCGAAAGGGAGGTTCTCGGTCTCCAATTCGATCACAGAAGCCTACGAGAAGATGCCTTACGTGAGGCTGCCGGCAAGAAACTCGCTCGACCATTCCCCTTCCAGCGCTCTGTACAGACGCAGAATGACAAGCACCGGCGTGACCGCAACTGGCGTCTTAGGTTGCAGAAGGAGAAACAGGTTGAACAGTCGAAGAACGAGAAACGCGGCGAGGTGCTGAATAAGGCCATGCAGCGTGGTCATAGGAACAAGAAGAGCATGAGCAGTGCATTCCTGCACTTTATGCGGCCTATCTCCAGTGCATTTGTGAGCGACACCATGAGTGGGGCGACGACCGAGTGGACGCCAACCGGTAAACCCACCCTTGTGCTCAGTCTTACTGATGCCCGCGTACGACCCGTGGTCAATCCGGAGAGATCCTGGACGTTCGAAATCCACACGGAGGATGGAGGGCCCTATGTGGTCCAAGCTGTCAATCGAGCAGAGATGACAAAGTGGTTGGAGGTTATTGGGAGAGTGACGAGTCTGGCGGCCAAAAGACGGCTGACTTACGTCGCAAGTAAGCCGGACGTTCAAGTCGACGGTGGGTTAGGCTCGTCTGCACGCGAACCAACCGCAGGTAAGTCCAGCACCATTTGGTCCGTTGTCGTGGCGATTACTGAGTCGATAAATTTAGTGTTTGGCGTCGACCTGCAAACCCTCATGGAGCGGGAGGCTGGAGGGACTGATGTATTGCCTGATTCTCTCCCCCGCGTTATTCAGGAATGCCTGACGGAGGTTGAAAAGCGCGGTTTGACCGAAGTTGGCATTTGTAAGCCATTTCATCTACCTAAGATTTCCGATGCTGACAATATTCTAGATCGTATCGCAGGTGCGACCTCCGAGATCAACAGCCTGAAGGAAGCCTTCAATAAAGGCCAAAGTCCGATTTCTGAATCGACTGATATCCATGCCATTTGCGATATTGTGAAGTCATGGTTCCGTGGGTTACCTGAACCTCTATTCCCTCCGATATCCTATCGCCAAATTATCGAAGCCACTAGTGTGTAATTTTCGTTATTTCTTCGGCCTGATCTTACTGACCATCTATCTCAGAGATTGACGATCTGGAAACTCGCCTGTCTGAGTATCATCGCATCATACAAGAGTTACCTCAAGTGAACGCCGACCTTCTCAAACGTATGGTGGAACATCTAGACAAGTAAGCCCTTCATTTAGACTATTGCTACCTAATATTCATGCGTTGTCTACAGAGTGGCTGATTACGAGGAATACAACCAGATGACGGCGGAGGCTCTCGCCATCGTTTTCAGCCCTAATCTGTTGCGAACCGCAGATTTTGGACTTCTTCTATCTAATATGGGACATTCTAACAAACTTGTAAAGGCGCTCATAACTCACGTACGTGTCTATTCAGTCCTTCCACATCATTCTCACGTCTCGTTCTAGTTTCATGCAATCTTCGACGAATCTGATTCTGCTGATGAAGAAGTCGACTCGCCTGTCTTGGGCGATCTTGAAGAGGAGGACGACGACGACCGACTGGAGGCTGACTAGTAACGACATTTCATGCTTGGGACGGCGCTTACCTTATACCACCAGGATTCCTATGGACACCTTTGATATCCTTATAATAGTTGTTATCTTTATCATCTGATGTGCTTTTTTCATTTGTAGGAGTATATGACTGTATCATTCGATTCGTGTTCGGTGGACCCTCTTTCGCGACGTCCTGGACCAGGACTCCTTGGATCCAGGCTACTCGCTACATGCTTGAGGTTGCAGGTGACATGAAACGTTCGTCATGTTGGTATGGAGAACGGCGCATCACCAGTTGCAAGTGACCAAACCCTCGTGGTACTCATTTCACATTTTACTTGCGCGTTTCATTTTTCCTGGACCCCCAGAGAAACGGCATTCAGACCTGACTCGCCTGACCATTCACAGTGAGCATACCTTGTGGAAGGATACGATCCTTGATACGGTGGATGGTTTCGTTGCTCGTTCGGCACCCGACGCGTAAAATGTAGCGCTATGGATTGGCTACGGAGCTCCAAAATTCATGCTTGTTTCCGAGCCTTCCTTCGACCGCGGTATGAGAATGGTTTGTATACACGATATAAGGAACGGTCAGGATGTTCGCACAGGCGGGAGAGGTTGATCTGAAGGGGTGCCGTGTTCCTCATTTTTTTGATTCCTGGTTTTCATCGGGGACCACTTCTAGATCTTGGGCTTGTCTTGGGGTTTCAACATCAGTTCCTGGTCAGCGCGCTATATAAACTGTGACACAAAGGACCTTGCTGAAGATATCGGCCCATCACCATGCTCCATTCCCTTCTGCTCGTGATCGGCAGTTTGGCGGCAATCGCGACTGCGCTGAAGCCAACCGGAATCCTATTTCCCCTCTACATATACCCTGCTTCCCAGACTGCGTGTGATACGTGGGCTCCCATCGCTACTGCGTGAGTGCACCAGAACTGCATCTTCAAAATGACTTACAATTATGGTAGAATAACTACCTATTCCTCATTGCCCTTCTACCTCGTCATCAACCCTGCCAGTGGGCCCGGAGGTGTCAATTCGCAGCCTGATAGCTTCTACCAGCAATGCATCGCCGAGCTACTCTCGCTTGGCCAAAATAATAGCAGAGTCCTTGGATATGTTGCCACCGGTTATGGTGATCGTGCATCCGAGAGCGTCGTCGCCGACATTCAGACCTACGCTCAATGGGCGGAAAGTTATCGTCCTTCCGGCATCTTCTTCGATGAGGCAGCATCTGATGCGAACAGTGTGTCCAAGTACACGACGTACACCAGTTCCGTAGCTTCGAGTTTTCCGGATTCTTTCGTAAGTCTTGCCCGAATTGTGTGGTCTGTATCACTCTGAACAATTTCATTAGACTATTCTGAATCCTGGAACAACGGCAGCCTCCGGATACTACACGATTGCGGACTTGGTCGTGTCCTACGAAGCTACTTTTGATGGTTTTCAGTCAGTCTCTTTCCATATGACGGACGATCTTTACTCAAGTGCAAATTTGTAGGACATCGAATCTGGTCCTGAACTCTGGGAGCCCAGCCCCACAGCAAGCTGTACTATTGCATACCGGACCTTCGACCGAACCGACCGACCTGGTGAAATCCTTAGTTGATCTGAACCTCGGTGGGCTGTTCATCACCGATTTCCCTAACGCCGATGCGTATAGCAATCTCCCCTCTTACTGGACGGGGTTCTGTGCAGATGTAGATGGTTCCCAGGGTTCTACCTAGAGCTCTCCGCAAATTCGGGTGTTAGTACTAGTTAGTCGCAAAGCAATGCTGCCTCGCCAATCATTGAATCAATCTTGAGCGCTGTTGTATCACGTGACAGCAGGAACCTGTGCAGCACCGCATTTCGTTTCTATTTAGTACCCTTTAGTACCCCACCCCATCTTCACAGCACCTTCATGTCTCCTCACGGCCGCCGTAAAAGCATCGACTCCTCCTCCTCTCGTCCGACAGTGACTCGGGCTCTGACTATAAGCATGGCAAGGTGAAGAAGGAGAAGAAATCTAAAGACAAGAAGTCCAAGGACTCCAAGAAGAAGGGCGATAACCATCTGGGCAGCCATGAGCAATCGCCGTTCGGATACGGCGCTCCCAGTATGCACCAGGCGCCACTCATGCCTGACTTGAGTGCGCCAGGCCATCGAGTTATGCCCGGGATCCCTCCTGCGTTCCACAACGCCACATCTCCCCCTGCCAACGCCCCACCAGCGTCGGGATACCGCCTCCCGCTCCACGGTACGGCTGCGTTCCCAGAGCAGTCTGTCGCCGGTGTCCCTCCTTGCCGCGACGTGGATGGATCGCCCGTCTACTTTGGCTCGGCCCTCCTTGACAAGTCGGTTCAGCCTTGCAAAGTTGCCCCGCGCCTCTCACCCCCTGCTCTGTCGCATTCGGGGGCAAAGAGATGTCCCACAACGGGCGCTTCGATCTCCTTCCCTTCGACCCAGCTACTATGGAGCTCGTTCCTGCTTCTAAAGGACACATGCCTGTCGGCAGGCGTCCTGTTGAGGGTGGTTACGAGGAGAATGGCAATGCTTTGTTCCATGGTGTTGCGATCGTCAGTGGTACTCGAGTTCCTGGTAAGGTTGGAACTCATTTGTGCGTACCTTCTACTCGAGAAACATTCTTTCCCTTTCTGACGTCGTCGCTAGGGGCGGCTGTAATGTCTCCTTCGGCGGAGAGGAGCACATCATCACAGATCACTATGAAGTTTTGTACGTTGTTTCATCTCTAAAAGACGTTTTCGCTCATCCTTCTGCAGGTGTTGGAAGTACTAAACCAGGCGACTCACTGCCGTATCTCACTATAAGGGTCTGAATGTTTGTAAAGGAATCTTATCAAAACACGTCTTGTATATCATATATCTGAATGCCAGAACTGCATACCCCCGTCTAGTTGTCATATCATTCATTTCCTTCACCATTCGCAGCTGCTTTTAGTCCATCCGAAAGGAGGAGGAGCGTAAGATTTTCCTCATCCGATTCAGATTCAGACGCCTAGCATGGGATTGGGAGGTTAAGTACAGTAAATGAACCGCAAACGATAAAACCAACGTTCTCAGAATCAGAAGATATTTTACTCGTATCATCCCCTTCTTCTGACGAGGCGTCTGATGCTCCGTCGTCTGTCCGTCCTATTGGGTTGGTAGTTGATGCTTCGTCGACGGCGGCAAGCACCTCCTCTTCCTCTTCAACAGAACCTTCGGATGTTTCCCAATCGTCTTCATCGTCGTCCAGGCTGTCTTCAGAATCGAATTCAGACGTCGGAGGAGTTGGGCCGGGGATGTAATCTGAATCATCCTCGTCCTCGCGATCCAGCTGTTTGAGCAAACCATTAGAACAGGGCTATCGTGAGATCCACCAGCTAGTTACGGTTTTCAATAGGCTGAAAGTCAAGTTATCTTCTAATTTGGTCTAAACGGCACGTCAGATCACAAGATTGCGAAAATCGAGGAAACAATCACTGTGGAATTCAAAATCTCGTCGTATTCGGCCTGATTGTGGTTCAGCTCGTTTAGTCATGCCGCGCGCAGCTGGAATCTGACCTCTACGCGTTCTTTCGCGGGTGAAGGCTTTTTGGCGCTGCTTTCTGCTTGGGTAGACATGGTGATGGTAATCAGTCAAGAAGTTGTCTGTGATCATAGCTGCCATCCAGCCTATACAGAACACGTTTTCCTTCGCAATCTCGGGCGCACTTTGTGTTCCGAGTGAGACGCGATATGTACAAGAACGATGGTCGCGGGGAAAGAAGCCCCTAAACACGACTAGCTGGAAAGCGGGAGGAGAGAGAACCTCCGAGACAATGTCTTCGCAAGCGATTTCAATTCACAGGCATTATAGTACAAGACCATTTGGAGAGTGATTGATTGGTACAACATCTAAGTTGCGGGCACATATTCACCCTCCGAGTCATCATCTGACAAATCTGTCTCCTACAGAAGGAATTCAGACTAATTTAGCACTAATCAATAGATTTTCCGACCGTTCCACTGGGTATCTGACGAGAAAGGAAGGAAGAAAAGAAAGGAAAAAAAGGGGATTTCGGTCTTTCCTTAAATAGATCAGTGCCGCTGGCGTGCGCCGCCCACGCCACCCTTACGGGTGGCTCGACGCCATTGGCGTCGTGGCCTTGCGCCGCCATCTTAAATTCATTCATTATTAAAATAAACTTTTCTATTTCAACTAAACCACTAAGAGCCAGTAGAACGAGGATAACTAGTCTTCTTATTAAGTACAGTGCATCTCCGGCCATGATCAACACCCCCGGGACACTTAGCATCAAGATTCCCACATGAAATGCACGGCGACGTGTATGGAGTCGGGTAGCGAGTGAACTTGCTCGATCCGGGACAGATCCTTCGACCACATCGTCGACAGCTGCATACCTTGGTATGTTCAATCCTGTCCTCCGCGGCAACTTCGCGACATCGTTTCGTAGGCTGCGAATCATCATCGTGATCTGGAGGCGAGATATATGCCTCGCTTGCGGGAACAGAACTACCAACACGGACATGTTCCAGTACCTGACTTCGTCAGAGTTGTGATTCAACCTCCAGTGGCCGACCGTTACCCCCAGGAGCATAACGATGGCAAAAGAATCATTCCTGTGCATCACCTGGACTCCTCGTACGTTGCAGTGAGAACTGGGCATCGTCTAACAGAAATATTTCAGTTCAGGTACTAGAAATGGACAAAATTGTTAATCTCACCAGACAAGAAGCACAACACCAGTGAGACGGCCTTCAGTCCATAGACGACACCTCTGGCGATATCCTGTGATACATCGGGGAGCCTTCGAAGTCGCAGTCGAACCCGACATCACATGTTTCGCGCCGGAGTGACGTTGGGCGAAGCGGGATCGCAGCTATGGCAGCAGGAGCAGGTGTCGTTTCGATGTCCATACATGTACTAAATAAACGGCGACAAGACTGCAAGTTGGACATTTGGTTGTCGGCAGATAAGAACGGCGACGGCGGCGGCGCAACGAAGAGACGGCGAACGAGAGTCAAGACGTGCTGCATGGGGGTGTCTAGAACGCCATCTGTGTGGTTCAGGAAGTCGGCGCGCGTTGAAGAAAGACACGACTAAATTTGGTCATGATGGTAATAACGAAGATCGTAAGCAGGAGGAACCGATACCAGTTTGCGGACACCATTGAGTTGAAGGTCGCGAGAGCGGCCTACAGCGCCTGTAAATATTGTCGAGGCCCCATCAAGGAGAGAATCCGCATCGTGAAGATTGGCAACAGTGGTCGCAGGGGCGATTAGGACTGTCTGAAAGGGAAAGCGAACATGGGAGAGAATTGGGTTGGAAACTGGAAACTTGCCATAGTTCAACTGGACCCCAAGCCCGGCCAAAAGCCTTGTTAAACTTCGTATTCGTCTAGGTCTTATGGCCAATTGGCCCAAGAAGCAGTAAGTTCGAAGATATAAGCGCCGATGTGATGTTTGTCGATGTTGGAAGAGTCGGCCAGAGAGCGGGGTGTATACGCGGCGGATTCGCAAGTAGAAATGTCCAGGATGGAGTCTGTCGAGTGCTGGGACAGTTTGGCGCGAAACCCGACGCGCTTCCAAGTCGGCAGATTTGGCGATGCCGACAACGACGAGCGGCAGTACAAAGAGGCGACGATGTCCAACGAGCAAAGGTGTTGAAGAAGACGCCAAAAGTAACTCGCCGTCGTCAGTAAAGTGTGTTGAACTAACAAGTTCATAGTCAATATACAGAATTGATGAAACTCGAAAAGCTTACCGGAGAACAACAAGAAGCGCGACAACTAAGCAGCGTGAGGATCACCGAGTTCCTGCAAAGCATCGATACATCACATCGACGCGTGCAGCGTGTCCCGGATCCTCAACAAGAACATCGTTGTTGATGCTATAAAACTGTGAGTACTCCAACAACCAGTAGATGATAGATACATACATAGAAGTGAGGCTCTGAGCCGCGCCTGCCATGAGAAACGATGAGAATGGAAGGTCCCGGGTAATAAACAGAGGATTTGCATGTGCGCGCGCATTGTTTGTGCATTCGACGGCAGCGGACAGTCGCGTTCAGTGCTGGTAAGAGGAGAGAGTAACTAGGCTGACGTGATCACCCGGCGCTAGCTTCCCAAAATGGGCAGCTGGCAGTTAACATGGCAGTTAACACTCGGCATGGCAGTTAACATCCGGCATGGCAGTTATCAACCCAGTGGAACGATCGTTCAATCTTTAGTCAATAAGGCAGCATACCTGCATCAGCTTAAGGAGCATCGGATTTGGACCGGTTGCGGCAACCGCTTCGAGTTCTTCAAAATCTTCATGGTCCGAGTTGCTTGTTGACATCTCGCTCTGCAAATGACACGTTGATATGAGGCCACAAGATGAATAGCGGGGCACTCACATCGGTCTCCACGGCCTCATCTTCGCTCTCAGGCAGCAGCGCCTTAGGTGCGCTCTGAAAGGGATGGCGTTTGGTGGGATCGGAGCCATTGTCATGCTTCTCTTGACGCAGTTCGGCAAGCTCGCTGAGGACAGCGGCAGTACTAGCCTCCATGTCCTCCTCGTCGCCCGTCGCGTCAGTGGTCCGCGAGTCTTGCTCTTCAAACACGTATTCATCGTCATCGTCATCGTCCTCATCTACATCAGGCTGGCTGAACGTGTTAAATAGTACCAGAAATCAGAATATAGAAGCACCTACATTCACTAGCATTTTCGACGTGAGGCTGGGTTCCACCTGCCACTCGTGTTAGCAGATGATAGTATCAAGAGCTCAGCTGCGTCAAACCTCGCCCGCGTCGCTGTCCATGCTTGCGTCGGCATCCAGCTACCAATGACACGTTAGCACTCCATAGGTAAGGAGCGGGCAGTCTGTTGAAGGCGCTCACAATGCTCGGTGTGTCACCTTGAATGACAAGTTTATCTTTCAAGTCACGCGTGACCTCGGAAGCAGTGTCACTCATGGTAGCGTCCAGAATAGCTGTCGACAAGGTATGTGGTGGTAGAGAAGAAAGGGATGTTCTAACATGAGTGGTGGTCAACGTAGGACCCCCGAAAATGCTACCAAATGTCTGATCCCGACCCAAAATTCTTATCCGGATCCCAAAAAGGAAGGTGTATCCGCACTTCGTACCAGACTAGGGTAGTGGAAACAACCTAGGTTAGAGTACCAAGAGGTTGTTTCCCGGTAAATTACCGGTTATTTACCGGTTTGTAACCTAAGCTGTTGGAGGTAGGTTATTTACCTGCACGTGACATATCCACGTGATGTGTGGCACACGGAAAAAGGTAGTATGCACTATATTCAGAGGTAAGCAAAGTTACTATTGCCACTAAAATCTATCTGACTCTGATGGGACCAAGGAAAGTGTGACATCTGGAGGGGAAAGACTGAAAACAGTTGACGGCTGCTGTCCCGCGGAGACGTCACGTGAAAATATCACGTGCAGGTAAATAACCGTTTTTAACCGGTAAATAACCTGGACCTCTGGGAGGGTAGGTAAATAACGGTTATTTACCACCCCCCGAGGTTATTTCCACGACCCTATACCAGACTTCAAAAAATGGTCGATTTCTATCCGCACTATGCCTCAGACGTGCCGGAGCCGGGTACAAGGCGCCGGCAGGTGGCGGCGCGCTGCGCCCATGCTATCGAGCGTCAAGAAGCGCTTGCCGTGAGGTTCGAACCACCGAAGCGACCAAAATAGCCCGATCTTGGGTTGCGCTCTGCCCACTGCGCTATGTGGTCTTAGGTGCCCAGATTTTATCCGCACCAGCATCAGACCCTCCTGGGGACCCAAATCTTATCCGCACTGTGGCTCATACCTCCTGCCCAAAAAGTGCGATTTTTATCCGGAAAAGTACCATACATATTTTCAAAAACCTCAAATTTTATCCGCACAGGCATCACACATTTGGCACTATTTTCGGGGGTCCTGTCAACGTGAACCTTTATACTGTTGATAGCGATTATCTAATCTCACCTTATCAAGTTGACAAAGATCAGCCACGTGACGGTTATCAGCGTCTAAGAATGGCAATGACCGCCTTGTGAACGACGTTCAAGGGATAGGAGCCCGATCGTGTCTAGCAAAGAAACGAAGGTAAGTAGAGGATATCGTTTCGCCGTGCTTACACATGTTGTTTTAACGACATTATTGCGAGCATATTTCCCGAAGATAAAATACATATGAGAGCTGTAGATTAATAGTGTATCATCCCTTCAGCTCGACCACCACATTGATGGCCATAATAGTGATATAAGAGCATATCAGGAATACACCCCAACTCCGCGAGAGATGGTAGTTATTCCAGGGAACGACAACTAGTGTTGTCACGAGAAGCGCTAGCAAGCCGATCGTGCTAACAAATAACGTTGCACCGAAGTGAAGGTCGTATGGCATCCCGGTCTGCGATATTATATACGATCCAGAAATACCAATGCCCAGAAGAATGTTCAACATGGGTCCACCAAAGCACGCGGAAAATCCCATTATAGGAGCAAACACCTATCGAAAACGTGAGTCAAATAGCGCAAGTAAGTCTGTGAACACATACGGCAACACTCATGTTAGCCACTAGATCCGCTAATGAATTGCCCACAGCAAATATCGTTAGGCCAATGATCGCGTCAGAGAGGCCAAATATGAAGCCGAAGGTCTAATGTCACCGTTTTAACATTAAGATAGAGCGTAGACGTGATAGCTCCTTACCTGTAGCACGTTAACGACTTCGTCTGCTATGGCCATAATCCAAACTATCGCCACAAAGAAAACCCATGCAACAGCGTGCCATTCGGAACGAAGAATGATCGCGAGGCGCCTTGTCCGCAAACACAATGACCAGCACAGCCATGGCAGTCCCTGCGATAAATGCAGCAAGTAATAGCCATATATGCTGCGCCGTTCCGCCTACGCAAGATGAACGCACGGGAAGTACAGAGAACTGGAGGACTCACGGAAAAGAACCCCGATACAGAACAACGGGCCCAAGACACACTGGACGGCTGTTAACCATTTGCTGAACGTAAGCCCGTGCATCTGCTCCTGCATAATGTCTTCCGCGATCAGCGCCCGTTCTTCACCTTCCTCCTCGAATCCAATGAGGTTATGGCTATCCCCCATTTTCTCATGGGCGCTATGGTCATGATCATAGGGAGTGACGACAACGGGCAGTGTTATCGTCAATAGCATGACAGCTGGGACTGCGAAAAGCGATGCAACTTTGCCAAGTACGCTTTGATTGTGGAAATGGTGCATGGATGGGAATATAGTGTGGTAAACTTCGCGTAAGACGTAGATCAGCTTGGAAGTCGCAGGTGGGACGAAGGTTGAGTCCGTATCGCCTCCATCTGATAGAGTACGAGGTATGGATATAGATGATTGTGACATTTCATCCAGATGACCACTTTCATACATATGCATGGTCTCGGGTTCATCTTGAGCAGGCGTGAGAGTGAGTTGAGGCGGCGAGCGATCATTGAGTGGGACACTTAGGGCAGTATCCCACGGGTCTATTTCTCGACTCGGAGTGCGAGGTCGGGAACGAGAATGAGAATGGTAGTGGCCGCCTGCGTATGGTGATTGACTATGCAAACTGGGTATGCTGTCGAACATATTCATCGTAGCATCGGGAGCATCTTGTCGAAGCGACGCGACAACGTGGCGAAATTCGAGGGCCCCGACCAGGGAGAATGATGGCATGTGACTGTAAGATGACGAGGGGGAAGGTGTCCTCGAATGTGGTCTTCGAGGTAAGCGAGTCGTCTCTATTCTGAGTGGTTCCGGGTTAGATATGGCGCGCGACCGGGGCGGAGATGGTGCTGGGAGGGTAACGGGGGACGGATCGTCTTGATATCTCTCTGTGTCAGCATACTGCGCCCGTTCGAGGTTTTTCAATGTGCTGTCGGTGTTTGCGTCTCCTACTCCACCACGTTCCAACCACAACCCAGGCGACGTAAAAGATATAAAGAACGATCATGAGTGCTGCCTCCCAAGGGCGGATGTGGCCATCGGAAAGGATGACGAGAAGCAGGCTCACGGCAACGGTGAAGAAGCCGACATCGCGTAGGAAGGGTCCTCGATTCACTTCAAACGGTCGAATAATGCACATCGAGCCCACAACGCATGATACAATGAACGATGCGGCTCCAAGAAGTTCTCCGATAGCAAGACTGCCCGAGTTGGCGCGCATGGCAGAAAAAGTCGAGAAGACATCTGGACTGCCATTTCCAAAGGCCAAGAAGGTGACACCTGCCACGTTTTCGTCGAGCCCTAAAAGTGTGGCAATTGTGGCGAGATTGGGGGTAAAGAAATCGGAGGCGCTGATACCCAATGTGGAGAAGAGGAATATGAGCCAGATGATGAGACCGACGAACATGACCGGACGTAAAGACGGCTGGGTGCAAAAGTATTGCTTGACGTAGTGGATGGATAGGAATGTTTCTGGGACCGGACAGTCCTCGACGACATGGGTACATTGTTGCGGGAGCGGAAAGGAGAGTGGGCGGCACTGTAAGTAATCAAAAGGTCGCCCACCACTGCGCAACCGTCCGGTAGACACGACCGGAAGCGCATTCGGAAAGTGATACACACCTCATTAACCGGCTCCGACTCTGTCTGAGCACTCATAAGCTCAGACGAGATCCGCCTCACCAAGCTCTGCTCTCCATGTAACCAGGAAACTTGCCGACTTGGAATTTCGCCGTACCGACTCTTGGCGAAGAGGACAGCATTCACGGTCAAGAGCAGGGCGAACACAAGTCTCTGCGAGAGCATCGTCACTGACCGAAGGGCGAAGCGGGCATGAACAGCGTGTGTGCATCCACTTGAGCTTAACGATCGAGGCAAGATACGTATTTGGTTTGTGTTGCCTGCTTACTATGCATTGCCAAGTACATATCCTCCTCCAGTCATCCTCATCCAATTATCTGATCGACCCGAAGGTCGTCGAGTAGCATTGTGAAGGGAAAACGACTGTACTACACAGGGGATGGTAATAGTATGGGCGTGCCCGAAAACTTAATGTCTAACACGACTTTGAGAAACGAGAAAGGCATACCCAACACGACAATCAGGAGACGTAGTAAGAGAATGAAAAGCTTTCCGTGTATAGAAATAGTGGCGTAACGAGGGAACGGAAGTAGATCTATAAGTAACACTCTGTGGCGTAGCACGTAGGTGGGACAGACCGACCTGGAGCAGGACACTGATGGTAAGGAGAAGGGCATGCAGAGTGATAACTATGCTTACTCGATTATTAGCCTTGTGAAACAAACTTCAAATACAATAGATCCCCAACGCGATACAAGCCCTGATCAAACAGACGCTTCTTCAACATCGAACGAACGTTTCCTCACGGGCTACGCAGAGCTAATTCAGAAAGACGGCGACACAATCAGACAAAGATGACTGTACCGCGTTGTACGAGCTCTCCGCCTCATCGGAAGGACCAGTTTCATCTTCCGACCGGTTGATCTGCAACAACGGCAATCTTCAATCAGCGCAACACCGAATGATGAGGACTCCTCTTACCCGAACAAGGCTAATCTGACCATGTTCAAAGCCAGTCGTGTTTTGTGCCGACCGAGTCGCTACACGGAAGGCAGTAGAAATGTCTCCACTGGAGGTGCCCGAACCCTTTTTGGATCTATCACGTAGTGACCGTCGCGAGTTTAACGAGGCTAAGAGCGAGTTCGCCCATACTGTCGCCGCAATATTGAGCAAAATTCATCCACCCGGATACCGAGGAAAACCCACATTTTCCGATCACGAAGTCGATAGCAAATGAATAGAACGAATCAGGTAAGAGAACGAACTGTAAAACTAGATGAGCATCAACACCGGTTTCATTGGAAGATTGACATACGACGACGACTTCGACAACGGCAATGAGGCTTCAACGTTGTCAGGCTTTCCGCGAACCAAATCAGTCAAATCAACGTACGCCGTTAACAGACACCTAGTGATAGCATATCCCACAAGAGTGCTTATTAGATAGTTTGTGTCCTGGTACTCCGTTCGGTTAGTCTCTAGTAACACACAGAGGCCGACGGCAATAAAAGATATCCGAGAGGATGGCTGTAACCGCAAATGGCAGGACGGCGACGAACTGGCGAGAATACCTCTTCAGGAGGTCACTTGGAGAAAAAAAGCGTCGGAACGTACGTTGACTTCCTTGAGTTGGGAAAATGTCTTTATAACGAAGCTGAACGGGGACAATGGTGAGTACAGTGGACACTATGCGAAAAGGAAGGAGTATTCGTACAATTGCGCGACAGTCTCTGTCATTCGAGGAACATCGTCAGCAATGAACAAAATGTGATTGATGGAGACTGACCTAGACCAAATGCTGGCATGAGGATAGACAAGGTTAATCTAACGCTTCTCAAACGGAGAAACTGACCTACCAAAGTGTGCAACAACGACAAATCCCTGTGGAGGATCAGACTCTGCCCTGTGGTTGGAGATGTGGCGCTTACAATTATGGAGGACATGTACCATCTAAAGCGTTCGGGACATACTAATTTATGTCAGAATGGAACGGAACACAGCGTCAAAAACACCTGCAATAGTGTATCCGTTTTGTGAAGAAGCTAAAGTAGTCAGAGTCAGCAAAGTAATGGATCACATGGGAGGATGCGTACCATTGAACAACGAATGCTATTATTATCTGAGAAACGCAGAAGTTTAGGGCAAGGGGACGTCATAAAAGGATTGATTGAACGTACATTTATCAGGATCGAGGACTGTTGCGGTGTTAGCGTAGACTGCGGTGCGAAGAGCGGCAAAGCTTACATATAGAGACCTGTAACAAGTTAGCATGATATGAACCATAGCTCTCAAGCGAAGAAGCGCACCAGGTCCCGTCGAGCAAAGCAGCGGGCGTCGCAAAGCCAGTGATCTGACGGCAGAAGTAAGAACAGTGAATAGCGGCAACATAAAAGTTAACGGACCAGATAGTGGTGCATCGCATGGCACACTGAACCTCGTCAGAGTTCAAAGATAATTCTGTAAAAGAGCGCCTCACTGAACACTACATGAACAGTGTCTAACGTCCTAAAGAGATTCCGAGTTCAAGCTTAAGCCCTGCAAATGAAGATTATTGACAAACACTATAGAGGCCACCTAGGATATCCGTTGAGTGTACGCGCGAGTCTTGTAGCGACGATACACACCAGTAATTTGAGAGACTTTCGATCCTCCGGGTAGGTCATGTAGTAGAAGTACGCCTGCTTCAACCTATGAACATTTGCTTCCGCTAACCATTTGTAAACGCGCCTGTAGAATTGTTATGCCATATATACTCATCGTGATCAACGCCCCGATGAACATTGCGCCTAAAACCAAAGATACAAGACGTTAGGCGGGCATCATAGGTCGCAACGCCTGCCACGCACCGAAGGTATCTTCAATGTTTATGGCGGACATGGTGGGGGCTGAGAGTAGCAAGGAAAGGACCCGAGGCGTCTCATGAAGAGTGGGCTCTTTGACAGGTGCAACTGATGGCTTGTTCGACAGAGTGATGTTGATGAAGAAGGGGGGGGGTGATTAGTACGGACCACGGTCATTTCAAATTCCCGAAAGCAGAAGGCCAAGACGATCCGCAGGTCGCTCTTCCCCACGATCTTGAACCACATCACAACGAGCGCACCCAGACGAGATGACATTGAGGCATAGACTCTCAGCACTCGTTATATTGACGGTAGAGTCTTGGCTATCTTACAGAACACATCACTCATCTCCCGTAGAGCTTCTTCGTTTACCGAAGTCAATACACTCTGAGAAACTCCATCTTCTACACTGCTCAATTTCCCGATGCATATTACGCTGGCGGAGATGCCTCTACGCAGTGCCAAAAAATGGGCGACGAGGTGGACGATGCTCTCAAATTCTGCGAGGATGAAACCTTCTGGGACCTTTTTGATGCCGCAGAGAAACTCGAGGAACGAAAGGTACTGATTACATGTGATGCGGGTCGAAAGGAATGGAATACTGCAAGTTGTTCATCATTCCAGTGTTTCAATGCCAGCTGACACAACTTCTCCGTGCAGGTTATGGGGCCCTTGCTGAACCCAGAGCCTCTCGGCTCGCTCTGGTTGTACTCCCCCTCACCCAAAGTTGTGCAGGAAGCTTCGACATCATTTTTCGCCTCAAAAAAGGCGGCCGTTACTCTTCCTGCCCAGCTTCAGCGCGTCAACTTGGTGAATTACCCAGACGGACATGACTTCCATCCACTTGGCGTTAAAATCTACCCGTCTTACGGTGGAAACTCGTCGAATGTCTATATCGTGAACCATGCGCGTCAACGCACCTTCATAGAACAGTTCGTAATGTCTCCGGCAACGCCGACTGTTATCACGCATGTGCGAACGTTGTCGTCGCCTTACTTTGTCTCGCCCAACGCGCTCGCGCTTACTTCGCCCGATTCGTTCTACGTCACAAACGACCACCTTCTGACTCGACGTCTTCCATTACTCGGACACATTCTACCCCTCGTCGAGTCGATCTTTGCCCTGCCATTGAGCTGGACCGCTCATGTCGCATTAGACCCCAACCCTTCCTCCGCCACACCCATTCAATCGCACAAGATTGTAGCACCATTCGTGCCTTTCTCTAACGGCATCTCTATATCGTCGACCGGAGACAGAGTTGCCATCGCGTCGACTTCGCTCAGCGCCATTCAATTTTACGCCCGCAACACCTCCACCAATACCCTTACTTTGAAGAGAGCGTTCTCGTGCCTTTTTGTCCAGACAATATCGATTACGATGATGGCGATAATCTCATCGTCACTGGCCATCCAAATTTCCTGACCTTGGTGAAACTTGTGAGAGACAGAGTCCCGTATGCCCCAAGCTGGGTTATGTCGCTGTCTTCACGCACAAGCAAGGTTTCGAACATGTTTGACATGGACGCACCCGTCTCGGCATCTGGGAAAATTCCTCCTTCCAACAGCACAGAGATATCAACACTATTCCAAAGTAAAGGCACTTTACTTTCTTCGTCGTCGACCGGTCTACGAGACACCAAGTCAGGTAATCTATACGTGACCGGTCTTTATGGTGATCCAGGGCTTGTGGTCTGTGCACCGCCAGTGTCGTAGGGAAATACTTTCAAGTAAGAAGTACAACATGCTTGTCAAGCGTTGAAATGTATGTATTGAAAAATAAGATATATAAGTAGATCCGAGGAACAGCATGAACACGTATACGAAACTGGTACAGAAACCCAAAGTGTAAATGATACTTACGGGAAACAAACAACGATTAACGTAGCGGATTATACACATTAGAACAGGTTCGGTAGTAGCGTCCTGTGAAAGGTAAGGAGAGACGTTTCAATTAAACAAGTATCACTCACACAGCACCGGCTCCGAAAACGAAAGCAGCCACACCCCATGCCACGGACTTGGTCTTGGGCTCAAGGTGGAACCGACTGACGCGACGGTTTGTGGCGATAACGCGAGATTCAGGTGCCTGAGGCTTGGGCTCGAATTTCAACGGTTTCTCATCTTCTCTAGAACGCTTGTTCTTCGAGGGGTACTCCATATCAATGTTCTCCTCCTCGGCAGAAGCTACTTCCCGCTGCGCCTTCAATCCGTTTATCAAATCCTTCTGCTCAGCAATATCCTGCGAGTAAAGCTCCGAATGTACGACCTTCTCTAGGCCGTCGGCGTCGTCATCCACAACGGTCTGCTCAGAGCCGCCGGGGTATCCATGACGAATTCTCGACGAGTTGATTTGCGAGGCGTTCTGCTCGATTTCGGAAGCTCCGCAGCGGCAGCGCGAAATGAAGGACTTTTAGCGCGCGTGGATCGACGAGGTGCGGGCGGCGATGACCGGTAAGCGGGTGAAGGCGAACGAGTAGCCGGGGACGCTACTGGTTTGCGACGCTTAGTGGGGGGTTCGTCGACGGGACTGGTTCGGCTCTTGTTCGGAGACACTGGTTTTAACGGCGTCGTTGCAGTTAAGTTAGCCTCTGAGCCCTTTGGAGTGGCGGTGGCGCCACCAGATTTGCCAGATCGTCTATAATTGCCATTGGGGTTGGGTGTGGCAGCGACGACTTCATCCATGAGACGTCCTAAGGCGTAATGTCCGGCGAGCTCGAGGGCGAGATTGGTGTCTACCCACACGCCAGCGAGACGTGTTATACCGGTGTCCCGCGAGGACCCATTGTTTCCTGTCAAATCGTAGGTGTCCTTAATCCATTGTAGTTCTCCTTCTCTTCTTGTTCTGAGGCCAGAGGAAACGCCGCTCGGAACATAGTAGTCGCGCTAACTGCTCCAGTGTCATATCGCCGAAGAATGAATGCGTGTCCCGAAGTCTGCTGTGGGTGTTCAGACACGAATTTGAAGGTGGGATGAGAGACATACTGTAGGTGTACTGATCTTCATTCGCCCAACCTGAGAGTAATGAGTTGACAGTGAGATTAGATTGCAAGAATAGACGCACCAGGATGTCCTGGCCTTGACAGGTTAATATCTGATATTTCACCTGTGGCACCTCCGTATTCACTGTAAGAGTATTGAGGGTTTGTCATGACCGAGAATAATGCCGCGTACAGATCACGTTCAAATGGGGGTTAAGAGCTGTAGGCAAGGGAGGTCGGTTCATGATGGGATGTGCTTAAGGAGGTGGTAGTCCAGAGCAAGAGATCAACGACCCCGGTCCCCGGTATGACCAATAGGTACAAATACCTGACACGTGCTCTACACGTTGACAACGCGCGTTGTCAATTATTGAGCTAATCTACATACGTTGTACACGTTACAGTCTAGTTTCTACGTTTCGACAATCCTGTACCTCAAAGAAGGTCTCCCTCGTGCAGCTTCACGAGTTGAGGCCGCCCAGCCAGCTCCTCTACCAAATTCTTGATGCCGATCCACCAAGGAGCAAGTCCGCGACGATTCTTCATATCTGCATGTTGCACCATCTCCTGCACGGGAACCCATTTAATCGAGCTCGATTGTATGACAATCACAGCAGCGGAATCTGGACTCGCGTGCCTCGTCTTAGGGTGCTGGCCCAACAGTTTTTGGTGTTCCTTTTCGATGAACGACATACACTTCAAAGACAAACGAACGGCGCGAGCACGATCCATAGGTGAAGGAATTCCACCTTGGAGTGTATGGCCGAGCGATGCAGATCGAGAATCAAAGAGGTCACCACCTTCCTCTTTGAGAATCTTGGTTATCACGTCCGCTGTGTAGACTCCGGACGCAGCTTCGTTCCTTGTAGCGGAATTCAGTCTCGTGAAAGAAAACATAACGCCACATACTTGATGACCAGGCGACCTTCACTTTTACCCTTTGAGTCAAGGTTGTAACGGGCTTTCATGTACCTGACGTCTCTTCGCAAAGTATCCAATGTGATGCCGTGCTCAGGAGTATATACCAAACTGGCTCCAGCCTTTGCCCATTCATCAGAACAAACGTGCTATAGCAATCACGAAACACTCACTGCTAAAGCACCCATGGCAGCAATGTAACCACACTTTCCTCCTTGTGTTTCAACAACGAAGACCCTGTTCCTGCTCGCGCTCGCGCTTTGTTTGATAGCATCGCACGCATCTACTAGAGCGTTCAGACTTGTGTCGCTCCCCAAGCTGTATTCGGTCATTGGAACGTTGTTGCTAATCGTCGCAGGCAGGTGGACCATAGGAATGTGGAAGGCGGGATAGTGTTTGCGACCTTCTTCCAGTACGAGGAGCGCACTGAACGCCTCAAACCCTCCAATCATGAGAAGTCCGTGGAAGGAATACTCCTGGAACTTCGCCGCCACAGCTCCAAGATCAATGGAAGGCAGAGCACGGTTGGTTCCAAGTTCAGACCCTCCCCGAGCCATCCAAGTGTCAACGCCGAGCCATGAAAGTTCGTCAATATTGTCTTCCAAGAGACCACGGAAACCGTTGTGAATAGCGAAAGGAGTATGTCCTTGGCGAAAACAGAATCTAGCCGCCGCACGCGTGGCAGCGTTCATGCCACCAGCCGGTGCGCCTATACTGTGAATGATCGTAAAGGCAGGTAAAGTAGAATGGCACGTCAAGGCTTACTGCATGATGGCTACACGCATTCTCTAAACAACATATGAGAACAGAGCACAGTTCAAACATGTAGAGGTTCACTCACTTGTGCTGGAGGCAAGACTTTTTCTTGATACAACGTAGATGTAGCAGTGAATCCGGCTAAACTCTCTCGGAATTCGGGATCACGAAGAGACATCGCCTTGTCAAAATCCTTCTCCTCAATAGCTTTCGATACGGCCTTGGTCATAGCGACAGCATCCATAAGAGGTACGCGAGTGATTTTATTCTCCTGAAGACCGATCATGTATGATGGTGTCTCAGGTGTTGCCTCGAGTAGTGCCTCCACGGCTTCCAGACCTTGAAGAGTAGGCTAATACAAATATCAGCATAAGGAGACTTTGCACGGAAACACCACATTACAAGGATGCGATCGAAGGCGCAAGGCTTTCCGCCGCGTTGGGTATGACCCAAGGTGGTCACTCTTGTGTCCAATCCCAGCCGGTCAGTCAGAACGTCTTTAACGTACTCGGCGCGAATAGGGTTGAGAGCCTTGTCATGCGCCCCTTCAGCAACGATAACTATGGTGGTCCTTTTACCGACTTCACGGTGCTTGACGCGGAGTCAGCAACGCCGTCGATAGAAAAAGGAAGAGGTTCTTACGCGGCGAATTTGATCACACATTTCATCCTCCCATGGATCTGCGTTGGGTGGTCTTTCGGGAATAAAGATGAAGTCAGCGCCTCCACTACAGCGCGTATTAGTCTCGACGTGGCGTTTACGCTACCGGCTCCGCACCTTATACCTGCGAGGAGTGCTAGCCAACCACAATGCCTTCCCATAACTTCTAGAACAAAAGCCCTAGAATGACTGAACGCAGTGGAGTTGATGTTGTCGATGGCTTCACAAATCCGGTGAAGCGCGGTGGGCGCTCCAATAGTAAGATCAGTCATTGACATATCGTTGTCGATGGAGCCTACGAGGCCAACAATCTTGAGATGCGCGTAAGTTGTCGCCTGTGTTTCGTTAATCTTGGCTATTCAGGGATCAGCGAAGACCTTTACAGGGCGCGATGGACGTACACAGGTTCTTTAATTCCGTAACAAGGCCAGGCCATTCTGCTCTGAAAACGTCCGCACCAGTAAGAGAACCATCGCCTCCACAAACGACAAGAGCGTCAATGCCCTCTTTGATCATGTTATGAGCAGCAGCTAAACGTCCTTCATGCGTCCTGAACGTGGCGGATCGCGCAGATCCAATGAGCGTTCCGCCCTACGATTCAAGGTCAGCCACATATGCCTGCCAGCGAATAATGGAAAGCTGAACGCACCTCTCCAACCCACGCCCGAACGTCATCCCATCCGACGCGAACAATATATCTGCCTTTGAGCGACCTTCCCTGTGAGCCGGAGTAGTCTCCCAGACCATTTTTGAGTAGATCCCCGTCTCCAAAGCGTAAATTGTCGATGAGACTCGTGTCAACGCCTTCCGCTACCTGTGGCGTATCCGAGGTGGGCTTGGGCTGATCACCAGTGTTTCCACGGACTAGGCCCTCATAACCTTCTCGGACAACCCAGGTTTCACATCCTCTGCGAGTCGAGATACCAATATCAGTTGATCTCTCGGTCCTGCAAGGTGTACACGCACTTTAATATGCCAGCCTTGACAGTTGCGCGGACAACAGCATTCATGCCAGCGCTGTCGCCCCCAGAAGTCAATATGGCGATCTTCATCGTGACGACGTAGTGCAGTTCACTCGTAGACTGTGGTATCCGTCAACGTTGGGTCGGCCAGGCCTGGATCCCCAAAGAATTGTTCGCGATTGAAGTAATGTGATGTGATGTAAAGCGCTTTTAGCACGGACAGCTGCAATTCTATTTTTTTCGACGTCATGTTCGCGTGGCTACAAGTACCGAACCGAGCACAAATTCGGGTTTTATATACTCGCATTCGTTACACAAATCGCTCGCTGTCGAGCTGGATTCAATGCCATCAATCATGACACTGCCTACAATATATTGATACAAATGATACAATGCTAGATAGCTTGAATATTCGCTTGTACAGTGACCCCTCGCTTCGTATCGCATTCTAGCCATTAGGTACCACGACGACGACGACGACGAAGCATAGCAAGAGATGACTGTCATGACCTATGTTCACTGTCAAGAGGAACCTGCACAGTGACATGTACGCACTCTGAAATGGCATACCGTAAAAGTTAAGAATGTGCGTTTCTAGGTGTCCCACAAGCGCCACATGCGAGATGTCCTGGTTTATTAAGTCTACAACAAAGAAGGTCGGTGTATACTTGCATGATTAGATAGGACTACTCACAAAGTGCAAACTTTACAGTCCCACTCATCCGGCTGGAAGTGACCATCTTTGGGGGCTTCCTTTAGTCGATTTTTGGAAGATCCAGAAGCCATCCCCAGAGCTTCCTTCTTGCGTATATAAACTTCAGATTCCACAAGGTTGCCTGTGAATCAACAGTCAATTCGTTGTTGCAACTTTCTGACTGATAACGCACGTTTCTCTTTGTCTTTACCCTTGATCGTTGGTGGAGGAACATCTTCCTCATCCGTAGAGATATCGATGACCTCAGCGCGACCATTGCCAGTGAAGACGAAATCATTCTTGAAGTCGTTCCAGGAAAATCTCAACTCGTCAAGGTCCTGAGCTTGGTCAGTCTGAGACAGCGTATTTTTCCTGTCAGCGTCGTTTTCTGTTTCGTCCTCGCCTTCCGAGGAATTGTCCTCCTCAACAGGTGCGCGTTCAACTATAAAGACAAAATAGTGAGACGCTGGGAGTCAGATTTGACAAGCGACATTTACCACTGGACGAACCCTGCAGTAATCGGAGGCGTTTTTCTGCGGCTAACGCCCTTTCTCGCGAGCGCGTTTGCTGCTCAAATTTAGAATACAGCTGGACGTTTGGTTGGAAATATACCTTCCCGCTTGCTTGCCGAACCCAGTTCCTTGACTACTCCCTGCGTCTTGCAGTGACACACCTTGTCCTTCAAATGCATACTTCGAGGTGACACGACCGCCGGCTTTCCGTTTCTTTGCAGTTTGTCTTCCAGTCTTATTGGAGGCTACTGTCTCTTGTGGGCGCCTCTTGAGACCGCGCCGTCGTGACCTACTTGGTCGAGATCGTGTTTGTGCACCACCACACTAGAGTTAGGATGAGTACAAGAGAGTTAACAAACAACAAATATTACCATATATTCCGGCAGTTCGCCTGTCTCGACGCCATCGCCCGATATTTTGGCAGAATCGACAAGGCGTTTCCCAGAGGACCAATATCCTAACGACACATCCATCTCTTGTGTGGCAATGGTAATAGACGATACGCACCATCCCCATAATAACCCTTGTCCTGTAATTGACGAACCTCTAGTCTCAGTTGTTTCCAAAGAGCCTGGAAGTCGGGTCCATGGTTCATATGCTGATGTGTAACACGCGTTGATAGACTAATTCAGGCTTGAAGGACGTGAACGTACACTGATATGGGCCAACTAAAGCAGTAATGAGCACATCGCACGCAGCAGCAGGAGCCGATTCAACCTCGTGACAAAGAACGCTCATTAGCCAGTGAGATGGTAGAAACGAACCACCTGGGCGTCTTAGGACAAGCTCTTTGAGGATACGATTGAGGGCTCGAGGGAAAAGGCTGGCAACATGCTTGAGACACACCGACCGTTTCTCCGTTGTTCCAGTTGCGACCGGCGAAAACGCTGTTATGTTCGTACTGTGACAGTGTTATGATAAGGAAAAATACCAGAGGGCATCCTTGCCTCTTCAAAACTGTTAATGACGAATCCATGCTGCTTCATTATTGGGCGAACTTGCGCGGCAAAAGCGCGGAGAAGTTGACGGGCGTCATCTTCGTCGTCCGCTGGGAGTGGTGTGATAAAGTTGATGTGCGCATTTGGGTTTGATTCTTTCTCGTTCAGACGAACATGGACCATGGCTGTGAGGTGAAGACGAAAGCAAGTCAAATTCTCGGGATTTCGGACCGACAGGAAACAGATGAGGTCACGTGACGGGCGGCGCGTCGCGACTCGCGACTCGGGAGTCGGGACGCTGTGGGTATCACATAAAGAGGTAGTCGCTACTTGAGTACGTAGTACTAGTAGTCGCGAGACTCTATCGCTCAGGTCTCAGCCGCGGTGAGGGCCAGTCCGACTCACGGATTCTAGCTATGGCGGTAAAGCGGAGGGGTTGCGGTGAAACGGAGTTCTTGCAACGAAGATGGCTTCGGAGCTTGTGAAGCAGAACTATAAGCGTCCGAGCTCCACGCTCTTTGTCCATCTAAAGTCTGCGGTTACCTCTCAAGTTTCAACTGAGAATGGCGGCACCGTCGCGCAAGAGCGCTGTCGTCGGGTCGTCCGTCCGTTCATCCAAAAGGAGAGGACAAGACGCCATCAAACAACGCGCTTGATAATATTGTCCGCGGTAAAGTTGATAGGCTTATAGTGGTACCGTCACCAAGTGCCTGACTAGAAGAACTGTCTGTCGTTCAATTTGGATCAGCCTTGGTAACAACGTTGGCGAGATTGACTTTCGTTAATGACAATCCCCTCAAAGGTCAAGTCTTTGTTCATGAGGAAAGGATCTCTGGAGTCTGGGGGAACCTGGCGCAACTTTCTTCCACGCTCTATTTATGTCGGAATGATGCTTGATCGATGATCAGTTTCAGATTTGTAATCGCGAAGGTTCGCGGAGGCCGTCCTGAGCCCGTCTCAAATACTTAAGCACGAAAGTTGATGCGTATGGGACGAGACTCTCTTTGCTACCACGACGTGCTATGGCGGACGAGTCCATCCGTCGCCCGAGGGCCGATTCTATCGACGACAAAACGATAGACACGAGCGCTCCAGGACTGAAGGGCAAGGAGGCCGTGAAAGGAAACGATACTCAAGATGCATTCGACTCTGACTTTCCTGATGGTGGTCTACGGGCATGGCTAGTAGTTGCTGGGGTATGTTGCCTTTGTACATACACGCTCATACTGATATGCATACCGTGTTTCCAGACTATGGCCAGTACATTCTCAACGTTTGTGGTCTGCTGTTTCAATGACTCCACCCGTTGCTGACATCTGCGTAGATTCGGCTATGTTAACGCTTGGGGTGTATGTCTGCCACGTTCGCGTACAACGACCTAGTTATTAAAGCGGTCTATACAGGCTTTCCAGTCTTATTACCAAGCCACAATATTGTCAGATTCCGATCCTTCCAAAATGTAGGAATATGCATCTGGCTTTCATCGTGTTACTGAATTAGCCTTGCAGTTCATGGATAGGCTCCGTTCAGGTAGTCTCTCTTTGTCCTATCTACAAGATCCAGGCTTATAGTTGAGTAATAGTACTCCCTGATCCTTCTACCAGGTCTTTTGACCGGACGTCTCTTCGATCTGGGATACTTCAAGCTGCCATATTTTATTGCCAGTATTGTTCTCGTAGCCGCGACATTCCTGGTAGCAGAGTGTAAAGAGTACTGGCAGTTCCTTCTCTGTCAGGGCTTTGCGATTGGGGTCCGTTTCTCCCTCAGCTAATTCTCCTCTTTACTGACCAGGTTTAGATTGCCTGTGGTATGATGTTCGGACCTACGATGGGCATCATCGGGCACTGGTTTAAACGCAGAAGAGGCATTGCTCTCGGCCTCACAGCGTGTGGGTCTTCAATCGGCGGGACAATTTTTCCAATCGCGGCATCAAAGCTCATTCCGTTAGTGGGGTCAGTACGTTCCTTTTCAAAGAAAGAGTTGTTTTGTTAAAGTCTCTCAGCTTCAAGTGGACCATGCGCATCATTGGTTTCATGCTCGTATTCAGCTGTGCGATCTCGAACCTGACATTGCAACGTCGGTTGCCTCCGAAGCACGTTAAAGGTGGTCTTCTTAATCTCGCTGCCTTCAAGCAAGCACCGTACTCGGTCTATTGTTTCGGTTCATTCGTTGCTTTTCTCGGTCTTTACACCGGTTGGTTTCTGTTCGTTATTCTGTATCACTCCGCCTAATCATCACCCAGTTCTGACTTACATCGACGTCAGTTCCCAATTTTACGGGATCTCGCCGAACTTCTCGTTCTACCTGGTTTCAATCGCTAATCTCAGTTCGGGTTTGGCCGTATAGTCACCGGATTCGCGGTGGATAGAGTTGGTACGCCTGGTTTATCAACGTTGACCTCTGTCTGATTTAGATATGCAGGCGCTGTTAATTACATTGCGCCAATGACAGTGGTTTCCGGCGTCTTAACATATGCGTGGCCCTTCGCGCATTCGCAGGCATCGATGATAGTTGTAGCTGTCATTTATGGGTATGTTCGCCTTTGAGCTTTCTTCCTAGCCTAACTGATGGGGCTGTTAGTTTCGCTTCTGGAGCTTACATCTCCTCGTTCTTAATACCGTTGTTCGAACTTGGAGAGATCGCTGATATCGGTCGGAGGACCGGAATGTGCATGTCCATTGCAGCTGTAGGTGCATTGGCGGGTCCGCCAATATCAGGAGCCATCAATAGCTCAACGGGCGGCTTCAATGCAGTAGGCTATTACGCAGGTAAGTGTCCTTGTATCTCGACCATATCAACACTTACGGAATGGCGTAGGGAGTATGATCATGCTTTCAGTGATATTGATGTTGGTAACTCGGCACCTTGTCTTGGGAAAACTTAGAGGGCGATTCTAGAGTGTCGGCCCAAATTTCGTGAAATGCACGAGGTTATAGAAGAATAGTCATGTAGCCATAGAATACCGTTACGCATATAAAATACCCACGTCGAATGCCAGGGCCTTATACGATACTGTATCCGAATACAAGACTGTATACGCTGCAGAAGTTATAAGTAGTTACAGTCCAATCCAACTACTTCTACCACTCGGATTGTGCAGACCAGTATGGCCGATTTTGACCTTGCCATTGAAATGTGTTGGATGAGGACCGCCGTTATCCATGGCAAACTTCAACTCCACAGCATCAACAAGTGGCGACGATGGCGCGTATGTCGTAGGGGACGCTGGAACTAGTAGGTTGGCAGAATGAGGCGAGTTGACCTTACCGGTACTGCCCACATCCAGGAAGGCTTCTCCCGACCATTCGTACCAGACTTTTTTGCCGTCTGTGAGGCGCCACATCGAGACACGCAACTCGGATCCACCGGGAAGGTACAGAGGTTCCTAATTGGCATCAATATATACACTATGATTCAACAATGAGCAACTTACGCGGATGGGGAAGTATATAGGAAACCAGCTCAACATGTCCCTGCTGATTTTCTCTTTTCTTTCCGGATGGATACTTAAACCGACTGTGCCATAAAGGACCGCCTCGAAGTATCCTGCAAATCCACTAGAAGAGCATTTCGGCATTAGCGTCACGAGTACTGTGATGAGTCCTACTGTAATACACCGGCTTCAGGAATGTCGAAGACCATCTCTGCACTCCGGACATTATGACCATTGTCACAGCCTAGCGTGCTCGCTCGAGGATGAGCGAACTCCCAGCACTCTCGGACATCCCCGCTGAGTCTGCGTACAGATTGGAACATGACGACGTAGGGCTCCTCGCCTCTACCACCTTTCGAGCGCGCTTCCTGCCATAGCTTGGAGCTGGACAGAGGTGTCAGGTGGGCTGTGTACGAGGATGGGATGCTGATCCCGTCGGCTATGCTTTTTAATGAGTACCGGATAGATGCCGCAATAAGGAAACGTACGCTTTAGAGAAGTTTCTATTCCATCTAAGCATTCTGGACTAAGTTCATTGTCGCCGAAACTTCCCAAAAGCTCGCTGACGACCATGTCGACTAGCTCTGGGATCTGGACGGTGCGCATATCACCAAACAACAACTCGACTCGGTCCTCGCGCGCAAACGTCCGCTGGAGCCCTATCCAAGCATTCGCGTTCTTCTCGACAGCGTATACTTTTGCATTCAAAGTCTTCGAGCGGCCGAGGGCTGCGAGGGCGCGTTTTACCAAAGGACCTCTTCCCGCGCCAGCGACGCATATGACAATACGTTCTTGGTCCTGCCGATCCACAAGAGCACGATATATAGCTTCTTCGTAGTGCGCGTACTTCACCGGGTCCTGTTCGAACGTTTCATATGTCGCGTTCTGTAGATTATCCATGAGAGGTTGTAGAGGCGCTTGCAGAAAATCGCCATATCCCTAGCCCAATATTCCATGCTGCCTTCTTTCGCTCCCGTGGTGCGCTGCAGATGGTGAATGTACTGTGGATACGCGTCTGGACCACCTTTGGGATGGAGTGAAGCTTCAGTGCCGGACAGAATGAAATTAAGGGATGGCTGGTGGGCTATCAAGTTACGCACCAGTCCTTGAGTGGACTTTGGTAACACCGGATAACCTTTGGCATTCGAGATGAATGAGGACGCAGGTAAGAACACGTGTGAAATGGGCTCGGCCTGCCAGGCTTCGATGCATGAGGGGAGAGTTGGAGGTAATAGAGGTGCGAGGTCGAGCGCGACGGAAAGGCGGGGGTGGTATTCACACATGGTTCGCAAGAGGTCCCATGTCTGCCATGGTTGGTGAAAGTCATTCCCGGGATGGTAAATCGGTATTCGGACAGCCAGTTGCAAAGTAGCGGATGCAGAAAGTGCAGCGTGCAATGAGCGCGCAAAAGCTGGAGCATGTGCGCGATTAGATGGTTGCGGTGCTGGCAATACGGCGATGTGAAGTGAAAGGTAGGCGGCAAACGCGAGTTCTTGACGGAGCGCGATGCCCATGTCATGTCGGACCCAGGGATCGGAGGCGTCGAGTTCCATCCACGGCGAAACGAGCAAGGTGGTGTTGTCGGGGACATTATCCATGTCATTCACTTCATCAGCATCGTATACCGGCGACGCTCGCCATCGTTCTGCAGCTGCCTCCGTGTCCGACCCGCCTATCTTCGGTGATCCCGAGCCAATGCACATCGCCCTCCATCGAGTCTGCCATTTTTCGGTGGTAAGCTGCAGACACAGAGAGTCGTACGCGGATTCCGCGGGAAGAGAAGTATGCGATGCGGGTAGAAGGGAAATGGACATTATTCTGGTGCAGAGTGAGGAAGAGCGTAGTCAATAAAAAGTGACATACCCAAGGCCAATCTTTATTTTACGCCGCTTTTATAAGAATCCTATGATATGGCTCTCGAGAAGTTGGCCAGAGTCTCAGTGCGGATGATTGGAACTTGGAAGAATGGCCATGCTCACGTCACATCATTTCTTCCTTCACTCCCTCACGTTTCGGCAATTCGTGTATCGACTGTGTACCAGCCTGCACCCTGAAGAATGGCAACACTCAGAGTGCTACCTAATGAGCTGCGCGAAACCCAAACGCGATACTGCGTGACTCGCAGCTTAACGAGCATTGATCAGATACAACAGAGAAACGGCGTCGCAACCGGCCTTGACTTTTGAATTGTCTGAGGACGCACGGACCGTATATTATCGTTGTCATGGACAATTCTTACGACGGCCGCCGGACTACAGTGCGAATGTGGCGTCTGCTCACGGTCGAACTAGTTTCTCATCCGACAACCTTCCACGACTAGAACAGTAGCGACCGCGGCTACATGTTGGACACTTGAAAACAATGCATTTCTTTGCGTCGCATCATGATTTTACGTCCCCATTCAAATCCAGTGGGATCGACTGACTGCGGGAGTATGCGCTTCGTCGGAGGGTTATCTGGAATATTGCTGCGCGCAAGTTCCCATCGACCGTATTTAAAGGGCCTCACGCAGCAACTGCCTCTATTTCTTCTATAACATAAACTCTCTCTTTCCTCGTCACCTATCAACTTCCTACTTTGTTCAACTTCTTCGTTCCTTGCCATGAAGTTCTTCGCCATCAGTACCGCTCTTTGTCTGCTCCCCGGACTTCACGCACTTACCATCAACACGCCGTACGTCGTCGCTTCGGAGAAAAACTGTGGACATTAATAAACCATTCTCTAGATCTGGTGTTACCGAGTGTGGTCCGTAGTACATCGACCTCCAGCCTCTAAAGACTATCTGACATCTTACACAGAACCTCAGCTTCTCGAGTGGTCGAACGGAACCGCTCCCTACTACATTGCTATACTGCCTGGCAGTACGACTGACGAAGATCCTGTTAGTCGTTACCTGTCTTCTCTCCTTGCCTCACGTTTCCTCACATATTGCTAGCTTAAATCCTTTGACACTACCTCTGCGACGTCTTTGACTTGGACTGTCGACATTATTTCTGGTACTTCGATGTAAGGCTCCACACATTTATCATATTCTCTGTAGTGACTTCATTTTCTCTAAGCACTCTGCGTGCAAAGGACAGCACAGGTACCATCGCGTACTCTGATGCCGTAACTATACAATCGGGTTCCGACTCTAGGTTAGTTACGCTGGTAACTCCTTGTTTCTTGACTGACGAAGCGTTCGTAGCTGTGTGAGCAGCTCCACTGGTGTCAGCGCCTCCTACGGTACTACCGACTCGTCATCTACGGCTACTGCGTATGTTCAATGACCATTTCCGAATAACTGACGAACAAATTCTTCTAGTGACTCGGACAGCAGCAGCGATTCAACTTCCACAGGGTCTAGCTCGACCTCCTCTGCCTTGTCGAGCTCAAGCTCCGACAATGCTGCTCTCCCTGTGACCGCCCTTCCGTACGCCGGCTTCGCGGGCGTTGCTGGCATTGTTGTTGCGGCTCTCTTCTGATGAAGGAATTTTGGTAGCACGATGCACTCACAGTGCACGGACATTACGGACTTGAACTTTTGTGTTTTCTTAGAGTGTTTGATGGAAAGATTCATTAGCAGTAGCCCTGTTCTCTACTCTTAAACTTGTGGCGTGACAATTGCGATTCGCGTCGCTTTGATGACACGAGCACGTGACGGTCTTACCATTTCAGTCCTATATCTCCACGTGGCAAGCTCAGGCCACGAGGCCCACTTCTCTTTTTCCAGACCGGTTCGAGCCTGACGAGTTCAGCCGCCTGTCACCCGCTTGCTTCTTCACTCCCACCAGCATCCCTTGGGCATAACTCTGTCCATTGGGATAAATTCTCTATCATTATCATACAAGGAAACCTCCTTGCTATTTACCTATCTATTTTGCAGTGTTAGCTCCAGCACACTCCATGGCTACCACTCTCGTAGCCCCCCAACCGGACGGGCTTTCAGAGGTCCTAAACTTCGGTGGACAGGACTCTATCGTGGACGCCAGCGTGCTCGATATCGTTGGCAAGGCATTAGAATTGGAGACGACGGATAACGACAGAGTCGCGTCACCTACGGGAGAAAAGGTGCGTTGACCAACTTGTGGTATCCCTTTTGCCCTTCTTTCGATACCGTCTGCCTTTCATTGTGCCGTGTTTTAACGGAATTTTTCTGTGTTCCTTTCAGTTCGTGTCCAATGCCTCGCCTCCGCTCTCTGCCGACAGCGACGACGCAAACCCAGAACCTGTCAGTTACCCTATATTGGAGGTCTAATAAAGTCTCAATTCATTTAGTCACAGGTCGTAGAGGAGGAAGCGCCACAGGACCAAGTCGGGAGACCTGATGTGGTCGAGGTAAGCGAGGTTACCAGCCTCTCCTGGCGATTTGCTGACGTGTATGATAGACCGACAAAGAGGTCGTAGCGAAGGATGTCCCATTAGACGATGAGGCGCGTTATTCGTCTCTGTACCACCGACCAACCTGACCATACATGCAGTCTAGCGCAGAAGTATCGACACATGGAACCCAAGACGTGCGTTAACGATGCTTTTTCCTCTCGCCCTACTGATTTTTGGTCTGTAGGTTTTGATTGACGTGTCCTCAAAAGAGTCTGAAGCTGTCGCTTCTCCGGCAGTGGTCGCGCCTCTTCCGCCTCCCCAAACAGATATACTTACACCGTCTCCCTCGTCTGGGATCCTGAATTCGAGTCTCCTGTCCCAGTCGACCCACCAAGTGCCAGTGTCGACGTGCAGGCATCTTCACCCATTGACCAAACGCTGTCGCCAGTGCTCGCTCCTGCCGTGTCCTCTGTTATCCCCGAGGAAGCGATCATGGAGCAGATTGACGCTCTTGTCGAAGACATTCCTGTCCCAGTGCACGTCGATGAAAATTCTGCCTCTACACCTGTGGTTGAGGCCGAGACCCCTTCATTGATCGCCGTTGAACAACCCGTTTCCCTCGAGGAAGTGCATGTCCTGCCAAAGGAACCTGATACCGACGCAGAACAGGCTATTTTGCAACAGGATACCCCCACTACCGAGACAATCACCCCGGTTCCTGAGGAAGCCATTTTGCTCTCTATACACGACTCCCCAGTCGAAGAGGCTGCAGTTCCCGTTACGGTCGAAGAATCGCTGGAAGCCGCAGCAGATCCACTCCTCGAGAACCAACTTCAGGAGATAATTCCCGTCGCCCAGGCAGCGGTCGAATCAGCTGAAGTTGTGGAAAACGTTACGAACGATTCTCCTGCTGAATCGGAGGAGCGTTTCGCTGGCTCTCAGGACATTATCTCGCCCGCCGTTGCCGGTACGCAGGGCTCTCCGGATGAGGGAGTCACGTTACAAGACCCAGAGGAAGTGGATACTGCAGTCAACGAACCTGTCGTTGAGGTTTCGATTACCCAAGAAGATGACTTCACGGTTTCCCATGATCTTCAGAACTCAGTCGCGGATGAAGAGTCTCCTTTGGAGACTGGAATTGAGGCAACGGCTGGCAGTGAGGTTTCCCAAGTCGTCGGCAATGACTCTGAAGATGTCGCCCCAGAAGCTCCTCTTGTCATTCAGGAAGCAGAGCCAGTGGACGACCTGCCCTCCGTCGAAAATGCTCCTGACTCCGTTACAGAAGAGGATGTTCCTGTAGCGGTTACGCAAGAGAGTTTGGGTATGTTCCTGTTCAGGTCCATTATGAGTGCTCACAGCTGTGTGTAGCGGAAATTCCGGTTGAGCCGGTCACTACACAGGAGCCGGAGGTCGACACTACGCAAGCCGAAGTCGTCGAAGTATGTCCGCTTGTCAAGGAGGAAGCAGAGCCACAGGATGACCCGTCTACCGCCGATGGCGCTTCTGAAACTGTCGTAGAAGTGGTCCTTCCCGGAGCAGCTTCGGAAGAGGGTTTAGGTATGTTCTCGATAGATGATGGTTTTCAATGCTCATTAGCGTATATAGCAGAAACTCCAGCTGAGTCGACAACACCAGCAGTTCAAGAAGTCGTTTTGGTAACTCAAGTGGAGCCGCAGGCCGACCCCGTCGAGAATGACTCTGTAGGTGTTGCAGTAGAAGCTCCGCTTGTCATTGAGGACGAAGAGCCAGCCGTCGCCGGGAACGCTCCTGAATCTGTTGAAGATGACGTTAAGCCATTTATTGAAGAGAGTATGGGTATGTCTTTATTCACTTATGTTGGGGCTGTTACTAATTGTGTAAAGCGGACACCCCCGTTGTAGTGGACAATCTGGCCGAATCGATCTCAGCGCCGGATCAGGAAGTCGCCTCGGTGCTGGAAGACGACACAGAGGCTGGCATTGAACAAACTGAAGTTCTCGAGGAAACTTCTACAGACGTTGCGGAAGTTCCCCTTGTCATTGAGAAAACAGAGTTAACGGACGAGGTCTCCGTCGTTGAGAACGCATCTGAACCCCTTATAGAAGAGACTCCTTTGCAAACCACTGTGGAAGAGAGTTCGGGTACGTCGTTCAAAACACCCGTGGCGAATGCTCATAACTTGGTATAGTGGAGACGATCACTGCGGAGACATCTGAGGACACGGATGGTATGGTTGCGATTATGTGCGATTGGTTGTCGTTGTGACAAGGTTTGTAGTTGAGCTCGTGAGCGCTGAAGAAAATCAGGTTCCAGCTTCAGCGGTAACTGAAGGTATGGCTTTTACCTCTTTCTTCATGCCACGATTGAAGCTGACTTGATTTTCAGCCTCGGAATCCCTGGTCACTGCAGAGAACGCGTTTCCACCAGGTGCGTGTTCTTGTTTGATTTATATAGGGTTCAATTCCGACAATTCTATTGCTTAGTTGAAACCTTGGTCATTGAACAAGTTCCAGGTATGCGCTTGCCTGTCAAAATATCAATTCAGGATTCACCAATCTTATTCAGATGAGCTTCTCCCCGAACCGAGCAGTGAAGAAGTTGTCGAGGAAATTGCGCAGTCATCGACTGTCTTCGGTACGTCACATTGATTCGATATCGATTCTCGCGTGTTAACTCTGTTGTAGAAGGTCCTGAGCCTACGCTCGAATTAGCAGTTGTTGAAGATGATACTGTTCCAGTCGAGGATGTTACTCCTGATGTCGTTGAGGAAGTAACCGGTACGTCACATTGAATATCGATTCTCGGATGTTAACTCTGTTGTAGAAGGTCCTGAGCCTACGCTCGAATCAGCAGTTGCTGAAGATGACACTGTTCCAGTCGAGGATGCTACTCCTGATGTCGTGGAGGAAGTAACTGGTACGTCACATTGAATATCGATTCTCGGATGTTAACTCTGTTGTAGAAGGTCCTGAGCCTACGCTCGAATCAGCAGTTGCTGAAGATGACACTGTTCCAGTCGAGGATGTTACTCCTGATGTCGTTGAGGAAGTAACCGGTACGTCACATTGAATCGATATCGATTCTCGCGTGTTAACTCTGTTGTAGAAGGTCCTGAGCCTACGCTCGAATCAGCAGTTGTTGAAGATGATACTGTTCCAGTCGAGGATGTTACTCCTGACGTCGTTGAGGAAGTAACCGGTACGTCACATTGAATATCGATTCTCGGGTGTTAACTCTATTGTAGAAGGTCCTGAGCCTACGCTCGAATCAGCAGTTGTTGAAGATGATACTGTTCCAGTCGAGGATGCTACTCCTGATGTCGTTGAGGAAGTAACTCCCTTAGTCAACGAGTTCGGCGTCGATACTTCAGTTACCGACATAATTTCCCTTGAGGCCACTAGTGGCGTTCAGGAATCAAGCACTCAGGAGGACCCTGCTTCGGTACCTGCAGAGGAGGCGGAGGTAGCGGATCACATTCCCACTTCGAGCCTGGAGCCAGCAGGCGAAGTGCCCACCATCGATGATGCTTCTGAGCTTGCTATACAAGCAACTAACACAGAGCAGGCTGGTGATACGATTCTAGGTATGTCCTTAAGTATTCATCATAGGTGTGGTAGTGCTAAAGGTTGGTAGCAGCGGAAACCTCGGCTGAGGAAATAACGAGTGACTCCAATGACAGTATGTCACCTCTAACGATGTAATGAAGGTTTTAACTCCTAACGGTGTTGATGACAGTACTCGTAGCCGCTGAGGAACCCCCCCTTGCAGCTCCTGGGCACCAAGAGTGTACGCTTGTTCACGTTTTCGAACATGAGTGAAAATTGACATAATGGTTAGCTGAATCTTCGACCATTGCAGAACACTCTGCTCCTTCAGGTATCTTTCATTTTCCTAACAGTGGATCCGTGGCCTAACTTCTTTCGTGTTTAGTTGAGTCGACGGGTCCAGGTACCAACTTTCAAGCCTATCAATGATTCACAATTAACGACTTTTGCTTTCAGTGGAACTTCTCTCCGAAAGCAGTGAGATTCAAGCCCTTGAAGAAAATGCTGAACAAGCGTCCACAAGTTTCGGTATGTAACCCATAGGACTACACGAGTTTTCTGTTGGTCTGATTATACATGTAGAAGATCAGTCTCCCGCAAACTTAGCAGACGCTGTCCTCCACCCAGCCACCGCCGATGACACCTTGCCACCCATCGAGAACTCTGCTGATGTCGACGAAGCTGCACCTCCGGTCCCTGTAGAAAATGCCGCAGAGTCTACTGACGAGGTCTCTGACGTAGCTGTATATGCTGAGGATGTCACCTCAATACCGGCGGGTAAGTTTGTTCAACTTTGCAAAATTGGTAACGGAAACGTGAACATTGTTTTGTCTAGCTGAATCACCTTCTGAAGCGCGCGTTGCCGAAACTCTTGAAGATGATCTCCACACGAAGCCGAGTATTGCCGATATTGTTATTCCAGTGCGTTTGGAGTTTACTTGCCTTGCATCGCTGACTTCTTTCTCAACCAGGACGAAAGCTTCCAAGCGTCAGAAAATTCCTTCACATCCGTAAGTGTGTTCAATGCCCTCTTCCTACCGTTGCCCATACATTACAGGCTGAGGCTGAGCAACCTTTACTCACACCTGCATCACAAATCGAACGTCCTAAATCGCCTTGGACGCCGTCGTATAGCGTGACGAGTCAAGGACCAGGTTTGACGGCAGAAGAGGACATTTCAGACAACGAGATTTCAGACGCGACAGATGTCCAAGAGGTTCCAGTTGTGTCTGTTACACCCGGTGAAGAGTCTGGCGACACCATATCAGACGTGAGTTGGTTACACGAACAACCTGATCGTCTTCAGTTCGTAATACTCACGTTCAAAGCAGGCACTTGTTTCTGAAGGCGAAAGACCGAAGTCACCATGGACCCCGTCGTACTCGGTGTCTGTTCAAGGCAGTCCTATGCAGCCCGCAGCGGAACTGGAAAGCTCTGAAATTCCTGAGGAGAATGTGGATGATGTCACCGTTGTTGACAGCGAAGCACCCGCTGATGTTTCGGTCACTCAAGAGGGTATCACTTCTGCAGATGTAGTGGTCGCGGTATGACTCCTCGAATGACTCTTAACCTTACTAATTCCGTGTTCAGGCTGTAACGTCTTCGAGTACGGAGACGTTTGAGGCTTTCAATGACACAGCGCAACCAGAGTCCGCCGAGGACACTCAGCCCCTTGATTCCTTGCAAGCAAACGAATCGGTGGACGTATCCAAATCCGACACTGACATAGAAATCGAGGTACTTTCGCATCATCGCATATTGCCTGCCTCATCTCATGTCTACAACTAGGACGTCGTACCGGAAACATTCAATGACACGGTACAACCAGAGCATATCGAGGACAGTGATATTGTGAATCCACCCTCAGCGACGCAGAACGCAGACGAACCGGCGTATGTTGTTGGAGCTGAAGGAGACATCAAGGTAGTTGAAGGCTTCCATTCGTCTCGTCGCCATGTCATTGATTTGCTATGTCCAGAGCACTGAGTCGGTCGAACTTGATACGTCTGACGTTGTTGCGCCTGAAGAATCAACCGCTACCTCAGAAATACCATCTGTAGGCGTCATCGAGGAGGAACTCAATGCTATCGGGGCGACAGAAATATCTACCGATGAAGACGTCGCTAAGGAAATCAACATCGAAGCACTGGCGTCTCTCGATAAACCTGAGGTGCGCAGCTATGACTTGGGTAGTGCTTATCATTAAATTTTGGATAGTTTTTGGATGCGCCACAAGTCGAGCGGCCATGGACACCCTCCTACTCTGTTACTCAGCAAGGTCCTGGCACGCCAGAACCAAGTTCGGAATCGGCGGTCGAGAACGACAGTGTCGAAAAGTCGATTCTCGCGGATCCCACAGCGAGCGAAGAAATGGAAAGCGAGATCATAGAGCCGTTTGCTCCCAAAGCCATTCGCGCGTCCACCGCTGGTATCAACGAATCTCAGGTACGTTGTTTGTACCTCTACTATGGTACGTTCAGTTTACTCTTCCTTAGTTCTTGAATGCCAGTCAAGAGACGACCAAAGAAATTGAACGACCGTGGACTCCCTCTTACTCTGTCTTGCAGCAAGGTCCTGGTACGCCTCTCGTTGAGCAAGCCGACTTGCTGGAACCTATCACTGTGGCGGACCCTGCAGATGTGACATCCTCTTCGCGAGAACACGTACGTTCTCTTACATTTTGCCCTACACATAAGTAACGCCGCCCATATACAGTCGCTCGTCGCAGAAAGTTCACCTTCTCTTTGGACGCCTTCCTACTCCGTCACAAACCAGGGGACTCCTTCTCCGAAACCACATACCTTGGAGATCGAAAGTGATTACAAACTTGAACCACTTGCGTCAACCAGTGATTCAACACCATTCCCTGCCGCGGTCGATGACGACGCGCAGTCCGTTGTGACCTCCCTTGATACGATAAATGACACGCCAACAGCAAGGGCACGTCTCGAATCGACCACGTCCTCTCGGTTCTTCCCAGGTGGCTGGTTCGCCAAACCACAACCCGAAGGAAGAACATCAACAGATAACGCTCTGGGAGAATTCACCCCGTCCAAACCTCAGACCGAGACGCAGCAAACGTCTCCCGATGAGCCTGCACCTATCACCGCTGATAGCGAAACAAGCGGCGACGATTCTGACGAAGAGGATGAAGACGAAGCCAAGGCCAAAAAGGGTAGGTGGTGCGTAGTCATGTAAGGCGCAAGGAGAAGGCAGGCCTCAAGTGGCACGGACTGGCCGATTTAATGATTTTTACGATTTCACTGTTTCAATTCAGGTACCGACTACTTACCACGCAATTTTTTTGATTTCTTCACTACACTCAATGCTTTCCTCGTTTCTTTCTATGTTAGCACGTCTGTTTACTTTTGATAATTACCTTTCCCGTCATCTGTAGATCGCTTTTGAAGACAGGATGTATTTCTCAGCTCTGCAAGCCTGAATAGAATTAGAACGCCCACCTCTTACTCCTTACCTTTACCCATCAACAACGTCTGGCCTTACCGTGGATTCGAGGAGAGCCTGAGAATGGAACTATGAGCTTGCATGCTCCGACACTTGGATTTGAAGCCTTCAGGCACGACTGGAATCAATATTCAAGTTGTGGAACCCTCGCAGTCATGCCAAGAATGGTCGAGAGCTTCAGAGTATAAAAGCCAAATAAAAGCGGCCGAAATCAGTTCCGTGAAGATGCTTGCGACTTCTTCCCTCCTTTCACCACGGCCAAACAGTAGCACCAGAATTACCTGAACATCAATATTCAATGCCAGGCGTATCAGGCACTTGGACTCGCCTGGCTTTGGGTGCGCGCCTTCAGCGCTCGTCCCAATCTATCTCTGTGATCGACAATCGGGCGTATATCTTTGGCGGAGAGCTTGTACCCAGAAGTCCTCGACAATCTGATCGACAATCAGATCGACCATATCGAGGTCGATGTCTGTATATACTGAATATATGCGCATCGATTCACCCATCTTCCCGTGGTGATGCCGCAGCAGCCATCAAGACGATCCCTGCCCCGACATCTTCACCGTCGCCTCGCGTCGGAACCTCGAGTGCCGTCATTGGCGATGCTTTTTCTCTCTTCTCAGGGCGGGGAGGCCTCGAAATGGCTCCCCTCGAAGAGAAAGGCGCCATCTGGCGTTATCATACTAGTCAAGGCCTCTGGGATCTCATTGAGCCCAGAGACCCCTTCGCGTCCTTTCCTGTTGGGCGCAGTTACCACTGCGTCGCATCGGATGACAAAGATACTATTTTTGTTCATGCAGGATGTCCGGAGACAGGCCGCCTCGCGGACCTATGGGCTTTTAATGTCAGATCTAGAACATGGACGGAGCTGCCAGAAGCGCCTTCACCCGCACGCGGAGGAGCCTCCATCACCGTCTGCGATGGGAAGCTCTACAGAATGAACGGCTTCGATGGGAAAGCCGAGCAGGGAGGATCTCTAGATATATTTGACCTTGGCGAAGCTGTGTGGTCTTCCGTATCATACGAACCAAATGGCGTCCAAGGACCTGAGCCACGCAGCGTTTCGGCTCTGGTCGCGGTCAAGGTTCAGGAGCAATGGCATCTCCTGACCATGTTCGGCGAGAGAGACCCAAGTGCATTGGGGCATGCTGGTGCAGGAAAGATGCTCGGTGACGTGTGGGCATTTGATGTAGGACACAGGAAGTGGGCTAAGATAGAACCAGAGGGCGACGGACCTGCACCCAGAGGCTGGTTTGGTGCGGATGTGACCAAGGATAAGTATGCTGTCATCGTTCATGGAGGACTTGCAGAAGATAACTCGAGGCTTGGCGATGTTTGGAAGTTGCAATTTTTCTAGTTTGTCATTTGTACGAAGATGATGCTCTACTAGTATGAAAACATAGCGATATCAGCAATAGCAAAGAACTTTGCACAACAGAACGGCCTCTACTAGTCAACAAATACCGTTGGGATGCAAGACTCCTAGTAGGTGAAGGGCAAGCGATGGAAGAGATGCCCACGCCTCTTCCTCACGAAAGAAGCGTACAGACCGCCTGCAGAATATACAGCTATGACACTGATAACGACAGGCCACTGGAACTGATCTGGCCGAGAGAAAATTATAGTCGACACATAAGAAAGCAGCTCAAATAGGTTTTGGAACGATGCCTCGATAGTCGAGAACGTTCCGCGGAGGTTTGATTCGACTTCCTTTTGTGCGAAATGTCAGCAAAGGGGACGAGCTATGATAATAAATGCCGGCTTACATCTTGGACAATGTTCTGTGCACACAGATCATATCCCCAGAGCCCAACACGGCTGAGAGCAACGCCAACCGCAAGTCCAGTGGCAGAAATAGCACTATTCGTCCCCTTTCCGTGAAAGTCAGCAAAGAACCAACTGATCCCCCCTGCCAGCCAAATCATCTGCCAACAAAGACTCCAAATACCTCCTCGAATAACCCCAATGCGTCGCATTAGCTTCGGAGCGATCCACGTTGCGCTGAGCTCGAAGATCGTGCTGACTGTGCGAGCGATGCCGACGTGCAGTGGGTTGTAGCCAACGGAGATGAGGTATGTGATCATTTGGCCCGAGAATGAGAGAACTGTGAGGTAGAGGAGAGCGAGGGAAAAGGAGGGGAGGAAGGCGGAGTGGTGGATATAGAAAGGGAGAGAGGAGATGGGGAGGATGCGGTGGGCTGTTGTCCGAAGCTTAGTGCTTAGGGTAGGTCTTTGAGGAGGCGAGGAGCGCCCATGTGAGGTCTGAGTCGTCACCTCTCGTGATGAACGCAAAGAAGGTACTTTTCTGTATACCTTCACTCACAATGAGCAGGTCAATTTGTGGAACTTGGATCGAATAAGACAGCTTACCTGTTCAATACAGATGTATTCGATGAGAACAGATGAGAGACTCATGGCAAGTGTAGCCCAAATAGCGACGAGAGTCGACGTTATTGCTATAGAGGAGATAGCCAACGGTCCCATTAGCTTGCAGAAAAGGTCGATACGTCGTATCCGAGCATTCAGCACTGTTGCAATTAGCCTGCCATCCCACTCTGTAAGTCAGGAACATGTACGAACATCGACGGGCAGATTCGTTTCCCTCGGTGATAATAACAACCTAAATTGCAGGAGTAAGAATCTTCGTCCTGTTACTGGAGGACCAGCTAACTTCTTACCCAGTCTCTTTCGACAGACACCAGATTCGTAATTGAGGAGAGCTTTTCGACGCATGCGAAGAGAACTGTAGCTGCAAACAGTCCGTTTCTGAGGCGTTTATCCATCCACTGACCATGCTGCTCCAGCACCCAAAAAAGCCCACAGCTGGCCACTACTGAGAGCCGCTGCCCGATAATGGACGTCCGGACCACCCAAAGACGGTCGCCACTGTCAATGAATCCTCCAATCAATTGGGCGAACAAGATTGCGGCCCCACTGCGGACGAGAGCATATACCGACATAGGAAGGAGGGTTGACGGGAAGATTGAAGCTAGAAAGAGGACGGCGGCGAACTCGAAGAGGCGCGAGTTCCACGTTGAGAGAAAGTGAGAGGTGTATAATCGGATTTCGAGAGATTTCGAGACTGTTTCGTGGAAATCAAGTTCGCTGGGTGGATGGTGGGGGTCTTCGATGCCCTCCGTATCAGTGCCCACAACCGGCTCCAATACATGTTCTCCCGAGATGCGAGCAGAGACATGGCGTGACGTTTCCGAGAGCGGTCCTTCCTCCAGTCGATCCTTCTGCGCAAGTTCAATCGGGGGATCCCGGGCGTCCTCGGGACATTGAACAGGTAGGCCGCTCATAATGATCGCAGTATGTTACCCTCAGAATTTCGTCTAGAAGGTCATAGTAAAGGACGACTGGTGAATCACCCCATACGTTAGTCAGAGGGTGGAATAAACATCATCGGGGGCATCGGGCCAGCATCGGGCCGCGCCGCAAACGGCAGATTACGCTTTGACCTGGGCCCTAGGGTGAGGCAAGCCCTACCTATAGCAAAGTCTGAATAGCTGAATAGGCCCGGGACTAGCTTTCAGTAAGACTGTGATGAAGCCTGCATTTATGCCAAAGAATCATGAAAACATCGTAGTTCGAGTCAATGCTGCGATCAAAAGCCTCCTCGGCGCGTACATGGTTTTGAGGGAAATATCCCGCCTGTGGAGCGCTCCTTTCTCACCATCTTCATCCTCATAGTCGGTTTTCAGATATATCGTTACAGTAAAGGCTCTTGGGCCATTCAAAGCATATGATTCCAGATGATGTCCGTCTATCCACGGCCCACTTTTGTCATGTACCTCATGGATCGCGCAACACGTTTTCTCCAAACAGCATCTTTGACGCTAGTTCCTCCGGAACGGGGACAATGGACATCACCAGGCTCTTATTTAGGATAATCCCCTTCCGATGAGAAGTGGTGGCGACATGTGCAATTTGAATGTGCTCTTCCCTTATCGTACAGTGACCGGTCAACATTCTCAGACGATCTGGATATAAGGTGTCCCTCCGTTCTCATGATACGGCTCTGAACTTGCGCAAGTCCCTCTGCTCTCCTCCGGAATGGACGAACGTTTGGAAGCGTGGACCGTAGCACTGGATGATCCTCGCCGTCAGTCAGTGCGCTATTCAGGTTACATTCACGACCCGCAACCGCTCGAAAAGGAGGACGAAGAGCGTGCCAGACCAGAATCACTGAAATGTACCATTCTACTACTTTTATCACTGCACTAAATTAACAAGCTCATTCACAGCGGACACCACTTCCGTAAGGTCGCCGATCCCGAACCCGTTCTCCACCGCTCACTAAATGTGACCAGAGCATTATCGAATCATACTTCGATGACCCCAACATTGACCGCTCTCGCGATTTTGACTTCGACGATGAGAGTCCGTACCCCGAGGTCCGCTCTGCTGTTGCCAACACAGATGATCCCGATATGCCTGCGTCTACGTTGCGCGTTTGGGTAATTGGGCTAATTTGGGCTATTATACTCCCAGGAATCAACCAATTCTTCCTCTTTCGGTATCCATCGGTGTTCGTGGGCGGCATTGTGGCACAGTTGATGACGTTTCCAATCGGTCGAGCAGTTGCGCGATTTACCCCACGCTGGAAGATATTTGGCATTTCACTGAATCCATGTGCGTTTCGTCTATCAAGTCGGAAACAACCGAACATCTCACATTCTTCCCTTCTCCAGCCCCATTCACGGTCAAGGAGCATGTTTTGATTACGGTGAGTTGTTTCAACAGCCGGTTTATGATGTTGGCTAAAATCCCTCTAGATCATGGTCAGCACCTCTCTTCATATCATTGCGGTCTCTGACACAACTCCCTGAAGGCCTCCGTTGGTGCAGAATCGGCCTATGCCACTGATATCATTGCTGTACAGAGAGTCTATTATAATCAACGCCACAACTTCAGCTGTTGGTACCTTTCCACCTGGATCTGTACATTCAAATTCGACTGACGGTAGTACAGATCAATGGTTCATAGTGATGTCTACGCAGCTCATCGGGTTCTCCATTGGCGGAGTCGCGAGGCGCTTTTTGGTTGCACCGCCTTCGATGATATGGCCCGCTAACCTTGTCAACTGCGCAGTGTTCAACACGTTACATTCGCAGCAGTACGCCGGCATTGGGACGCTTGGGGGAATGAGTCGAGAGCGGTTCTTTGTTATCTTCTTCTTAGCTGCATTTGCGTGGAGTGAGTTTGCTTCCGCCTTGGCACGCCCCTTCCTCTGATATCCCCTCAGATTTCTTCCCTACCTATCTTTGTAAGCATCGACCTCTTCGAAGTAAGCTAAACTCTCAGTGATTACAGTCCAGGCGCTTTCCTACTTCTCTTGGGTGACTTGGATATGGCCAGAGGATCCACGTACATCGCCAGCTTCGTTTTCGACTCGAATGATTTAGTTGACCTGTTCTCTAGTTGTTGCACAGCTTTTTGGTTACGTTCACGGCTTAGTACGTCCGTCTCCACGTCTCTTGAATGGATCTGATCCGTTTATAGGGACTGACTGTAATAACGTTGGACTGGAATCAGATTGCGTGCGTAACTTCAGGTTCCTATAACCGAAATAAAACTTATTGGGTCAACGTAGCTACATTGGCTCGCCTTTGGCAACGCCATGTCAGTCTTCCTTGAGCATCCATTGGGCCGTACTAAGGCGAACTTAAACAGGGTGGGCACAAGTTAACATCATTGGAGGATTCGTTATTTTCTACTGTGAGTTCGAGCTGTGAGCCATCTGCTCGATGTCGTGATTAAGCATCGGCTCTCCAGGGATATTGGCACCTATTCTCTATGTAAGTACTTCAATTTGTCTTGAACGCCATATTCATGCTATCTTGTCACAAGTTTACGAACACTTTTCACGCGAAGTACATGCCGTACGTGTATCCTTCACAAGTCTACCCCTCACGGTCTGATGGACGCCTGTAGCATTCTCTCGCACGATTCCTATGACAATCAAATGAAACCATACAACGTGACGCGGATTCTCAAACAGGACAACTCGATAGACAGGGAGGCCTATCGAGAGTACAGTCCTCTTTACATCTCGTACGCTTTGTTCTCTCTCTCGAGTATGCTCTTACTCAGCCTCCCAGAACAACATTTGCCATTTCATATGGGTATGTACAAGTATAGTGAGTGTCTGACACGAAGACTGATACCTAAACTGGAAGACTCTCGTTCGCTGCTATCACAGCAACAATCGTGCATGCGCTCCTCTTCTTCCGGAAGCAAATCGCTATCCAGTTCCGACGGTCCCTGCTCGAGCAACCGGACATACATGCACGATTAATGTCTAAATACCCCCAAGGTCTTGCCATCTTGTTTTAATTTTGACTCACGCGTCATGTCTTCTGTAGTGCCCGAATGGTGGTATCTAACCATCTTCCTATCAATGTTCGCTGTAGGCGTAGTGGGAATCGAAGTCTGGCCAACGTGTGTTTATCTCTCTATCGTTTTAATTCCGCATGCTAACGATACGGCCCAGAGAGATGCCGGTGTGGGCATTTGTAGTAGCGTTAGCTATCGGTAGGAGTTCTATGTTGTTTCTAGGTCAAGGACTCATATGTTCTCTTCGCAGCGTTTCTCTATGTCATCCCTGTGGGCATGATACAAGCCATCACGAACCAGCAAGTTGGGTTGAAGTACGCCTTCCTCCATCGTCTATGAACTGTTGATCTTATCACATCCACAGTGTGGTCACCGAGCTGATTGTCGGATACGCTCTCCCCGGCCGTCCTATCGCGATGATGATGTTCAAAAACATATGGGTACATCACAATGGCACAGGCCTTGACATTCACGTCAGACTTCAAGTTGGGACACTACATGAAGGTACCTCCACGACCTATGTTTTGTGCGCAAGTGGTGGCGACGATGCTGGCAGGCACAGTCCAGTTGGCGGTGCAAGCGTGGATGTTTGACCATATTCCGTGAGCGTCGAGTGTTCGAGCGCGTATGAGTACTGAAGGAATGCCAGAGACATGTGTTCGCCAGATCAGCCGGACGGATTCACATGTCCCGAGACGGACGTGTTCGCAACTGCCAGTGTTATTGTGAGTCCATAACATTTCTCCCATCACGACTTGGAGATTGACTTGAGTGATTGTAGTGGGGTATGTCATCGGCACTTGCTCACCCACTGCTTCTGCTCAATAGCTCCAGGCGTGATCGGTCCGGGCCTACAGTTCTCGAAAGGACAGACTTACTAGTGAGTTTGTTTCGTCGCCTTCGTGGTGGAGCCCCCGTGCTTACGCCGTTTACCAGTCGTGCGTAACTAACACGTCCTCGCGTCACAACCCAAAATGACAACCATGCCCAGCCCTTGTATACTTCTTCCTCATCGGAGCAATCGCGCCCGTCATCCATTGGCTGTTGAACAAGAAGTACCCTAATAGTATTCTACGATATGCCAAGTACGTTTCGTCTCCTTGATGTTCTCTCCTTTACTCAGACGCTTATAGCCTGTGCGTCGGTTGATTCGGATTGCTGTTCGACCTTTTTCTGAATGAGTTGATCAGTCCAGTGATATTCAACGGCACGCAATATATGCCTCCCGCAACGACGATCAACTATGTTCCTTGGGCGTATGTGCTCTCGTATCACCTGTTTTTACTTGTAACTCTGACATTGGGGTACGGATGTAGTGCGGTTGGTCTGCTCTTCCAGTTCTTCATTCGGCGACGGTACTTCTCCTGGTGGACAAAGTATAATTGTGAGCTCTCTCGCCATCTTTCCGTCACATACTAATATTCGACGGCGTTTAGACGTTCTCTCAGCAGCTCTTGACGCTGGCACGGCGATCAGCTGCATCTTCATATTTTTCTGGTTCGCAGCACTTTGTCGTCTCATCGTGGAGATCTTGATGTAGTGGCATTAGTCTGCAATACCCTAAGAATGGCACAATCGGGCAGAAAATGGAGCAATGGTGGGGGAATACAGTGCCATTCGCCGGCGCGGATTACGCGGGGACTCCAATGATCAGGCTTGCCGAGGGAGAGACGTTCGGGTGAGCATTCCTTCTCTCGAAGTTTCTGGAGAAACTGATTGGTTCCCTTCCTTCAGTCCGACTACGTGGTAGAACTAGAGTACGCGGAATATGCTGTATCTTCATTGCTGTGTTGCTTTGTATTTATATGTTCCTATCGCTTAGCCGTAAGTACCTGGGAAATAAAACTGAAGGGTACGTAGGTATGTACAGTTTGCGTTTTAGTATAAGACGCGAATGACTTATCCGACTCTTGTCCTTGCTGTGTTGCTTGTTATCAAAACCTACTCACTAAATCATAATGTACACAAGCCAGTGGTGCGGAGCCTAGGTTATTCTTCGAACGATAGCACCGTACGCATCCTTTGATACCACCAATCCTGTTCCAAATACCACCCGCACATAAAAGGAATATTCGCTCTCCATCTATTTCTCGCCTTTTGAATTCGGTCGTCCACGGCTCCATGAAACTTGGCCTGCATGCGCATCGCCACGAACTCGAACCAAGGAGGATAAAAACCGCACTTCTTGAAATCGACCAGCCACAGGTTGCCATCATCACCTACAATGAAATTCCGCGGCTGCAGATCTTGGTGACAGAACACAAGCGGCTCTGAGTCGTCAAAGGGGGCGTCCAAAGGGATAGGGACATGGACGCAGTGAGCAGAGGAGGTAGGATCTGGACTGGAGAGCGCGCGTTGATTTCTATCGTTGAACCATGCTGCCAGTGCGCTATAAGACGCGAAGGAAGCCCCAAAATGTTTCCTAGGGCAGAACATGGGCGAGAGAGCGCCTTTAGGCCCTTCAGCAGACGTTCCGAGGCTCCCGGGAATTGTTGAGCGCGGGGACCGTATTTTACGAAGCTGGAGGACGTATGAGCGGATTCTGATGACGACATTGACACGCTGGAAGAAAGAGTAGGTCGGCCAGAGGTCTTCGAGGGATTGGCCGGATACGTATTCCATTGAGAAGCAGCATGGAGAGTGAACGTGGAATATTTGAGGAACGGGGATGGAGGTCTGGGATGCTACGAGTTGATATCCAAGGACTTCTGAGCAAACTTTTGGAGAGGGAGAAAGGTCGTGGCTGAACTTGACCACGGCGTTTTCACTGATACGATGGATGCTCGAAGATCCTCTACGATCCATGGGGAGATGGGTGGTCTCACGCAATCGTTTGATGTCCGCCAAAGAGAGCCCGTCTATATCAGAAAGCTAAGTCGCCAAATGAATGATTTATCGTAAGGTACGCGTAAAAGGTGATACTCACGCGATGCGTCACTGGCATTGAATATGAGAACGTATCCATGATTGTGGCAAGAGTGTCCCAAAATCTCCATTGCAGGTAACTCCCCCAGGTGCTGCAGATGTTGATGAGAGCTGTTGCAAGAAAAAGTCATTCAAACTCACTTTGGCACCACCTTGTCCATGGGCAGACGTTAGGGATGATGATCGTTAATGGAAGAGGTTCATTCCATCGATCTGACTCAATACATGAGTAACTGGTTTCAGGCAAACTGTCAGTACGTTAGCCAAACTTCTTTAATTCCCGCCTTGAGGAAGCTTTCGGAAGTTGCCTTGAGAGCCATCCTGCCTCTTGCCTCCATCCTCTCGATGAGACGACCGCCACCGAGACTGAGACAGGACTGAGACATCCGCTTCTGTATTGCGAAGCGAGTGTACGTCTTTGGCTTTACTGTAAATAGTAAGTCAGTCTGCTTGACATTTTCCCGCCTTCCTACATACTTACAAGCTCTTTCAATCCCGCAAGCCCAAAAGTTAGAGTGTAAGCCTGCATCCGAGATGACCGGGGACCAGATGATCGCCGATACTTCCCCGTACATTGACGGTCCTGATAACGGACCTCATTCGCTTTTCCCCAACTTCCGCGCTCGAGGTGAATGAATAATGGCGCCAGCGGACGACTCAGACATAATGTCGGAACCCAAGCCGGAAGTCGACAGAGCTGCGGAAGAAAACCTGGACGAACACCATTCGGCGGATCACTGGTACCTCGCCGACACCCATCAGGAGAAGCTCTCGTTCTCAGCCGTAGCGCCTGTGGACGTGCAGATTCGACAGCTTAATGTCCGTGTCGAGAGTGGGCGCTCGTTATCGTGGCTGAAAAGGAAGGAGAAGAAGCCGCCTGAGGATGTAGAGCAAGCCAGGACGAAAAAAATCCTAGCGGACGTGGACGCGGACTTTCCGAGGGCGACGTTGACGGGAATTGTGGGCAGTAGTGGGAGTGGGAAGGTATGTTAACTTGGTGAATCTCTCCCATTTCATTTGTATTGACTTGGACATAGACGACACTACTGAATGTCCTCTCGCATCGTATGCGAAGCAGCAACCTGGACATTACGGGTCAACTTTTGTACAACGATTCGGAGTCTCTGTCAACTGTTACACATGCCTATGTGACACAGACAGACGTCCTGCTCCCCACATTAACGGTTCGCGAGACTCTTATGTGTGCTGCCGATCTGCGCCTGCCTTCATCGGTTTCGAAAGTTCAACGCGCCACACTCGTAGAAGAGATAATTTTGGAGCTAGGCCTGAAAGAGTGCGCCGATACAACAGTCGGAGACGGATTCAAACGACGCGGATGTTCCGGTGGTGAACGCCGACGCGTCAGTCTGGGCGTCCAAATGCTCGGGAACCCATCGGTGCTATTTCTTGATGAACCCACTACTGGTTTGGACGCGACCAGCGCCTTTCAGCTCGTCAAAACCCTACAAAGCATTGCGCGGAAAGGAAGAACGATCATCATGACGCTGCATCAGCCGCGTTCGGAGGTGTTCTTCATGCTTGACAGGGTGGCGCTGCTTGCCCAGGGCAAGATGTTGTACACAGGCAAAGTGGACGAAGCCGTTGGATGGTTTGAAGGGATGGATGCGGTCGGGAAGATGGAGGACCATGTCAATCCGGCTGATTTTTTGATCGGGGCGGCGGCCATTGATTCACGGACGGGCGAGGCGGAGCGAGAGTCGCGCGCTAGAGTCCAGACGTTGAGCACTGCATGGAAGGATGCTGCAAATACTCGATTCCCGTCAATCAAGTCCAAGGCCTCTACCGACAACGCCATTGCAGAACTCGATATACCACATGAAGGCAAGGCTCCCATCCAGCGTACGGTCTATACCCTTGTGATGCGCACGTTCAAGACTTCATTTCGCGATCCTATGGGTCTTTCTACATCTTGGATAGAGGCTGCACTTATGGGGCTTGTCGTTGGGCTTGTTTTCCTCCAGCTCCCCGAATCATTGGCGGGTATACGCTCGAGGCAGGCAGCATGCTACACTGCCGTAGGTCTACAAGGATACCTAATGGTCATGTTCGAGGTATACCGACTCTCCGTCATCGAAATGCCAGTATTCGACCGCGAACACTCCGAAGGTGTTGTCGGTGTCCTCCCGTTTCTCCTGTCCTATCGCTTTTCGCACTTTTTCTTGGAGGATATCATTGTGCCGCTCATCTTCTCGGTGATATCCTACTGGCTCATGGGTCTAGCGCAGATCGCTGAACGCTTTTTCATCTACTTCGCGGTGGTGTTGATGAGCCATCTAACAAGTGTGACGTTTGCCGCGCTTGCCGTATCGGTGGCTAGAGATTTTGCGACGGCGACGTTGTTGGCTAATTTGAGCTACACGGTGCATACGTTTGCGTGTGGGTTCTTTATTCAGGCCGATACGATACCCATCTGGCTGAGGTGGCTCAAGTGGACTTCGCAGGTGGTAAGTACCTTTCCAAATACTATACACTGATATTGAGATCCCATACAGTTCTATGGCTTCACTGCTGTGGCGTACAACGAGTTCCACGATCGATTTTACGACTGTCCTTCGGGCGATCCGCGTATCGACCCTGCCTGTGTCGCATACCGCGGAGACTTCATTATATCCTCTCTCGCTATACCCCTTGTTAATAATTCTTGGAGGATTGTGCCTATCCTCGCTATGCTCGGATTTGCCGTTGTGTACTTTTTGGGCAGCATAATGCTGTTATATGTGAAGAAGGTAGATATAACCATGTTGGGGCGACGGAAGAAGGAAGAGGGAGACCGGAAGGATAAGCAGCCGGTGATTAGGACGAGGACCAAGGCCGAGGGAGCGGTGCAGGGCGTCGATGTAGGGTTGACGGGATATACCTTGAAAGTGCGGACGAAAGGTTGGGGTCTTGGGAAGAAGGATGACGAAGGAGGAGAGACATCAAAGTCCAAGACGATATTGGATGGGATTACGACGACTTTCGAAACTGGCAAGGTCAACGTTATCCTAGGGCCTTCAGGGAGTGGTAAATCCTCGCTGCTTAACTTGATGGCACAGCGCCTGCGGTCGACGTGGCGTACGACATACGAGGCGGACGGGGTGCTTACTCTGAACGGCTACCAAGGTTCTGACCTGCAAGCGCTTTGCTCGTATGTGACCCAGGACGATGTCGCACTGCTCCCGTACCTTACTGTACGCGAGACGCTGCGATTCTCTGCGGGGCTGAGGCTGCCGGCGTCGATGAGCCGGGCGGAGAAGGTGAGGAAGGCGGATGAAGTACTGGATAAGATGGGGCTGAGGGAGTGTGCGGAGACCTTGATCGGGAGTGAGTTGCAGAAGGGAATTTCTGGAGGGGAGAAGAGGAGAGTGAGTATTGCGGTGCAAGTGTTGACGGAGCCGCAGGTTCTAATGTATGCTGTTCTCTCTCTCTCCTCTTTTTTCCATTTTCCTCATGTACTATGACTATAGGCTCGACGAACCCACCTCTGGCTTAGACGCGTTTACGGCATCGTCAATTATGGATGTCTTGAATCAACTGGCATCTGAAGGACGTACAATAATCACGACCTTGCACCAATCCTCTTCTCAGCTTTTCAACCACTTTGGGAACATCCTGCTCTTGACCAAGGGCGGCCGCGTGGCATATTCGGGACCGGGGGACGACATGCTAACGTACATGGCGGGTGTGGGCTTTAAATGCCCGTCCACGATGAACCCAGCGGACTTTGCGCTTGATGTCGTTTCCGTGGATCTGCGGGAGCAGGAGCAGGAGGAGGTTAGCAGGCGCAAGGTGGAGAGGTTGGTTAGTGCGTTCAAGGAGCGGGAGCGTGGCCTGCAGGAGAAGGGGAAGGAGAGCAGGATGCCGCCGAGTGAATTGAGGAGGTATGAGAAGAGGATGTCGCCGATGAGGATATCGTTGCCGATTTTGTTGAGAAGGGGATGGCTGGCGTTTAAGCGTCAACAGGCGGTGTCGGAGGCGAGGTTTGGGAATGTTATGGGGCTTGGGGTGTGTCTCAATCTTTTCATGGGTTTATGGTTGGCTGACTTTTCGGTAGATTGTCTCTGGGATATTCTTTTCGCCTCTTGGAAACGACTATGTGAGCGTGCAGAATCGAGTGGGTTGTTTGCAGGAAATTCTTCCTCGTAGGTGGTTTGTACATGCTGTGATTGTTTACTGATGGAGATGCAGTCTACTTTGTCGGCATGCTCCAGAATATTGCCGTGTATCCTGTAGAGAGGGATATCTTTTATCGGGTTAGTGTGTTCTCTGTTCTAACATTGTTTTACTAATTGGATGACAGGAATACGACGACGGCGCATACTCAATATCGGCCTTTTTCCTCTCCTACGTCCTGTTGGAGTTGCCCTGCGAGATGTTGGCGTGTCTGATGTTTTCTTCTCTCACTGCGATCGCGACCAACCTCACACGAAGCATCGAGTTTTTCTTCATCGTCGCGCTCAACTCGCTGGCCATCGTCAATGCAGGCGAGTCGCTGGGGATCATATTCAACACGCTCTTGAACGACAACACGGGGCTTGCGCTGAATGTTACGAATGTGCTGCTGAGCGTGTCGACATTTATGGCTGGTGAGTCTTCCGCGCGCGTGATGCCGACCACCTATTGATAAATTATTTTAGGTCTGATGTCCGTGGACCAGCCGGACTTCTTCAAAGGGCTTAACAAGCTCTCGCCGCTCGGGTACGCAGTGAACAACCTCATGCCGTACGCGTTCCGCGGGCAGACGTTTAGCTGTACCTGAGGGCGAGCGGCTTCCTGGGGGCCAGTGTGTGATTAGTAGTGGGGAGGAGGTGTTGGAGATTTATAACCTAGACAGGATTGATGCGGGGCTGAACTTGGGGGCGATTGTGGTGACGGCCGTGGTGTATAGGTTATTGGCGTATGTGGTCCTGAGGGTGGTGAAAAAGAGGTTTGGGGTGACGAGGAAGGGGAGGGGAGGGATAGTGTAATTGTGGCATTGTTTGTTAATTTGAGCGTTTAATCGATGAATGTCAAGACTGATGGGTTACGCGGTCCGCTCAGCGGGATGAATGTCTGAGCTCAAGAGCATATTGCACTGTCACGACGTGGACGCAGTAAGTATGATAAGTATGAGATGGGATTTAAATCAGCTATCAAGTTACACCTTATAAAAAGATCACCCCATCTCATGGCAACTAAGATGACAGCTGAGCCGTTCGGCTACACGGCCACGAATGGCTCACCGATGAGTACGTCCACCTCACAATTCACAAACCCGGAAATGTAAGTAAAGATGGCATAAAAACACAAACTGTACCCGTAGAACGGCAAGGAGAAATTGAGCCGCACATGCGGGAACAGTTATTACTTATGATGGTTTTGGGATGTACTAAAGTGTTCAAGTCCACGGTGCAAGGCAGAACGAGGACTTTTTTCCCTCATATATTCTCGGATCTCCTTCTCTGAACTTCAGTACTGCCGCTAAGTTGCAAGACGATCCATTGAAGACTACGAGGCTGACCAGTGATATCTCGAGGATCATCGTATTGTTTTGGTGGGCTACCCATGGTGCCGTTGCCCGCGTCGTAGAGCAGGGCATTGCCAGTTTGATTCATCCGGACTCGACATTGATAGCCAAAGCTAATGAGTGCTAATAACGTAACGACCTCCTCTCAAGTTGTGAATCACTCTTAATGAAGTATCTGTTCGGAATTTAACGGCTGGTAGGCTCGGACTGGGAGAACTGTACTCACACTGATGTGTTGGCCTAAAGCTACACGAACCGCAGAGCGTGACTCAGCAATACGCCGAAGCGAAGCGCGAGCTTCGTCGATGTTGGGAAATCCGCACTCGTGAAGATCGAGAGTGGTAAGAGATGGCAAGAGTACCGCGCCTTTCTCTGCCTCCTCCACAGAAAGACCGTCCAGAAACTCTGCCGTGACATTTTCGTCCTTCAGCTCAAATTCTTCAACACCGGACAAAGGGCGTAGGAAGTTGAGCAACATTTTGGTGCCACCAATGTAATCCAACTCGCCCGAAGTCTCTGTCATTGAGCAGGTAATGCGGAGACTTGAAATTCTATGGAAGTCAGGATGTAGAACAGGCGCCGTAAAATGCAGGGGACGATGAGTTCCGAAGCTAAGAGTAAGGCAGGAAATGGATGGAATGCGCAAAATATGGTCGAACTTCTCGATGTCATCCCCCTCGATGTCACTGTTCATAACCTCGAGACGCTTTAGGGCCGGAAGAATGATCAAATGTCCTGAGAGAGCATCAAGAAGAGACTCAGTGATATATTCAGCCGTCATCGTTAACTCTTCTACACTGGTTAATTGCTGGAGACCAGGAAGAAAATCGGAGGTCAACATAGACGAATAGCATGACAGTTTCAATAGCTTGCTCCAAGGAAATTCGCCAAGGGTTTTGTACGCCTCGACACCAGTGTCCGAGGAGTATAAATGCATGATTGTGACGTTCTGGACATTCCTGAAAGTGTCCACAGGGACATCTGTTCCATCACCCGGATTCTCGTCGCGTACACCCAACTCCTGCAACAATGGAAATTCGCATCCGGACAAGGACTGCAATGATGGCGATGACATGTCAGCGTTTAGTATCCGCCAGCGCGTCGTGCTTTCCTTCAAGAGAGGAATTAAAGGGCGATAGCCAATGTCCATTTCCCCGCTAACAATATTGACACAGAGGTCAAGCTTGGCGGACCTTTCGAAGAGCAACGAGCCCACAAAAGAGCATTGTCGAGGGAGAAACTGGTATATCGTGTGAAATCGAGGTATATCTCCGACCACAAACGGGGAAGAGAAAGGGCAATTTCTCGCCACCGATGGGAGATGTGGGATATATTCCAGGGATGGTTTAGAGGGCAGAGGCTGTCATAATTCGTGCCACCCCAAGACCAGTCAACCTCGTGATGGTTCACGATCGGGGTACAGCAAAGGAATATTTCGATGAGGATGTCCTGAGGAGGGATCGCATGGATGAAGAATTCTCTTCGCGTCGGCGATCCTACGCGACGCCGTCTCCTGCAGGCCCATCAGTGCAGAAAGTGTCTCTTGGACCTTTATTATCTGCAACTGTAGGGATTCTATGTCTGCAGACGATTTCTGCACAATTTGAAGAAGAATGGCGGCTTCGGCATCGAGTGGGGGAGTGTTCACGGAGAGAAGCTCCGAGAAGCGGGCGACGGTGGTATTTCAGATGGGAGAGATTGCTCAGTGAGCTGCCTACAGGCAGGACAAAGGGGCTGGGACATTGATGAGAGAGCAGGAGCTCAGTGAAGCTACGGCGGACCAGCGACACGGTCAAGGGACTGCGTCGCACGAGAAAATTAGATTGTGCTTGATGTGAATAGGGCCGCTTACCAGCCAATGGTAGTCCCGGCCTTTTTTGAAAACGTTACTTGTTGTCAGCTGTGAGAGCCGAAGAAACGGACCACAAGAGCCTGTTCTCTGAAGAAGTCAGCGGGATACGGCGAAGATGAAAGTATAATGCAAGAATTTCACGTGAGTGACGCGTTCAAATTGACATGTGACCCAGGGCAGAAACTCTCACGTTTCAAGTTTCTTTTCTCTTTACTTCATCAACTTCAAGCGCGTTTTTATCTGTTCCTTGTCTCTCTCCCGGACCCTCTCAACCTAAATTCTCCGAATGGGTGGAGAATTATATTATATTCGTGGCGGTTATATGCTAAAGGAGGGGGACGACCTCGCGTGGACAAATCTCGTTTGAGCTTCCAAAAGGAAGCTTGAAGTACCTAAAGACTATAGTATATACAGGCTTGCACCAATTATTCAAGTATGCTGGCCGTTGAACCTCTCACGCGCCGAGCAGCTGGGGCCTTTCTATGGACTGTAGATGGGAACGAACCGGGTGACGTCTCTATCCAAGGCGACCCCTATAAACTGGCGAAGGCGTGGAACATGGTTCGTGGTCTCGAGTCCCCACTACCTCCACAATGTGTTGACCCACTCGTAGAAGTCCCTCACATCACGATACGGAAGTGACGAGACCAGTATCAGCCTTCCGGGGCAGTAGTAGGTAATTTGTGTTCACAATATGGAGAGGCTTTCCGTGGAGAAAGGTACCTGGTATGGCGCTTTCTGCGCTTATCTTCGGTCTTCGCTCTGACATTTCGTCAGGCTATATCCTCGCGCAACTCCTAGGTGGCATCGTCGGTGCTGGAATAATCTACGCCAACTACGTCCACGCGATTGATATCGTCGAGGGCGGCCGCAACATCCGAACTCTTGCGACCGCTGGCAACTTTGGTACCTTCTCCGTAAGTTTCATCCTTCTTAGTATCGTTCTTCGTGTCTGAGAACATTATCGTCAGTTGGACTACATGACCAACGTCTCCTGCTTTTTCACGGAATTTTTGGGCACTGCGATCCTGGTTCTAGTGATCCTTGCCGTGACAGATGCTCGGAACTCTCCTGTGCAGAGTGACCTTCTTCCGCTCGTCTTATTCATTCTATTTCTTGGTATCGCCGCGAGCCTAGGAATGCAGACGGGTGAGTCTTGAGCGCTGCCTCCATGTCGCTATGGTTTGGGGGTTATTTTATGGTATTCATTCTTGTCCACTTCCAGGATTCGCACTGAATCCAGCTCGCGACTTGGGTCCGAGAATTCTTACTTCCTTGGTGGGTTACGGTACCGACGTCTACACATTCCGAAAGTAGGGATGTTCCGCCTCGAACTGTCATCATCGCTGATGTCCTCCAGCCATTACTGGATCTGGTGCCCTATCATGGCGAGCATCCTCGGAGCTCAAATAGCCACCCTGCTCTATGACACCATTCTGCTCAAGGGAGAACAGAGTGGCATTAACAAACCGTGCGTTCCCGCGAGCCTTTTACTAAAAACGATGAAGCTTAGTCCACCATATACAGCGACGAACAGACTCGCCGGCGCATGGAGATAGAGAAGGTGGTCTAATGAGTAACACTCACAATCTTTGGTTCACGGAAGCGGACGTTCTTCCTGGGCTTATGTTTACATCACGCTTACGATTTTTTACGGAGTTACAGTGGTCCTGCCAGTGGGGACCATCAAACATAGAACTAGTAGGCGTGTGGCGCAGTGAATCCGCCATAGGGGATCGTTAATATTATCCTTCGTCCCACTGGATGAAAGTCGAGTCCTTCCTTGACGGGCTTCATAGTGTCAACTTGCTTTGAGTAAAACAAACGCACAATGCACTGTAGACTGTATTTGGCACTAAAGCCTCTCGGCCACATGTACCACGCTCACATAGACCCAAACTCTCTCACATCCCCAAAATGCGGAAAAAACGGTATGCTTCTGCAGAATCGAGTGTCGATGTGGGGGATGGGGAGGGGCGGAGTTCAAGGTGAACTTGTGATGCCAAAACGTCTTTGTTAGCAGTCAGGTGCCGGAATGAATATGTATGATGTAAAATCTAACTGTTAACGACGTACGGAGCACTGGAGCCGTTAGGCGAGATGTGCTCGCGTACAATAAGTAATTTTGATTCTTTCCCAATGGACATGCGCCTTTTCCCGGGCACTCAGTGGGTTCTCAAAATAAACCGCCTATTCTTGAAGTTCTCATCCATGATGGCACGCACGCACCCTCAAACACTTATTTCCCTAGTTATCACACACTGAGCCTACTATCCGAGATAGTAAAAAGCTGTCAATGCGAATGACTGTATCACTTACTAGTACCGGAGCCGCTGGGCTATCCCGGGCCTGCCACTAGTACTTACTTGCACGCGTTCCAATGTGTAGGCTGGATTGAAGAAATGCATTCGCCGAGGGGGGCTACTACCACGGCGATACAAAAACTGGATATCGCCCAAAGCACGTCACAGCGTACCACAACCGCTAGGCGAGGTATGCTCGTCGAGAGTCTTGGCTTGCGAGTACCGGAGCAACCCATGAAGTGTAGAGTCGATGGCGGTGGACACTCGCCCGAACAAGTTCTTCTGATGCTTCGCAGGTTTGGGTGTGGCGTAGAGAATCTACCACGGGGGAAGGAGTCGAGCTCATCGCGGTGAGGCCTCAATCGACTTTCGTTCCGTCCCGTCCCGCTTGGCAGCGGGATGGTGACTGACGAAGCACGAGGTCCGTCGTTACAGAAAAATGTTCATCCCGCTGAGTTTGCTCAAGAGCATACTGCAAAGTTGAGATGAGATTTGAATCGCCCTCCCTGTGATTGCGCAAGTCAAAAAGTCGCCACTTTGTTCCTTGACATCGAGACCTGAGCCGTTCGGCTACACGGCCACGATGAGTAAGTACGTCCAGTTCCCAATTCTCAAACCCGGAAATGGACGTAAAGATGGTATGAAAACACAACCTGTACTGCATACCCGTATAACGGCAAGGAGAAATTGCGCCAGACATGCGGGAACAGCTATTACTTATGATGGTTTGGAAGGGTAGACGTGTGGCGCAGTGAATCCACCATAAGTAGGGGATCGTTAATATTGCCCTTCGTCCCACTGGATGAAAGTCGAGTCGTTCCTTGACGAGCTTCAGAGTGTCAACTTGCTTTCAATGAGTAAAAGTTGAAACAAACAGTCATATTTGGCACTAGAGCCTCTCGGCCACGTGTACCACGCTCACATAGTCCCAAACTCGGTCACATCCCCAAAATGCAAAAAAAATGGTATACTTGATAGGTGGGCGCTGATCTGCAGAATGTGGGGGGGGGTGCCAGCGAGTTACATAGATGCCGACTCTGAGCCTCAAGGTTGTGATGCCAAAAAGTCTTTGTTAGCAGTCGGGCGCCAGAATGAAATATGTATGATGCAAAATGTTAACCATTAACGGCGTATCAAGCACTATAGCCGTATGGCCGCTAGGCCAGATCTGCTCGCGGTATACAATACTTAGGACACGCGCCTTTTCCCGAAACTGGCACTTGGGGTTCTCAAAACAGTGCGTAGATTCAAGTTGTCATCCATCCGAGCTATATATGTAACACTTATTGTCCAAGTACCTACTATCCGAGATAAAAAAAGTTGCCTTTGGCTAATTCAGTTTACTAGTACCGGAGCCGCTTGGCTATCCCGGACCTGCCACCAAGTAGTACTTGCGCGTTCCAATGAGTATGTGTGCCAACCTGTATTGAAGAAATGCATTCGCGGAGGGGGGTACTACGACAGCGATATAAAAATTTGTTTTGCCACTCTCGCTCAAGCATACCACAACCGCTAGGCGAGGTGTGCGCGTGGAGAGTCTTGCTTACGAGTACCAGATCAAGCTAAGAAGTGTAGAGTCGAAGGAGGTGGTACTACCGTGCTCTATGAGGGGGGGGAAGTTGTGTTGATGGTTTGGGTGCGGACGTAGAGAATCTACCACGGGGGAAGCTCATCGTGGTGGGGCTTTCGTTTCGTCCCGCTCAACAGTGTCAGTAGCCTCCGACGCGTCACAGTACCAACAGTTCACGCCCTTGACTGAGGTAAGTAAAACGACATTTGGCGGCCACACGCACCACATACACGCAAAAAAATGGTATAATAAAAGAAATAACAGCAGCAAAAAAATCTACATCACAACCCAGCGCCTACACTATACCGCGCCCTCACATCCCTCGTCAGCGCCCTCAACATCGCCACCGTCACCCGCCCACTCTCCTCCTCAGTCTCCACGCTCCCATCCCGCGTCGACAGCGCGTGTCCATTAAGCGGTGGGGACAACGACACGACCGACACCTCCTCGCACCCCCATTCTCCTCCCCCCAACGCGCCTCCTCTTCGGCGGCGTACTCCCAACCACACTCGACGTCCTTCTCCTCCTCACAGTCCGCGCCCTCACCAACCTCGTCCGCGCCCTGTCCACCTGCGCCTCAAACAGCGCTTTCCGCTCCGCCAGGACATGGTGGAATACAAAGTGCCGCGGATACGGCGGGGGCCTTAGCGGGATGTGCACGATGTGGTCGAGGAATGCGCGCGTGGGAAACGCTTTCCCCAGCGCCCTATACTGCTCGAGCTCCGCGCCCGCGCGCCACGCGAGCGCCGCATCGTACATCGCCTCGTCGTCCTCGACGTGCGCCGCAGCAAACAGCGGCGGGGGCTCCTCCTCTTCCTTGGCAAGCAGAACACTCGTATGTGCAGATATCCCTCTTACGAGATCGACCACGGCGGATACGAGTGTGGCGTATAGGGAATAGTTGACTAAAAAAACTTGTTTAGAGATAGAATGTTGAAAGTGAAGAAGCAACTCACCGCCATCCCCAGAGCAGTACGCGAGATACTCGGTCACGAGGGCCTCGACGTCGCGAGAAAAGACGCGCCACACGGTCTTGGCATCCATGAAGCGCCCGCGCGCGCCCACCCAGTCAAGCGTGACCTCGCTCAGCGCAGCAGCAAACTGGACATCGGGATCCGCATCGGGCGATGGACGAAGAAAGGTATACGACGATATAAGTGGGTTGTCGTTGGTCGTCTTCTCAACGCCACCTCCTTGTCCAACATCCTCCGCACCTCGTTCTCCACCGCGCCGCCCTCCCACAGAACGACGACCACCGCAGGGACATAGCGGTACGTGGACTGTCCCGCTCTGAGCAGGGCCAACACCGCCCTCAGCCGCGTCAAGTCATCCAGCGCCGCGTACCCCCTCTCCAACTCGTCCTCCACACCCCCAAGCGGCGTACACTCAAAGACGATAAGCCCAGGCGCTCCTCCGGCCGTCTCCACCACGACCACGCCGCCACTCTGCTCTTCAAACGGAACAAAGCGTTTCCTCTGATGCTCTGGTGTAAACTTGTCCTCAATCCAAATGGCAGTGCCCTCCCTGTCCTCGTTGAGTGCGAGCCAGACATCCCACGGCATGTCCGTCGGCGGCTTGAGCTGAGCTAGGAACGTTCCTCGGGCCCAGCGCTTCACGTGGGAGGTGTGGTTCTAGTCGTCGTCAATATATGCAGTCTAAAAGAGGAAATGAAATCACCTGTTCAAAGCGGCGGGCAAGCTCCTCGTCTGTACGATAGCCTGGTTGAGGCTTCCTGACTCTGAGCTTGTTCCCTCTGCTAATCCTCGGGCGCACCTTTGCATGGTACGCCTCTCCCTTTCTCACCGCCTCTTGCCAAGGAGTCTCCTCCTCCTCATCCGAAGAGTCGGGTGTCGTCGTCAATTGTACAGGGACCGGTGCAGGAACAGGCTGTGGCGCAATCACGGGCCAAGTATACGGACGCTCTGGTGCTTTTCCTTTTCCGTCAAAGGCCGTCTTTATTGGACTCTCAAACCCTTTTAGAGGACTATCGCCTCGTGACATGACGAGGGGACTCAACTCGCCCCTCCTGCGCCTAATGCGGTAGTACGCAGCGACGCGAGTTGGGGTGTAGGAGGAGGAGGCCTGAAGACGTCTCCCATACTGGGAGTTGAGCCGAGTGTTGGCAGTCCGGGTCCTTTGTGTTGTTGGTGAGTGCGGGGCCGAAGAGTGAGGCGGGGCCGGGAGTAGATGGAGGAGTAGGTACTCGTGATGGGGCCTCGCGTACTGTAGGCGTCGATGGGAGTGATATAGGTGCACGACGTGCGAGTGCGGGGGGTTCTTCGTGTGGCGGTGCGAGAGGTGTCGAGAATATACCTCCGCTTGTAGGTGCGAGAGGTGTAGAGAATATACCTCCGCTTGTAAACGGCATCGCGAGGGGTTGAGTTTTGGGCGAGAGGAGGTGGAGGGAAATGCGGACTGAAAGATGGAAGAAGATGGCTGGGGCGTAGGTGGGAGAGTGAATGGGGTTGAGGGGAAGATGGAGGTTGTGGGGGTACTTTGAATGGATTAAACGATGGCTGGGCACGTTAGTACAAATTGTATGAGCATAGACGCACTCACCGGAGTGGGAATACGCTCGACGACGACTTGAGGCTCCTCCTCCTCCTCCTCCGCAATCTGCTCCTCGGGTTCCCTCCCGTCAACAACCTCCAAATCAGTTAAGCCCCCTCGAATTGCCTCAATCTCTTCAATCTTATCGACCCCGAACCAATGCTCAACGAGACAGGCCAGCAGATACATCATGACCCTCACCCCCCTCCTACTCCTCAACTCGACTACTAGTTCCCCAAACACCGCCATCGCCCTGTCACTCACCGACAGCTTCCCCGCCGCGCTCCACAGCGCCTTTTTATTCTTGAAAATCTCCCGCGACGGCTGCGCGGCTTGAATCTCCCTCCGAAACCTGGTGCATAATATGAAAATCTTGTCCCGCTTCACCGCCTCGGGCACATTCTCCCGCTGATCATCCGCCTCGCCAATATTCCACAGCCGGTCGTACACCCAAAACTCCATCTCGAGCGGATGTGTCTGGTTCTCCAAAAACTCTTTCACGGACAGCAAGGTATTCGCCAGCTGCTCGCTTTCGTAGTGTCGTTCGAGCGGGAGCACCGTGACCTCAAACGGCGGGACACGGTACGTGTACGGTTCATGTCCTTGAAAGACATGCAATGCGAGGATATGGAAGCGGGCGATACGCATATGGATAGAAATCGCCGTCGCGTCGTGAACATGTTGAATCGTCAAGTCGTTGCGTATGCTCCGTCCTCGGTCGCTGATAAACCGGTACGTCGGCTTGACCCCGTGTTGCTGCATGAGCACTCCAAACAAGTAATCCAGCGTCTTGACGAGCACCGGCGGCGGTCGAATATCCATCGGATGGACCCTGTCCCCCATCGCGCGCTCATAATTCTTGACAGCCCGCGTAAAATCAACCTTTCCATCCGGGGTGCGCTCCCAAGGGAGAAGCTGGCTACTCACGTCCCTCCCCACCGCGTTCTCCAAAGGGCACATCTGCATGCACACGCCCTTGATCGTGATCACGTCCTCCAGCCTCTTCCGCGTCCCAGGCGCGTCTACAAGTCCCAGTCGCACCGCCTCGTCGCGCGCCACCTTGTGCATCTCTTGCAACGCCATATAGTACTTGTATTTGCTGTTCGAGTGTTGCAGCGTGAGGAACCCCCGCCCGGCGGGAACATCCGCTACCGGGAATGGGGCGGGATCGAAGGCCTCCAGGTACGCGTATCCATACTCTTTCGGGAGCAGTGCGGCGATTTCGGGAGGCGTTTCTGTTAGCGTTTGGGACGACGATGACGACGACGGTGGTGGTGGTGGTGGTGGCGGTGGCGCTGGTTCTTCCTCCTGCTCTTCCTCTTCATCATCATCCTCTCCCTGCTCCTCATCCACAGTCGACCCCTCCATATCCTCCTCATCCTCATCCTCCTGCGGCCTAGCCCACGTAGCATTCCTATACTGCCCTCGGCCCCTTCCACCACCGCGCCCTCGCCCCCGCGCACGCTGCCAAGTCCCCCGCGGCGCCGCTCGTCCTCCGCCGCGTCGCCGCCCGCGTTCCGGCGACACCATTGTCGCTACTTGCATACTGTATACACACAGTCAATTCTTACACAACACACTCCCATCACACGCACCTTTTGCGACCGAGCCACTGTTGGAGAGAACAAGAAAGAATTGAGTGAGGACCGGGGTAGGACTGTACATGTTTGGCTGCGACTTTGATCCTGACCTGAAACGCATGGGAACATAACTATTGTCTCCCTCTTAGCTCAGTGGTAGAGCGCGTCACTAGTACGCTATGACGAGGTCAGTCGTTCAAGTCGGTTAGAGGGAATATGCCCCTATTGAACATCATTTTTGCTGTTAGGGTGGCACCGTGGCGCAGTAAACCTCCGGGGTGTTAGTAACGGTATCAATACCGACCCCCTGTAGGGTTGCGCAGTATATTCCCCGAGGCGGTTAGTAACCTCGGCGGAATATACCCCCATTTTGGGGTGTGTTATTAACGGTTAGTAACCGTTAATAACTGCACACGTGATGTAATGTGGCGTATTTTTGCAAAATTTTCTTCTCAGGCCCTCAGAAACCTCTTGAATGGCTGCGAAATGATCTAATGTAAGTTTTACTGATCTTCTAATGCATGTATTCAGTCTAGTGGCTCATTACCAGTCCATCTTGCCTGCAATCACCCTCCTCCCCTCCGATCCCGCCCCAACGCGCCCCACCTACTCACATGACTGCATCCACGTGATGGGTTAATAACTGCCCAAAAACTTACCTCTCGAAGCGGTGTTATTAGTGGTCCTCAATTTGTGTTTTATTTGTGCGTTTTATTTCTCGTCATTGCTGATGGCCATCAATGACATTGGTCTGGACCGTGTCCCGGCGGTTCGGCCATGACGCGTGAGATGTGGCGGGAAAGCGCTAGATAGCTCCAAAATAAATGAGTTTTGTTTTCTGGCGTGTCTTTAGACTGCAGCTGGTTACACGGGTGACGGGAAGAACTGAGTGTAATTGATGTGTTCGCACTGGTGGGAGATGTCGATCTCGCGGGGCGTATGGAAGGGTCCCTGATGGCCATCATTTCCTCCCTGATTAAAACGCACGAATAAAACCAGAATAAAACGCAAATTGAGAACCACTATTAACCCAGTTAATAACCGTTAATAACCGGTTAAATATTGAACGGCGCGATATTATAGGTATCCTGCGCAACCCTAACCCCTGGGAGGCCCTAGTTTCGATACCGTTAGTAACGGTTTCGATACCGGCACGTGTTTTGGACACGTGATGTGGCGCAGCGGCTTGCCGCCCCCATCCCGCCCTTGTCCCACCAATCTTAGCCTCTCTAAGCGCCAGCGCGCCGTCACGTGAAATGATTACGTGTCGGTATCGAAACTGTACTGATACCTCGGCCGAGGTTTCAATACCGTATTAATACCGTTACTAACCGCAGTAAACCCGAGGTGTATCACAGTTTTTATTTTTTTGGCCATGGCACGTGCCTCCCGAAATGGAAATTATTGCACGTGACGTGTTTCGCCGACGAATCCCGCCCTCTTGGCATCACATGCTCACTGAACAAAGGAACAAAGGCAGCTAATAATACCAGGATTTAAAGCAGCAATGGCACAATGGTTGTGATGCTACTGATAATGATGTCTTGTTCAGAGTTCTCCCGAAGCGCTGGTTCAATTCCACCGAGTGGTTTTTTATTTCGCCTGCGTAGCGGCGCATATTTCCCCTTAGGGCAAGCTTTGCTTGCCCTAAGGCTCGGGTTAGAGGTTAGGGAAGAACCTTAGAGCAAGCTATGCTTGCTCTAAGGATTTTAGGTTACTGTAGTGGTTAGTGGTTAGGCAAGAAATGTTAGGGCAAGCATACTGTAGTATTTCGACCGTAGGTTCACAGGATGTGACCTGTGACCTCGTGAACTTGTTTGGTGGGATGTTCACAGCGGACACATCACTGTGACCTACTAAAAATAAGTTCACTAAATTCTTCAATGACAGAGTTATTTCATAGGTTTTAGGCTGAATCTCAGTATAATTAGAGAAAAATGTGCTATTCTAGACCTAAAATACACCAAAAAGGAGAAAAATCCTATAAAAACTGCCACCAAGCTCAATTTGAGAGCAAAAGTCCGATTTGTGACCAATTTGGGGCAGGTTCACAGTCAAAAAAAACTAGTGACCTGCTTATATAATAGGTTCATTTTTCGGGCTTGTGACCTGTGACGTGAACCTACGGTCGAAATACGACAGTAGCTTGCCCTAACATTTGATTAGATGTTAGAGGTTAGGGGTTAGAGGGTTAGGCCGGTTAGGGTGGGGGTGGGGATATATATATATTTGTATTTTTGTGAGCTGTGTAATCTATTTAATGTGTACTAGCGGGATCACGGCGGGATCACCGACACAAAAGCGGGGATCACGTTACTAAACTGCCTATTTCGGATGCCTCCAACACGTGACACGGCCAAAAAAAATACAACTGTGTATCACCACCATCAGGAAACGGCCTCTGGCCTTAAGCTAACTTGAGTCAGAGGTTCCACATGCAGCAAGCTTAAGGTGTCTAGGTCAACCAAAGGCGTTTCCAGTCGTCTTAGGTGTGCTGTATCACAGTTCCTACCCTCAGGAAGGTTCAAGTTAGCTCAAGGTGAGTTGAGATCTACAAAAGTACTAGTGGTAACCTAGGTTGACTTATCGACATCTCACACTGACTCAAGACTATGCATGCCAAGTGCCAACCACTTGGCCTGACTTGAGAAGGTGTGATGACTCAGAGCCTGCAGGAGCAAGAGAACAGTGAGCAATAAGATAGCAAGTACGATGCAGAGACATTGTATTATGAAAGACTCGGCAATGGTGCAGTATTTTCATGAGGCGGTACAGCACACAATAGTGCACTGACCATACCCCAATCAAAAGAACAACCAGTGGTGCTACCTACAGACATGGAATGATGCAAGTCTGCATTCAATCCCCTGCTCCGCCGCCCGCTGCCACACCCACAGTCCCCCCCCACGGCACGGCCCCTCCCAGCGGTCAGAACCTGTTCGGAAGCAGGAACGAAGATATGGACGAGATATCAGCATGTCGGCGTCCGTGTCAGCCCAATCGCTCATCCCGATGAACCTGACGAGCAAGGCACTGACGGTCCTGGCGAGGTTGACCGACGTCGTCCTGCAAGAAATGGACATAGCGTAGGCGAAGATGATTGCAGACAGGAGAGACTCCCTGGTCTGCATGATGTTCCGAGGCGGCGATACCCTATCGAAGGACAAGGAGATCCGCGACACGGTCCAGCGCACCCTCGTCAATGCGCTGCCCAACACCGATTGCTCCGAGATCAGGGTGGGGCCAGCACGCACCAACTTCATTCCAGGCCGTGCCTATCCAAAATACCCTGCGGCAGGACAAGGACCAGTCTCTTTCATAGCGACTGGCGTGCCACCGGAAGTCGTCGCAGAGATGACGGGTAAGCGAATTTGGGTGACCTTGAGGACTACATGTCGTAGGAGTATGCATCGGGCACGTAAAACTTTGCGCTTCGGCGGTGTCGAGGGGATGGTGTACATGCTGTCAGAGGGAATTGTTCGGCAGTTCTTGGAGGCGGAGAGGCGATTCCAACTGGCATAACATTAGGTTGACAGCGGCGAATAAAATAAAGGCACTTACGAGGGTAGCGTGAACAGGACTTGCACGTCTGGAACATTAATAAAAAGAGCTGAATAATGTTAATAAGTCGACTGAATGAGAATAAACTGGGAAACGCACCTGCAGAAGGAGCAGCAACTCGTTCTGCTGGTTTTCCTTGCTTCTGCCTTCTCGTCTTGCGCGCCGTTGATCTCTCTCCGGTGGCCATTGCCGCCGTCGTCTCGCTGATTTGTGGCCCCATTTGTCATCGCGGTATCATGTGGTGTTGTTGTTGTTGTTGGGACGGGTTTGTTGTTGTGCTGGCGGCGGCAGCAGCGTAGGCGTTGTCATCGTCATGGAGACGTTGTCGTTGTCGTCTTGGGAGAGAGTCGTCGTCGTGGGTGTTGTTGTCTTCGTAGTTCTGCGAATGAAAAAATCGGTATTAGAATACGGTGAAACAAGATGTGCACCTAGACGACGCCGCCTGTCAGTAGACAGCGCGGCGTCGAGTTCCAGAATCAAGCTGTTGCATCCTCTACCCCGTAAAGGGTCTCCATCATCGTCGTCGAAGATTTGCGGCCTCATTGGAGGGCTTACGCGTCCTACGGGGCCCGATAATCTGTCAGCGTCGGGTCAAAGGGAGACAACACAAAAGTCGCAACGACTCAAAGTCAGTTGCAAAAGCCTCCTCGTCATTTCAAGTCGCCGTTTCGAACAATCTGCTGCTGCCAGTCGTCTTGGGCTTACACGGCGGGCGATTTTTGGCTTGTTTTCGCGAAGAGGAAAGTGCGCATGTGGTACAGGAGGCATTTCAGGGTATGAGGCGTCGAGATGAGGAACATGGAGGTGGTAGGAAGGAGAGTTGACGACCACGATCGCTGTCCGGATGGTTCGGATCGGTCATCCGATCACAAACAGAACAAGCTCGACGACGCTCGGGACGGCGACGACGGGCTCGGAGTGGTGATTTGAGCATCGGAATATCATGCAGTATAGCTATATTATGTGCTGCAATAATCTTTTATAAATAATACTGCACTCAAACACGGGATTAAGCTTACATAGATAGTATCCCATCACAGTCTCCAGCCTCCAGCACCGCAACGGAGGCGAATCAAGACTTCGCATATGGCGGAACGGGTTCCCAACGTAGTTTAGAGTATTTTATTTTTCGGCTGTTTTTTTGGGCTAACAAGAAGATAATACACTTACTTGTCAACCGTTCATGGAGTTTAGTACACTGCGGGAAGTCAGTAGCCGAAACATTTCTGTCAGACGTTCAATAAGCTTACTCAATCCTATCTCTTGCATTTTTGGCCTACCATATCCTATCGTTCAACGTCTACGGCGCGTTGGACGATGTACCGAATACCCGGCCCGACGACTCCGGACAGTGATCAAGCACTGTTCGGAGTCATTCTTACTTGTTCCTTACCCTTTTACCACGACCATCCCTTGTCTCATCGCCGCCGTCCTGCCTCATATCTCCGTCTCTTGTCTGCTGGCTCAGCAGTCAGCCGCGTAAGCCCTGTCAAGACAGGCAGCACAACCTTTACTGTCGTCGTCGAGGCAGTCGGCGTCACACAATGCTACAAGCTGCTACAATGTGGATTGACTCTACGAGAGCAAGGCCTAGGAGGGTGAATGCTGTTCCGTCTGCAGACGGGACAGCATTGCACAGTACGTTCTCATTTTTGCTCATTGTCCTGGTACTAAATGACAACGTCAGTTCTATGAGATTCGGTGCTGCCACGACCACGACACGACGCCCAAGCATCGACCCACGTAAAGCCAGGCCGACCTCTTGTGGGCCCACGCTTGACAGGTGGTGTCAGTGTGTGGTCGCAGATACGGCTTGCCCGTCATGTTTTCCCTGCCCTCACAAGGTATGCCATTTTTCCTTAATTCCGCCCGACCTATGGCGCCGACAACCTGTTGCCACGTATACATCACGTGCGTGTTGAGTTTTATTCGATCGGATGTCTTTTCCCCACCAGTTCCTACTACATCAAGGATGACACATAGACGACGAGGACTACTGCACTGCTACAACAACGACTTCAACGACACGGACAACTTCCTCTTATGACATGAGGACTTCGGCCATGGCACAGCGACGACTTCTGCCGACGATGACAGGTCTGTCACCACCGTCTCCTCCAGTCTGTACACTGAAAATGATTACGACCCCACAGCCCACAGACGACCACGACCCACGAACGACCACGACCCACCCACGAACGTGCGCCGTCTGCAGGCGGGTAGTGTCGCGGGTGCGTCTTCGTTCTTCAGCATCTTCCAAATTCTGACTGGTTGTTTTTTTAATTCGTTTCGCGGTCAGCCCACAAACTACGGCGATTTACGTTGGCCAAATTCTGCAAAGTCTACAGCGCAGCGGATCGGCCACATCGACTTCACGTGCGTGTTGATGTTCCGTTTTCTTTCGATTACTACACACCGTGCTTTTCTCTCCATACCCTTTCTTCACAATACAATATTCTTCTTCTCAGGACTGACTATTGACTACAGCGTGGCAGCAGCCAAGCATATACGAGCTACCATTACGTGTGCAGTTGGACGAGGACGGCCCGACTCACGACAGCCCGCATTAGCAGGAGCAACGCCATCGGTAACGACGACACCCGCGTACAAGGACGTTGCCCATACCACTCACTCGCAAATTTAGATGATGCCCACGAAGAAGGACGACACCGCCTGCCCGCGCGAACCAGGACGAGGACCTAGGCGACGCCGTCGATGATGCCAATCTAGACAGATGACGACGCGCGGCTGCGCACCACCCACCGGATGATGCAACCTTTGCTTACGTGCTGCCCCTCCGGATGAGAACACCTGCCAATAGGATGAGGATGACCGCCCACTACACCAAACAACGATGATGCGCCAAACGAGCAGGAATGCGACGGATGAGGTCGATCGCGGCGGACGAGGATGAGGATCGTCGTGCTGCGGCAGACGAGTCACGAGGGTGACAGCAACAAGCAAGGGTGATTGGTATGTGGAGGATGATCGCAAGACTGTCGTAGCTATTAGCCATGCCACTACTGTGGCTGTTGTATTGTGGTATGTAGTATACTGTTTCTTGTGTTAGTAGTTCAATATACTGTTTAATTGCCATATTTCATACATAGGGAGTGTGTATCTTTGGTGAATTGTGCTTTGTTGAAAGGATTATAAAGCAAACTTGTCGCTGTGTAGAGTACCCCTCGGGCTTGGGTGAGCTAACTTTATCGTGGGATGAGATGACTCAGATGAACTACGGGGTAACTTTGGAAGATTGTTCCCGCCGAACCTTCTCCAAAGTTAACTTGGCCGCCTTGGTGACTCAGCTCCCTCAGGGCAACTGAGGGTCTCAGAGTTGACCTGTAGTACCTTGAGACCAGTAACCTTTTTCCTGATGACCCTAGGTCACAAGATCCTCAATCATCACGTTTGACCAAACTCGTGCACGCTACTCTTGCGCTCTAATCCATTTTCTCCTTCCCAGTTGTCCCGTAGAGAGACACCCGGGGCCCAGGCTGCTAATCCCTCCCCCTTCGTACCCCAAACCTCTTCTTCACCATCTAGAACCACGCATCAATCCTATCCAGGGTGCAAGTACGTAGTCGACGGTGACTAGGTTCTTGCTGTTGCACCGTATATATTGACGGCCGAAGGTAGTTGAAGGAGACTTCTGCTCCTCGGTGGGACTCTGCAACGGGATGAAGATCGCGATTGACGACGAAGCTTCTTTGGTTTATTCTACCCCAGAGTGGATATCATTACGTCCAACTCGCAAGGAACCTTTCCCCTCCTTATGAATGGAGCACACGATACCATTTCTTGAGTTGGACAGCAGCGGTGATAGAATCAAGAGCACACATCGCTGAGTGGCGGCTGTGCTAGTAGTGTTATCCGTTACTGATTTTTTTGGACGACTGTGGCTGGAAAGCAACGTTAACAGACCTGTTGGATCCGTATGCTTCGACACCATGGCATCTCAATCTCACCTTTTGATTTCAGACTCGGATTGTGTAAAGGTCGGTAGACTGAGTACTGCCGAAGCATACGTCGTACACTGGTAGTAGCGCGTCTGGCTTATTTTTGAGTGCGTCCAAGGGATTACTAGGTTCATCGAAAGGATCAACATAACTGTCCATACTAGCGGGCACATCTGGCTTAGTGGTTCTAGTGCTCCATACACAAGCTCTCCTTCTTATTTTTGAGTGCGTCCAACGGGATTACTGTATCTTCACCGAAAGGATCAACATAAACTGTTATCACGGGGCACATCTCGCTTAGCGGTTCTAGTGCTCCATAGAGTCGGCCATGATGAAAATTTTGCACCATATTCGGCTACAACTTCGCCTCGTCCTTCACCCGCCTCTGCCTATTCACCTCCATCGGCATAATCATCGCCATCTGACTCGCCACAAGCAAACACACCTGCTCCCCCCTCCACCCCTCCCGCACCTCTCCCCCCTCCTCGCCCACATCCGCCGGCGCCGACCATATCTCCACATTCGTGTTATGCCGGTTCTGCGGATGCGCGAGCAGCGCCGAGCTAACAGAGTACGCGCCCACCGTGCGGCCCGCCGCCGCCGCCGGGATGGGAAACTTGAACTCGAGCGTCATGACCATCGTCGGGAACCAGCTTCAACCAACCAGTGTCAGCAGCCTCATAACAGGTTAGCTTGAAGAAGCTCACTTGGTGAAATCAGCAAGCTTGTGCCCGGGCGGGTTGAGCAGCGTATCAGCAAACACCGCAAGCGAAGACAGCGTCACCCGCTCGTGCTTGTCCTTGAGCGTGAACCACGTCCCCCACTCCATCCCGCCCCCGCCGTGCGTGGCTTCATTCGTGCGGTTCGGCGCATCGGGCGCGTTACGCGCAGCAATCTCCGGGTCCAGCGTGCGGTCCAAGTGCTTCCCGTACGTCAGCGCCGGGTATTCATGCGGCTTGACCGACGCGGCCGCGGGATGCTGATACAGAGGAAGTCTGCGCGTATACGATGACGGGCTGCCCTTTGGCGGCTCGAGCTTGCCGAACATCAGATGCGCTGTTATTCGCACTTTGCCCTATTTTTGAGAGTTGAATTAGTAGTGGGAGGAGAAGAAGAAGCGGATACTGCGCACCTTCTGAACAAACTCAGCCAAGAGGTTCGTGTACATCTTGCCCTTCTTCAGAGCCCGGACGTGTATATCAAACTTGTCAACGCATGCGCTCTGTAAGAAGTGAATCGTAACATGCACAGGATCAGGCGTCAGCGTGCCACTCTGAAAGTGTATGCAGGCGTCGATGATGTGGGATATAACGTAGCCGCCATGGGGAACACTAGAGCCAACGTGAACACGAGCAGTACATATCAAGTCGAAGGGACCTACGCCATGATAGTCCACTCGGGATCAAGGCCGCCATTATACGATGCATCCCATCCAGCTGCAGCGCTAGTCTTCTCAACACGTAGAGCCTGGTAAAGCGGGGCCATAATAGATGACAGAACCTCTTACAATCCGTACCAACACCGACTCATTATAACCGACTACAAAATCAGCATTCCCATCACCCTACGCCGGTACCCGAGTTAGAGACGTTGACAATCAAGCGGCGTCCGTGTACTCCGGTCGTACCGTCAAAGCCCGAGCGCCACACATCACATCTTAGCCCTCCTCATATTGACCTCCGCAGACACAGTCAACGCCATCTGACTCGCCACCGCCAGACACACCTGCTTATCACGCCACCCCTCCCGCACCGCGGTCTCCCCAACCCCAATGTCCGACGGCGCACTCCATACCTCCACATAGGTGTCGTGTCGCCCCCGGGGATCGTTGATAAACGTGCCAGACGTGAATATCCCTACTGTACGCCCCGAGGAACGGGGAATGGGGAACTTGAATTCGAGGGTCATGACCATTGTTGAGTACCAGCTAGACACCGCGTTAATACTAGAAGAGAAAAGAAAAACGTCTCTGCTGACCTTTGCGCCCCACCAGGACATTCCTCTGCGGGAAGCAGTGTCGGGATGTTCAAAAAGACATCAGCCAGCAGCAAGGGACGAAGGCGTTATACGCTCCGCCTCGTCTGTAAGCGGCTCGAGCCACGCTCCCCCGCCTCCGCCCGCTGTCCCGCGCGTTCCATTGCCTGCAGCGAGCTCTGGTTCTTGTGTTACGCGATAATGCTTGTTGAAATTGAACACTGGACGAACACCAGGTGATATGATAGGTGCCGTGGCGGGGTGACGATGGAGAGGGACGCGACGCGCGTATGCGGAAGGTGGGGAGAGCGTCATGCGCGGAGTGGGATCGCCTGGGAGAGGCGCGAGGCGGCCAAAGATGAGGTGCGATGAGATGCGGACTTGATCCTGTATTTGGATGAGACGCGACAGGTAGAGCGATCGCGTATACTACTTACGTCCTGAAGGAGCTCAGCAAAGAGGTTCGTAAAGCCTTTACCAATCTTAATCGGCTTGACGCGGACTTAAAATGGCGCAACCGCAGCGCTGTTCAGGAAATGGGCGGTAACATGAATCGGGTCCAGATGGGATGTGGTCGCTTGGTAGTGTATACACGCTTCGAGAATCTGTGCGAGAACGTAGCCTGCAAACGGGGGGGATAGCGTTGAAAACGAGGTAAACTTGAACCGAATGAATAATACACATACCACCATTGGGAACTCTATAACCCCATGAGACGGCAATCAGAAACGCAAACTCACATCCACAAATAGAGCATACTACTTACGCGGCAACAGTCCAGTCAGAATCTATCGCACCACGATACACAGCGTATTCCCCGTCTTCAACCTTCTCGACGCGAATCGCTGGTACAGTGGGGCCATCTCGGCGAAAATCAAAGTAACGCCCGCCTTATAACAGACTGGACTCAGTCATCTCTCCAGCGGCCAGCCCGAGTCCGATTCTGCTGACTGAACTAAAAACAGGAGGGGAGGAAACCAGGTAAAAAATCACAAGGAACGTCGGGGACCGGTCCTGCTTATATATGTCGTCCGACCAATCCGACGGTGACGGCGCGCGTTTTGAATCTTGGCGGGGCTAGGTGCAACCCACTTGTGGACAATGCAGGCGTTGTCCACTCCACGTCGATGCTGCAAGGAATGATGGACGTCGTGACGAGTTCGATCATTCCTCTGCCCAGGCGCACGTGACAGTATAGGGGTCAATGTGTGGCGTGTTAAGGCTCAATGGTCTAGTGGTATGATTCGTGCTTCGGGTTAGTTCACCTTCCTAAGACAAGGAAATAGAATGTGCGAGGTCTCGGGTTCAATCCCCGATTGAGCCCTTCTTTTTTGTTTGAAACATTAATGCGCCACACGTTGATTATACTGTATGCTAGCGCTACACTCATGAATTCGCGGCAACCAGCTGTTCGCACAAGTTCCAAAAGTCTTCAGCCAACCCTTCATCTACTGCGTAACCTTTCTTCGCAGTTACTTGTGCGATAGGTTCGAGGTAAGCAGCCCTACGATATCTGTGAGCTCTCACCGCAGTTTTCAAACTTACTTCAAATCCTTCTCTTCGACTTCGGGTTACGCGACAATTGTGACATACGTCCGCTTTCGTCCGAGGGTCCTTCTGAGTGGTACGAAGTTTGAGTTTCTTCTCCGATATACCTTTTGTACGAGAGGGCTGAGGAATAAGCTTGGCCATGAACGCGTTGAGCTCGGCTTACAGTGCAGGACGACCCTTGTCAGCGATTTCCTTCTCGAGATGAGCGCGAACCTTGTTGCAAAGGTTCAGGTTGTCGACATATGATCCAGGTGAGACGGAGACACACTTTGAGTCATGGGCAATTTGCAGGCACCTTGAGCAGGATAAGATAGATGTAGGTGGGAAGATGCACCGTATACTGGCGCGCACTGGCCGGAAGACTACAGATATCGTGTTAATAGATGTCAACATGACAGAGAAATCGTAGCGACCTCCGCGCAGTCAAAGAGTGCAATTTTGAGGTTGACAGAATGAAGCGTGGTGATTGATCTCGCGAAGCACTTCATCCTATATCGGTCGGACCTCAGACAACCACCAAGGCTTGGACGATTTAAAGTGGCACTGGAGCAACGAAACAGAACAGTCTAAAGTTATCGGTTTCGAAAAGCTTCGAAGTACAATCACAAGCGTAATTCATCTACCAGTCATTGGAAGTGTACATCTTCAGATCACCGAAGGAATGAGTGCGAGGGATGGTGTAGGCAGTGTCAGCAGGGGAGAGAATATCGGCTTCATGTTCAGCATCTTCTGGAGAGGAGGCTGGAGGGTAGAAAGACGCATAGAAATAGTCTGGAGAAGCGGAAGTAACTGATATGTGTTCGTATGCTGAGAGAGCAGTATGAGCTGCGCCGAGCTGAGCCTCGAGATACGCTGTGTTTTGTTGAGATTGAGCGAGCAGAGAAAACAGACATGCTTCGTTGGCGCGCGACTGGGAGAGCAGATCCTTCAAGGTGCTTGCTTCGTGTTCAGCGTCTAGAAGGGTATTGAGGAGGTGCTTCTCAAGTTGTCTCTGCGCCGCAATATCCGGACGATTCTCTAAGGGAACGTCTTCCACATTGGAATCCCTACGATTCCATGTGTAAGCATCAGCATATAGGCGATGTATGACGGACGTACTGCGAACGAAATCCGGAATCAACGTGTGATGTTCTTTTGGGAGGAATGTTCTCGTCGGTGAGCCTGATGATGATACGCATAAAATCGAGCAGATCGACTGAGGAATACTCTTACGTGACAAGAGTGTCGTATATTTGTTGATCAGCGCGGGCTATGCGAGAGGAACGAGGACCTATTTTCGTTGTAGACGCGTTGTGTTTAATGGACTCTGCGGGAAGATTCCTCTTAGCGACTTGCTGGACAGAAGGTGCGCGTATTTTGCGGTGCTTAAGGTGCATCGGCGAGAGAAGAATATGCGTCGTATCAGAAGACGACTTGAGTACGAGTATGAGTGCCGGTACTTAACATGAGATACGACGAGCAGACAACGCACCACATTGCTTAGAACGTCTTGAGCGCTACAAGCATCATGTTAAATTTTACGAAAGGACGACAGCCATATTTGAAAGGACCTCTGTGTAGCAGCTGTAGGAATGGATTCTGATTTTGACATGGTTGAAAGAACGAAAGCGGATTGTGGCCGCCCGGGGCCGGCTTGGAAGGAAATTGACCGGACCGGACTGCTTCGAACTCTTTTTAACTTCAACCAGCTTCATCCCAGGTTCGCACTCATTCCGTGCATCGACAAGCGTTAGACGCCGTCGTCTACTTACGACCTGCTGCTTCTCGCTGCCTCTTAGCCCAATTCTTGGCCAGACAATGCCACTGTCAAGTAAACGTTGAACTCTTCAATCTCTTTCAATCAGCCCATTATCGCCTGGGACTGTAAGGATGATGGATCAACCCTTTGTCAAAGACCTGAAGGTGCGAATGTGGGACGACCTCAACCATTTGGAAGCTCTTCCTCGAACAACGGCACTGTGAAACCTGATCAATCCACGAGTTTTTAGATTGCTATCAGTATAGTGTATGGGTGAAGTACCATGGGCTCCTCAATCAACACGGGGGTTCTAACAGGTATGTCTTAGTAACCGTAGTTCCAGTCGCTGAAAAAAATTGCTTGAAGGTGAGGCATTGGTGACGAGGCCAGACTGTGGGAAGTCGAAATGTCACCAACGCCACACAGTCAAAGTCCCTCCTACTGGATCACTATGTGGATTGGGTGGAGATGCACACTAGCCTCTCCGTGGGATGAGAGAACTATTCGTGGTAAACGCGATCGCAGAGAAGGTGATCGTCGAAATACATATGCGCTACACGATCGAGGATCAGCCTGATATCAGCTCGGAGATTAACTGGAGAGTCAGGGAAGAGATCGATTGCGCATAGGGGGGAGAGAAATGTGCGACGGAGATGCGCGTAACGGTAATGATGAAGCCCATATCAGTGCAAGAACGTGTGATTCTCGCGTCTTAAGAGTATTGACGCGTCTTGCCAACACATTTTGTCTATCTGACTTGCTAAGAAAGACTTGGAAGAGACACGACTGGTAAGCCTTGCTGGAATGCTTACTCGCCACTTCAGGTAGTTGGCCGGTGGGACCCAAGCCACCGAACCCCCGGACACTGCTTGCAGAAGTTTTTCTCACTCGTATGAGGGAACTGGAAGTTTACTAGACTTGAGACAATTGCGCCGAATGGCACAATTTATCTGAGGAGTATTACAATACCTGTGGCGCTGGGTGCACCTGTAGTTAACAAAGCACGTGCTCCCTTTCAGAGGTTGCAAAGGCAGCGGTACACGCTTCTGGCTTCTCATTATAAGCAATATACGAGTTAGGAATGGCTGATTGGGCTACGCCCTTAGTGGATCGACTTGCTACACAAAACCTATAGGCGTATATGTAAAATTGTAGGCGCCCATTTGTAAGAGATTGATGGATGTATAGTGCTTTGATCCCTTCGATCGCGATCACACATGCTCTCGTCTCGGGTGCGGGAGACTCTAAGTACCAAAGCAACCGCGTTTTTCCCTGTAAACCAGCGGATGGGAAGAGACGCAAAGGCCAATAAAGGATGGTGGCTGTGTTGGGCGCGTATTATGTCGTAGGGCCCTCAGAATATAACAAGTCCCAACACTGCAATTTGCCGGCCACCAGAGAGCGATCGATTTTCCATCATCACTTTCAAGGAGAGAGGCGCCTCAAACGTCCAAAATACGCCCTGATGCTCCCGCCCGCTGGTTATACTCGCTGCTATTGGGCGTTACTTTCACCGTCTCTCCAGTTCCTCTACCTCGATCCTGTCTTTCAAAGCCACCTTGCCAACCCCGACGCTTCTCCCAGCACCAGTGCAAAGGCCGCCGCTGATGTGCTCGTAGGCAAATCCCTCCTTGACTTTGTCCATCCCGACGAGCAGGGATCTGCAAAGACCGACCTGGGCAACGTGCTTGACTCCAAAACCCTGCATGGAAGTGTTACGCGCGTGCGCTTTGCCAGGCTCAACAAAATCCGCGCTGAACTGGGCTTCCCGCCATCGCCAGACACTTGGGCGGGAGCTGACAAGGTCGGCGTGGACGGTGACTACATGGCGGTCGACGTGGTCATCAATTGGGCAGCGGACGGTCTGGTATTATGCTTCATGCACGCGATCGTAGACATCGACGCAGAGTCCGAAAATGATCCAAACAAACGTGGTCCATGGAGCAATTGGTGTGGTACGCCGGAATTAGGACAAGCACAGGTGCAGATGATGTATAGTCGGCTACTAGTATGCGGTGGAGAAGGCGCGGGGAGCGGAGCGCGGGTGTTCCAGATTCTAGCCAACGACGAGAGCAAAACGCATCTCATTTCGTGGCCGCCTGTGGACCATCGCCATCTCGCTCGTCTCGCTCACGACATTAATGTCGATACTGTCAATACCGATGCCAAGACCTCCTGCACCCGCCGCTTCAAAGCCGGCAACATGATTCCAGAGGTCGGCCACGTCGAAAGCGTCTTTATCCCTCATGGTATCCTGCCCTCCTATTCAGTGTATATTACTTTCTGACTAATACCCCCTGTGCAGGCTCCATAATATTCGCCTGCCACAAAGTGGAACCCCCTAACCTCATGTCTCCCTCATCCTACGACTACTACATTCCACCGAATCCGCATTCATACTCGTACCAGCCCCCATGGAACCGTGCCAACAACGGATCGTATTACGACCATCCACCTCCTCCTGCTCCTGGCCCATACAGCGGCTACGAAACTCAATATAATCTACCGCCGCCAGAGGATGAGGTTCCGCCACCGAGGAGGCGGGCATCGCCGACTCAGCAGCAGACCCCTAGCCCGACTAGTCAGAGCGCTCAAGGTTCCGGGGGCAGAGGCAATCGCCCTGCTGGCATACTAAAGTGCACGTCCTGTAAAGCCACGACCTCGCCGGAATGGCGCAAGGGTCCGTCAGGACGGAAGGAGCTGTGTAATGCATGCGGCCTCCGATATGCTCGGTCCCGCGCGAAGAAGGAAGGTGGTGGGGCAAAGTCGGGGAGGGGCGGCGCCAATGGGGGCAAGGTTCGGAGCAGCACCAGCGTCGCTGCCATGCGTCGGGAGGGTAGCGCCACGAGCAGCACTGGCGGGAAAACAGACGGCGGCCCAAGCGAGGGTGTCTTTGACAGCACCGCGTATCAAGGCCCTGCCTCCACCACCTATGATTATTATAGGGGCAGAGAGGAAGAGCCAGCCAGATTCACGGACCCCCCCTCCCAGCCGCCACGTCCGGATGACCGCTTCAAGGCCCCGCCTTACGATAGGCCGCCTTATGCCGCAGAATCTAGGGCATACCCTTCGGAAGGAGAGAGATTCTATCATCCCAGTCCTTTGGCATCGTACGAGCGTAGACGAGAGTAGTTGTTCGCGTTGATTAAGGGTTCTAGCTCATTTTTCTTTTGTCTCTTGTAATTCTACTTTAAGTCCTCTATAGTCTCGTAGTCACTGTGAACCTTATACACATAACAGAATCAGTCTTTTTTCTTTGGATTTTTTTCTTGTCCAGTTGAGGTCGTCAAGCGAGACCCTCCGCATCGACATGCGTCATACCCGTGTTTCAAACTGAGACATGTATCCGTTGCGGTGCTAATTCAGTCGCTGGTCCACCACAAAAAGTCCTCTTGCGCAATCGATGGACAAAGAGCGCGGTCACAATCGATCAGGTCGCGGGCCTCATGCTGGCAGATACTCATCACGACACAAGTATAATGCTGTCGCAGTTGTCAATGGAACTTCCATTTCATTCAATCAAGTACAAGAAGCGAGAAAGCCGACACTAGAAACGCAACCAAGTCACGTCGGTAGCTGGAATTTGACTCTCCGCGTCTTCTCATGAGCTCCCACCGTGTTATGCGTGGCGGACATGCGCTACAGTTGCTTCCGCTCGAGGTGGTACCCGGTTGAGGTATACGAATCACCACGAGCAGAAGCAACTTCGCTTGTTGAAAGCGTCGTGTCCGGAACTAGTCAGGAGTCGCCTGAGTTGCCATCTCCGTTAATCGATGAGGAGCACTCATCAAGCCCACTTACCGCTCTGGACCTCTCTGGACGCGCGTCTCATAGCTACGACCTTCCAACAATAGTTTGCGTCGCGGAAATTCAAAAAGGGTCGGAAAATGCCTTTCTTTTGATAATGCGTGAACAGTACCTGTACGTACTAAGAGGGGTCGCAAGGCCACGAGTCTCGAAAACCTGGCAATAAACGCGCGTGATTCTAGCCACAAGTATGACTCTGACCGAGTATGGATGATGCGCCTACCGAAGGGGTCCAGATAGTAGCACCTTCAGCCTCCGCAATTGCAACGTTGAAGTCATTAGCAGCAATATGAGTTCCGTCCAGAAGTTAAAGGCACTCCACATATGCAACGTGACACAGTATTGGAAGGTGTACGCCGACGTCGCCGCTGAGCGCTGAGCGGCTCAAGGAATTCGGTTCGGTGGTCATGGTGTGTAGTGATCAACAAGCTAGTAGCTTCAATCACAAAGGGTGCTTCCATCGAAGGAAGGTAGATTAGCCTTCCAATGTACACATCCACATGTCTGAGGGGATAAAAAGGGGAAGCTGAATGAGTTTGGGAAAGCACTGCGAGGGGTAGAGTCGAAGGAGCTAAGAAAGCACGGCTGCTTCGGACCTAATCGGAACACTCGCGTCTGGCCAAGTTCACCGCACGAAATGTCTCTGGTTGAGGAGACTCCTGTGTTTAGATTGTTGTTGACATAGTCGAATATATATACACAGGCATTGCTCGAACGCATTGGCGAAGGTTTGACGGTCGATGCCAGTATAGTTGCCCTATTTGATAACGGATGACGATGATTCGGAGACGATGGATCGTTCGGAAGAGTAGATGCGCAAGTGCCCTAGTAGTAGTCTCCGTAAATACAACATCATGTTCTCGAACATGTAACTTCATTCTGTGAATGGTCGTTGTCCCATTCTAGTCACAATACAAACCTCCGTTCACGGATATCTTTGGGAATCACAAGTTACAGAAAAAGTTCCGATAGTTGGAGACTTACCGATTGACCTGCGAGCAGTGAGCTGGCAGATAACCAAAATACAAGAGCAAAGCTACATACCCGTGATGTAAGAAGCTTGATCGGATGCAAGGTAGGAGACTAGGTTTGCAACGTCTTGCGGTTGACCGATACGTCCCAGTGGGTTCTGAGGATTCTTCTAGTGCGCAATCGTTACAGGTCTTGGTGCACTTTCAAGGCACAGCCGATTTATCTCACCTCCGTTGCATATGATTGTAAATCATCATGTCCAAGATCCTTCGCCATGTCCGCCACTGGAAGAAATATTAGTGGAGCTGCGACTAGTAGTGAACGCCAACCTCTATACATACTTAGGTCCGATTCGGTGGCACCTAGAAGAACATTCAGATATTTGCCAATACCAATGAAAAGTATCACGGACCGGGTGCGTATGCATTGACAGTGATACCATGAGAACCGAACTCCTTTGCTAATAGTATCAGAGCTTCAGCTGGCAAACAGCTTAGATCCAAGAGCAATCATACCAGCAACCTGAGTAAGTCCCCGAATCATCCATTTCGAAGAACCGTACGCCGCAATAAATGGCATGCCTCACGTTCGGAGAGAATCAATCAACTGAGGTTGCTCTACTTGTCTCTCGCTTACCTTGTTTACCTGCGATCGACGAGGCTCCGATAATACGGCCGCCACGACCTTGTTTGATCATCTGTTCGGCGGCGTACTTGTAGCACAAGAAAGTCCCACGTCCATTAATGCGCGCCATGCGGTCCCAGTCGTCCGTTGTGGCTATAGTATTCAGTGTCTCGGAATGATAAAGCTGTCCGTCGTACGTACTGGATAAAATTGACTTTGCAAGCCCAACACCAGCATTAGCCACAAGCTGAACAAGAATGCGTTGTTAAGACACACTGCTTGTTGAGGAACGTGAACTTACGACGTCGAGACCTCCAAGCGCGTCAACAACCTTGGCAATCATCCCTTGGACATCATCTTCACTAGAGACATCGCCTGCGACGACCAATGCTGACGGGAACTGGGATTGGAGTTCCTCTTCCTTCGACGGCAGGTCATTGACAGCAATAGAGAATCCGTCCTTCTCAAGACGTTGCGCAATCGCCTGTCCTATGCCTTGAGCGGCACCTGTGATTAGGGCTACACGCATTATGAGACTGTGAGAATGGGGGGAAGTGGGAAAGATTACACCCCACGTTTATATGTCAACTATAAGTTGACAGATTCACGGGCAGATGACCAGGTGAGAGCTCCCGACTAGACTTGGGGAAGTTCTGATTGGTTCTACTCACCTCTGAAAAGAATATCAGACAACGTACCGGGTGACTCACTGAACTCACACAGAAGTAGAAATTGTCCAGCTCATAAGCTACAGATATTCACCGTTTTGTGAAGAAGGTGACGAGATGAACACGGTTGGAGCCGGGTGCCCATACAGGGAATCGAAGAGAAAAGCAGCAACGAGCTAGCTCGTGAAGGAGTCTTCCATGGATGAAGGAAAGTGTGCTGAAACGGTGTCTGAAATTTCCTTCCCGCCACAGAAAGTCTGAAGGAATAATACAGCTGACCCGTTGAGTTCTGAACGGAACGAACAATACTCGATTCAACTTCGTCGATGTAGGACGCAGGCTTCGGCAACGCGTGCCGAACCACAGATTGAATTGTGGCTGTGTCAATTACCTTGTCTTTATGCACTCATCGAAGTCGAAAGCAAATGGCGTCAGTGCTAGCTCATTTCTGAGTCTTCAGGCAGAACTCGCCGCACAGAAGGAAGACCTGAAGAGAGCGAAAGCGGAGGGTATCAAACGGCCACGACGAGAGAAAGTCAGCTCTGATAGCATTCATCCATTCCGAACGGAGACTCATCCTACGCGTAGAAGCCAACTATATGGGCACGGAGCAACAAAGGTGTCCACGAGCGGGCCGGCAGAGACGCTCAGCTAGAGGCTATAAGTCAGCCCACACTTGAGAAAGCATCTGCTGCACTGGCTCGAAAGTCAAAGATCTACGACAAGCTGAGGAGGGGCAAAACTGGAGGCCTGAGCGAGGCGCAGATTGCCGCTTTACAGGTCGATTTCGACTCTCAACCCCTCGGTAAATGGGAACCGGATTCTGAGGACGAGGACGAATCCTTGACAGTGCCGACAGCAACCAATGTGCGTTACCCAACGGTACTGTTTGTTCCGTTCTTGACTTGATTTAGGATGTAGAGGATCCCATGGTCGAATACATGGACGAACATGGTCGCACACGTTCGGTTCGGCAGTCGGAGGTACCCCGCCAGTATCTAAATGAAGAGCCTGATGACGATGCGTATGTCGATCCCATTTTTCTTCTGCTCATCCTAACTCCTCTGAATAGAGATGTAATATACAATCCCATCAACCACTTCCCTGTCTACGAACCGTCTGCCGACCGTGTCAAGAAGATCGAAGAAGCTCTGGCTGCTGAGACCCAATCTCCGGAAGTTCACTTCGATGCGTCCAAGGACAATCGTCAAATGGGTGCTGGATTTCTCAACTTCGCCGGGTTAGACGAACAAGCACGATTGAATCTGCGCCAAGAGCTCGACGACATTCGTGCAGAGACGGTGCGTCACCGCCAGGAGACGGGCGCGGAGAGCAAGACGGTAGAAGGGATGGTAGCGCCATCGGACGGAAAGACAACTGCGCTTGCGAAGAGGAAGGCGGAAACCGAGGCACGGCGGAGGCAGATTGAGGCAAAGAGGCGGAAACAGAATCCGGCGGAACCAGCGGCGCCGTTGCTTACCCCCAACAAAGCTGCCGCTACCGTTGACGTCGCAGCGTCGACGGCTGATGTCGATCCATTCGCTGACTTGGAGCGTCAAGCTGGCGGGAAGCATAAACCGGTCAGGACTGAAGCAGACGAATTTCTTGCGTCTCTTAGCAGTGATATTTTCGGGAAGTCCTAGCGTAGTTGCACGAGTTTGTTCCTCTTCAGTTCATCTTCTCTAGACTTGTGTCATTACATCAGGACTTTACTTGCAACATCTATGTAATACTATGTCATAAAATGTAGCTTAACAAAAGTATTTATCCCCCAGATACGGGACATATCACTGCAATCTCTGCACCCTCAGTGAGTTCAAAAGTGGCTGGATTGTCAATCATCTCTTCATTGACACTCCACTGTGAGTTCTCGAGCACTTTATCCAACCCGGAATTAGGATGACGGGAAATGAGGAGATCCCCCAGCTTGTCCAACAAGAACCCGCTTATGGGAATCGGTACAAGCTCCTCCGAGACCCCAGTTGCTGTCAAGGCGCCTGCGAAATACAAAACATGTACCTCGACATGAAGCTCAACTGTCCACCATATCGGCTTTGATGTTTCTATCCACACTATACTCTCATCACGGACAAGATGATTTGATGTGGAGACAAGAGTGTCGAAGGATGATTCTTGTTCGGCTATAATAATAGATATCAACAAAACGAAAAGACCTATAGCAGTCGGACGCACTAAGATTCCACTCAAGACCCTTTGTTGAAAGAATCGTCTGGTCTACTCCAACGGGAAGTAGACCACAGGTCTTACCCCAACTGCTATGGTCAACCTTTATCGAATGCTCTCCCTAAACGACTTAGGATCACGAAGCTCGCCACGGCACGCATTCACTTACACTGTCTAGCACCCAGCCCAGATTATCGTCGGTAACAGCAAATACTCGCTTCGTCTTGTCCTTGCGAAGTTTATGAAGATAAGAGAGTGAGTGTATGGTCTGGTCTAAGCGACCAGCGAGACCACCAAGAAGGATTACTTCCCATAGCTTCAGAGGAGTATTTCAGATATCTAGTCCAGACTAACAGCATGATGCACACCTCGTCGCCTTGTTGTTCAGTTACCGATTGCATGCACTTCATCAAGTCCGTCGAATCCTGATCATGGTCCTGGTGTACAACTACACCCTGTCTTCATATGAGATATGCCATACAAAGCAGAGTATGGACAGGCATACCTGACGCGAATAGAAATCTCGAACGTCTTTTCGAATGGAGTCCAGATCGCCGATAACTGCATGCGGAAGAAACCTATGCAGCTCAGAATTTGAACCAGCAATGAGTCCAAAAGACTGACTGTTCCTTTATTCTTGCTGTATCGTGGAGTCTGTTGGCACCACCGTCTGCACAGAGTCGGAATTCGCAGTTGTTCCAGAGACGGTTGAGTAGTGTCCAGGAGAATGGCTGATTGAGAATAATGAGTGCCCGCTTCACACCGCGCGACGAGGGCACTTGATTTAAGAAGTCGATATCCCAGGAGTACATGACAGTCGGGGTCGTGGTGCAAGCTTGCTCAATTGGGCGGCCATCCCATCGATGATCGCCGCACAGAGCGAACGGAGGCAAATGAGCCGAAAAAGGACGGTCCTCATCGAAGGAATATGACTCGGCTAGAATGATGGCGTATGTATTTTATGCAGCAGCACTGCTATAAGACCAAATCATTAGACGACCACGCAGTTTTAGCGTGGGTTACGACTCAGAACGTGTCACAATCACGTGGTCATCGGCGGTTGCGGTTGCGCCACTTTCAGAGAGCTGCTTCCTTCCATCAACTTCCCCACAACATTCTCTCTTTCACGACTCTCATGGACAATCCTGACGACAAAAGATACTACTCCTACTCATGGCATCAGGTGAGCTTTGCTTCGCGCTTTAGGATTTCAACATGACTGATGAGCTTTGGCCAGTCTCACGACCAGGTACTTGAATTCAACTAGCCCATCCGTTCAGCGTCCTCATAAATAGGACAGGCCACTGTACTTCTGATGATTCCGCACGGTACTCTCGAAGAGGACATGTCGGTGAGTCTGGATACAACTATAATCACATTAAGCGCTTACAATACTCTTGCTTCGTAGGTCATAATTGAGCGCAACTACCTTATTGCAGGCGTGCGGGGACAATCACCGATAATTAAGGTGCGCTCACCGTTGCTCTCTTGTCATCCACTGTTGAACTTGTGTAGGGGCGCCTGTATGGCAATGTGGATGTCACAAACTCTGTTTGGCAACTTGAGCCCCAGTCGTCCCGACTGTCCGCCAGGGAGCGCACCACTTCAACGGCTTCTACTGCATCCACTCACTCCTCCTACGCGTTCGTCTCCGACCCGGAAATATCCAGCAGCTTTGCCGCATCACTGGAAGCATCCGACGCGGAAGAGTTTACAGCCTCATCACCAGCGCTATCATCACCAGCTCTGTCCTCGGCGGCAGATGAAAGAGGGTTTCCCTTCCGAAGCAAGAGGAATTCAACTACCGCTTCCCGCGCTGTCTCCCCCGGACATATGATCCAAAGCATCACGTCCTCCTACTCATCGCTCGAGTCCCTACACTCTGCTCCTTCAGGCCGCCTGTTGACTCTTCATCTTGAGAAGGATCAGTCCATCATCTGGCCCTCTCTGATAGTCGGCCCAGTGCCCGATACTTTAGCGCCTTACGTTCGCAATTCTGTTATATTCGATGCGAGCCACGAGCTTGAGCATCAGTACAACATGGACCCCACGAGTCTAATTCTTATCGCGATGGAGCAGTTTGATATCCATAACGATAAAGAGGAGGCTTTCGAATTCTTCTTGTGAGTTTACGTCTTACTGCCACTTGCCAAAAGGTATTAATATTCTTCGTTAGGCGTGCATGGCATCTCTCTCATGCTCCGGCTTCCACGATGAAACTCGTTTCTCACTATCTCCCTCTTAATACGAAAGTCGAGTCCAAAGATTTCCATGGCAAGAAGCAAGCGCATCGAGGAACGACTTCATATTACGTACAGTGTTTGGGCGGTAAACGGGGCGTCGCTCAGCTTTACCTAGAAGCTGGGCTGCTCCATCTGGAGGGTGCGGCATCAACCCTTCTCTCGTCATCGCACTCGAGTCTTTCATCTATTCGAATCCCTGCCAGCGGACATATGTTGGAGGGGGCAAACTCGCTCTGGAAGCGGGACCGGGAAGCTGCTGGCCGATATTTTGACCGTGCGCGCGAGCTTGCACCAGATCTTGACATTCCTATTCTCCCTCCCCCCGTCAGTGATGATGCCGAAGAGCTTGAGATGCCTTCTATTGAGTTGCAGATCGAAGCTTTAGTGCCAAACATGGACGCACTGAGGCGCAGGCGACGGAAGGAGGGGAAGGCGTTGTTTGATGACCAGTCAAAGGTCGACGACATTGACGGTACTTGGTACCTCTATCTTCCTGGTATCATAGGTGCCGGGACAGCGCTTGTTGTGGTCGGGGTTATTGGTGCTTTGGGCTTCTCTTGGTCACGTCGCAATCAGTCGGCTTGATGTTACAACTCATTCCATTGTACATTACTGGCATTGTATCTAGAGTTACTGTATATCTACTGTTCATTTGGATTTCTCGTATTTATTCGTCGCTGATAATGATGTGGCAGTTGCGTGTGTACATGAACAAAGCACAATTATCAGAATATACGAAGATGTCTACATCACTGGGAAGGAAGGTGGGCTTCAGGGGAACGAGCAGGGCGGGAAGGAGAGTGCTCGAGTACCGATTTGAAGAGTCGACTGAATGTTTCGACGACTGAAGAACGACGACGCTTGCGCGGCTTGACAACGACCAATGAATCTACCGTAGGAGGACGTTCACCTGGCTTCGGATTTACCACACCGGCTTCTTGGAGAGTGGGTTTCACTTCTTGTACGTTGTCTGTAGCTCCAGGCGGGTCTTGCTTCGTCGGAGAATTCTTGGACGGGGCTGGCGCGAAGAGCTTGGCTACCTGGCGCGCTTGCTCAGAGGAACGCAGCAGTTCGTCGTCGGACAGGAAGAAGGTATCGATCTCAAGGATCTCCTTACGCAGTTCTTTCAGAGTAATGCGCCGACAAGGATTGAGGTCAAATATGCGGCGGAGAACATGGGCGACGGGCTTGGACAACGGAAGGTTTTCCTCGAGATACGATCGATGGCGAAGGAATGAACGAAAGCCGATATCTTCTAGGCTGGCCAACCTCCAAGGAGAACGACCGGTCGTCATATTGACAAGGACGACGCCAAGAGCCCAGACGTCGCTCTGACGAGTGGAGTACGAAATCAGCTTGAGGTTTTCGCCGGTGCATTCTATTTAGACATTGAACATGTGCAATGGAAATGAATAGACAGACTCGGCCCACCAGGACTTTTGTAGTAACGCGTGCCGCATCCGAAGCTTTCAGAGTTTTCAAGGCGCGTCGCAAGACCGAAATCAGACACATAGATCGTGCTTCCATCTCTCGAACACAGAATGTTTTCGGGCTTGAGATCGCTGCAGACCATGAACAAAAGACGCCTTTGAAGGAAGCGTGCTACAACATACCGGTGAAACACGAGGTGGTCGTGGCAATATTGTACAGCGTCGATTATTTGGACGAAGGCCTGCTTCAAAAGAATGTCGTTGCGATAGAATAGTTTGTGTTCGGAAATCGCTTCAAAGAGGGTCCCGCCCGAGCAAAGGTCGAGAACGAAGAAAACGTAGAAGTCGTCGTAAATGGCTTTATGGAAGGTGACAACGTTCGGATGGCCGGAGACGCGCCCGTGTAGACGACGTTCCCGCTTTTGCTTGGTCTCTTGCCTAGATCCAACGGCGTGGCGAGTTAGGCATTTCACGGCGTAGAACGATGGCGTTGCTGCATCTTTGTCCACAGCTCTGAACACCTCGCCGTATGCTCCAGAACCTAGAGAGTCCAAAAGCTCAAGGCGACCACCAGTGGGCGCTCCATAATCAATAATGTATCCCGACATATCCGAAAAATGAGGCATCGTCAAGATGAGAAAGAAAATAGGCTGTAGAATGGGAGTTGTGGTTCAAGGCAAGGACGAAATAACCCCTAAGACCTGACGCGCCTTAAGCAGCGGTGTTTACCGGTGTTTGAAAGGGAGCCTGAAAGGCGCCACATAAATGACCGTGAATGGAACAATCTCATTGAGTGGCCAGTTGAGGAGGACATTCGCCGCCGTTCGGGACCTACGTTTGGTTACTGTTGTAAAGTAGCATTGTCGTAAGTACGTTCTACGGGTGGCAATGGTTTTGGGCGCCGAGGGCCCAACAACGAATGCGATCAAGATATTAACCATGGCTCGTTGCTCCCACCGGGCTATGAGAAGTACACAGGTACGCAACATATGCAGTAACCAGTTTCGACTTGGGAGGCTTTCGATCGAGGAGTAACCCAAAAGAGAGGAGATTTACCATCCTCATTCCAAGGAGTTTGAATGACCCCCATGCCTTCGAAGAGGTCGGCTTCATCCTGCACCTCCCAGTCGCAACCATGTGCAGGCGACGCTACCGCTTTCCTGTGAAGCATAGAACTTGACATTGACTTGAAGATCAAGCTCCTGGCACACGTAGTATATCAACGCGTCACCTTTAAGATATTGTTTGAGCTCGGAGACAGAATAGCCAGGATTCTGTGGGGCGGGTTTCCGAACGGGGTACTGGTGCGCGAGGCCAAAACACAGCTTCACGCCTGAGAGAGGAGGTCCACATCAGCAATTAGTAATAGCTTCTCTGAGCGCGAGGTGCTTAATGCTAGGCGCAGTTAGATTGGCCAAAAGGTTCGCGGTATCCTCAAAACAGAGGTTATAGTACATCAAGGTGCCGCGCGTTCCAAACGTGACTGGCAAGATCTCGTGCTCGGTGTCGCTGTAGAACGCGACGTACACGATCTCCGGTTCTGTGGACGTGCTCTTCGTGAGCATCTGATTCTGAGCAGAGTCGAAAAACCACTCCGAGCCTTTTCTCTCGAAGGATCAAAGTACCGCCTTCGGGAGCAGTTGGAAAGACGATGACGAGTGAACCGAACATGTTGTCTGCGCAAGGCGTGTCCTGATGGTCATCGTTCAACGTTAGCTTTCGACTTCAGGCTAGTAAGAAGAGATGAAACCAAAGCTTACCATATATGTTGGGCTTGTAGGGCTCCAAACGGTGAAGGACGGTGCCTGACTTGATAGATCTTGTTGAGAATACCGGTGCCCGCAAGGTCCAAAGGCAACACAAAGCAAGAGAGATCAAGCTTGCGGGCTTTTCGATAGGTTTCGTCTACAACTAACTGTCTCATTGCCGCGGCCGAATGGCGCAGCATCACAAGCCGCAACGAGTTGCGCCATCTCAGCGTCCGTCGCATTGGCAAAATTCAAGTATGTGGCGCTGGATTACTTGAGTGACTGAATGATTTGACAGCACGAAAACATACAGTACGCGGAGGCCGTCGTGCCCTTATAGTACAAATCACATTGCTCCCCAGGAATTTTGCAAGTCCCGCTCCCGAAAGAGTTTTCTGCGAGAGCGGACCGAATACGACCAACAGCGGGATGGAAAGCCAAAGCCATAGCGAAGGTGCGTGTAGGTCCTAGTCTATTTCCCCCGTTCTTATAGGCGAGATTCGACTGCAGAGCTCCCGACATCCGTAACGAAGTCTGAATGAGTCAACGTGTGTCAGCTGAGGGCTTCGAAAAGCGGAATACGGCGGGATTCGCAGGGCTCCTCCTGCGTTGAAGGTTGTTCCGAGGCTGTGCAAAGTCTAACATTTCAGAAGAGTGACTCTTTTTAAGGGGGGCGCGTGTGTGCAGCAAAGCAACAATAATCTGCTGGAACGACTTCACTTACTAGGCCCTTCAACGTATCGGACTCGTCTACAGACTGTCTGACCAGTCGAGTAGAAAGATACTCTAGCTCCGAGTGACACGTATATGGTAAGGAAGCATACATTGTGTGGCGCGGAGGTCGGCATACATAACGACAACCAAGGCGCCATTTTTTGGATATAGGGCTCCTACGCATGTGCCCGGACATGCGGGTTTCTCACTGCATTCAACCTGCCCGACTGATGTCAAAGTTTTCGCATACCAAATACCACTTCTACAATACCGCGAACAGCGGTCCAACGCTCCGGGTAGTCAGCAGCTATATGGCCCCAAGTCTCCGGGAAGATTATTTTATGCAGAGGTGCGCAACGCCGACTCTGTTGGTAATGAGGAGAGATCAATGAAGAGAAGCAAGCCGCGACTCTACCTGGGGGTCTATATTGATAGCGCACCGTGACTCGATCAAATGCAACAGCAGAGAAGAAACTACTGCTCGCGCGGCAGCGTAGTTGACGTCGTGACGGCCTGCTTGGAAGTTAGGGATTTCTTTCGACGTGAGGCGCTCGAGGTGGCATTCATGAAGATCGAGGACACGAAGAGATGGCAAGAAGATCTGGCCGTTTCCCGTCCCAAAAGCGCGCAAAAATGGCAGAGACATCATGCGTCCCGCTAATTGAAGCTCCTCTACACCTGGCGTTTGGTACAGAAATTTGAGTACATCGCTTCCGCCGCAGGGGTGGTTCTGAACGATGCGCAGATGTTTAACGCGATCATAGTCAGGATGAGCCGCGTGGTCGAGAAGCGTTAGGGGATTTCCATCAGGGAATGCAAGTGCGAGCCGCTCAATGGATGGAAACCTCATGGAATGGAGCCAATCATCTCAATTCCGGTCGTTTCGTCCTCGTCATCGAGTTGGCCTTTAGTGATGTCAAGACATTTCAGCCTTGGCAGGATGAGCGCATCCGTGCTACAAGCCACTTCTCCGAATTCTACGACCAGTTCTTCCAGTGTTGTGGCTTGTTCGAGGATAAAACGGAAAGGGGCTTCCAGCCAGAATACGTGACAATATATTTTCACGACGTTGTTCCAGGGGAATAGGCCAAGCACATCAGTTGACTCTCTTCCTTCCGAAGAATCGTAGAACGTGACAGTCCTGACATTCGAGGCAAGCCTGAAGGTGTCAACGGCATAGTCACCTCCATCTTCTAAGACCCCAATACCCAGCTCCTGTAATAAGGGGAATGCAAGCCCGGAAAAGGACTCCAGCGACGCCGTGGAAATTCGGCAATGAAAAGTCCTCCATCGCGTTGTGCTCTCAGCCAAACAGCCTGTCAAGGGGTGGCCCACAATACTCCGCTCGTCACTGGCAAGAGTGATGGAAAGATCCAGATTGGCAGACCTTGCAAAGAGCAAGGTGCTCATGAAGATGCACTGCCTATGAGGCAAGGTCTGGTAGTGTTCGAAGTTGAGATATATCGTAGACCATAGACGGGGAAGGGAGAGTGCGGTCTCTCTCCACGCGCGACAGACATGGGATAGATTCCAAGGATGGTTTCGCGGGTACAACGTGTCAAATTCCGGGCTATAGCGAAAATGTATGCGGTCATCCTCTCCTGCAATCGGGGTACAAGCGAAGAATATTTCTGCGAGGATGTCTCGAGGGAGGGAGCGAACGGGATGGAGAATCTTCTTGGTCTCCTTGAGCCGTTTAGACGTTGCCCCGTAGATGGCCTGGAGGGTTGAAATTGTCTGCTGTGCTTTCTCGATCTGATCCTGTAGAGATTCCATAAGAGTGGACGATTCCTGTACCATTCGACGTAGCCCCTCGATTTCCGCGTCGTTAGGAGCAGTGTTGCTCAAGAGAAGTTCCGCCATGCGAGGAGACTGAAGGATATGAGGCGACGGAACATCAATATGCCTGCTGAACATTCCACAGGTCGAACAAGAGGCTTGCATTGTTGAGATTTATGTCTGACAGGTAAGTCGACGCGTCCAGCGATGACTTCTAGCAGGGAGAGAAGACGTCAACGATGGTGTCTCCGGACGCAATATCACGCACAATTGTTGACTTTTCAATGGAAAGAAGCAGTGAAAAGACTGAAGGGGATTGTGAGACTGGTGTATACGGTCCATCACGGTCAACATCCAAGGAGATAAAAGGTTGAATGAAGTCTGCTCACTAGTGCGTAAAAACAAGAGCGACGAATGTGCCGTGTACTCGCAGGATAGGGACCCGGATGGGCTTGGACCGTATTATAGACGCAATATTACCAGAATCGTATCAAAGATGATGGAAGCCGAGGACGTTGAGGCCTGAGGGTGAAGGCAAAGTTTAAATTAACTGAGTATGTCATGCCACGTGTTCTATGGTGTAAATGTACACCTTCTTTTGATACCACCACGAAAGTACACCTCTGTCATATAACCATTTCTTCTTTTGCTCGCTCATCCGCTCACGATAGTGCTCGTCAAGCAGCATCCATTCTGGCGGATAGTAGCATTGCCTTTATCAACCTGGTCCGGATGACGCCACCGAGTATCCTCTAGGCCTCATCCTCCCCACGTTGTCCCCACTTTTAGGGCAACCCTTGGCCGGCTGTCTCTCTGCCCCATATAGTAGAACTGCCGTACTCAATCCGCTGGCATGCTCTACCCACGATACGCCGAACCTCAAGTCTCCTTTCATTATCTCCCTAAGCTCGATGGATACACTTTCCGCTGAACTTGTCGACGCTATCATCCATAAGATTTCCTTCGACCGCCCGACACTTATTGCTTGCAGCCTTGTCTGTAAACAGTGGCTTTGGACGAGTCGCCATCACTTATTCTCGGCCATTGATGTCTCCGCTGCGAATGTTGGCATTCTCAAGACGCTGATACAGTCGTCTGCCTGCACTCTTCGGCCAGCAATTCAGATGCTGTCATTTCATGTGTCTGAAAATGATTCGTGGGTGCGCATATTCTGCACCAACTTCGCTCCTTTTCTGAGCATCACATCTCTTGCTGTTTTCCTCTATGGAGCGGACATGAGTCAGCCGACTCTATCTATCCTCCCGACAGCCTTTCCCCATGTCAAACATTTTGATGTGTTCTCCACAACTCCATCCCGAACTTTGTTTCGCAAACAGGTTGCTACCGTCTGCACCTTCAACAGTCTCCAGACAATCGTACTCCATGGCGACCACTTTGGCTCCTCGCCCATTGACGTCTCGTTAAGAATTCCCTCACATGTACAATCTCTGAAGCTAGATCTATCACCTTCCGCATTGATCATATTCGTTCGCTGGCTCCTTCTCCACAGTCCTATGCCATCCATTGCCACTCTTCACGTGTTCAATGTGAACGATGAATGCTTCAGAACAGTCTCGCAGTTTATGCGGGCATGCTCAAAAACCTTGACGGACCTTAGCTTAGGTTTACAACGACCATATCTGGCGAGATTCACAGGTGTGACTTTCTCCTTTGTCGTAATAGTCGTGCGCTAAACTGTCCGGTAGTTGAATTGGGGCCCACAATTCCTTTGCTACGACGCTTTTGTTATTGTACCAACACGATGGATGCCGTGCTCAACATGGCGAATATGATATCCGCAATGTGCCCGGCCCCATTGGAACAACTGACGTTGAGAGTTCCAATCGAGTGCATGCGACAGAAAGGATGGGTTGAGCTTCAGGCTAGCCTAAACGCTGTGAAAGCCTCAGAGATTATCATGGTCGTTGACGATCATCCTAACTACGAGGTCGCTCTCAGAAAGAAATTGTCGCACAGTAATCTCTCAGGAACTTTGTTCGTTATATCACATACGAGCAGCGGTATAGCTTTTGGTTACTCTGAAGAAACCTTCGCTCTATTCAAGGTAAGACGGTCATTCGGGAACGATCGTGTGCTGATCCGTGCTCCAGAGATTCATTCGTCGTGACCATGGGCGTAGTGTTTCGAAACATATCTAGGCATTCCTTTGTGAATCTGTTACTTTTAGCCGAAAACATCAGGCGACTTCCCTTCCAATCGACGTGGTACAGCCATTGGCAATCAAGAAAAGCCCTGCATACGCGTTCACTTGTAACCGATGTTCTTCAGCGTCTATACATCCTCCACGTCACGGACTCGGACAGCAGCGCGTTGAGCTCAACGTTCTTTTGCGTTGAGGTGCGTCGAGCAAGAGCCTCAACGCGTTCGATCTCGGCGAGTCCAAGGCGAGGGTAGACTCGAACCAGGGCGAGGGAGAGAATGGACCTGTCACCATAAACTAATCATCCTTTTCGGCACTCCTTGCGCACCTTATAATTATCATTCAGGTACGCTACCGTTTGAAGCTCGTGTAGCTGCTGACAGCCGTAAACCGCAAGAGATGTCTGAGAATCCAAAAACCTAAGGTTAGTGGAAGCGAAGTCGAACGGATTAGCGCCAGCCTCCAGCACGCGACAATTCCGTACCTTAGTCCAGTCCGTTCAGGCGCTAATCAGATTTGATTATCTGATAAAACATGTGGGTCAAAACTCAGGGCGATCAGGAAAATGGAGTTCAAACTTCAAACGCGTCGGTGAACATGTGCTGCGGGGACTAGAGCTCTGAGGCGTATGTGGTATAAAATGATGAGCCCTGCTTTCGTCCTTCATTCTTCACCATGTCCAAGGAAGGCCCTCAGAGCCTCAGCAGCGAGGACACTCATCCTCTTCCCGCCTTGAGTACCCCAGTCATCGCAGGCTGAGATTGAAGCGCATGCTGGTGTTGCCACAGTCAAAGCGACCCACCAGGTCTACGGAAAATACTCAAAATGGTTCCTCTTCCTCGGGTGAGTGCTGCTTCGACAGTAGTATTACCAGCATTTACAATGTCTTCCTAAGGTTGGGTCTGGCGGCTTACATATACTCCCTCGACTCTCAGACGACTTGGGCCTATTTGGCTTGGGCAGCAAGCGAACTTCAGGACCACAGCTTGATTAGTACGATACAGGTATGTGAAGGGTATGCAATTGCAAGGAGTACTCGAATTGAAAGGTTCCCAGGTGGCGCAATCTATTATTAGTGTGTTTCTCACCATTCATCTGTCCGGGTCGGATCGTTCTCATGCGTACGGGTGGGATTTTAGTTGCATGCGGTAAACCGGCCTATCGCGAAGCTTGCCGACGTTCAGTCTAGAGGTGTCGCGTATATTGTGGTCTGTGAGTTGCTCTCCGTTTGTTCCGTCATATCTTCGTTTGCTGAACATCCTCAGTGATTTTCTACGTTATAGGTTGGTGCACCAGTAACCGACAGAGCTATGACAACACACTGACTTCCGACGCTAGGCTACATCGTGATAGCGTCCGCGCATAATATCCAAACCGTGGCCGGTGGAATCATTTTATACGCAGTGTACGTCGTTGGTTGTTTCGAACTTGTGATTTGACTTATGGGTATTCTAGTGGATATACCGGCCTTCAATTACTGACACAGATTATCATCGCAGATATCACGACACTTCAGTGGCGTGGTGTAGTGTCAGGCCTCATCTCCTTACCCTTCATCATCAACGCCTTCATTGGAAGTAATGTCAGTACTGCAGTACTAAGCGGTGCCGGCTGGAGATGGGGATGTATGTGCTGTAGACGATCTAGATGTTGATGACGACTGACTCCTCGATTCAGATGGCATGTTTGCGATATTGGTTCCCGTCTCTCTCGCGTCCGCTCATCATAACGTTGACCTGGGCGGAGCTGAAGGCCACAAAACTCGGGTTGATTCCCAACAAGTCGGCGCAGGTTTGTTCCAGACTGCTGTCTCCTGTGTGGCATTCACTTATCCATATCCATGTCGTAGCCCGCTCAAAGCATCTTCGCGAAGATTCGGAATCTCGTCTCAAAGCTCGATCTCTTTGGGTTGATTCTCATTGGAACAAGCGTAGCTCTCATCCTGCTTCCATTAACCCTCGCAAAATCGGCGTCAAATGGATGGCACAACCGTCAGTTGCTGTTTGAACCTCCCTGATGCGTAACACTTATTCTTCGTAGCATCGATGATTGCCATGCTCGTCGTGGGTTGTGTTCTTTTGCTATTCATCGCTCCTTGGGAAGCCAAAGTCGCGAAATATCCTGTTCTTCCGGGACGATTCTTGAAGAACCGAAGTATCGTGGGTGCCAGTCTAATTGGCTTCTTTGATTTCGTGAGTGCAACAAACACTCCCTGTGCGCCTGTTAGCAGCTGATCATTGTCCAAGATTTCGTTCTACTTGACATACACTTATTTGTACTCTTTCGTGGTGGTCGTAAAACCATGGCAAGTTGTTTCTTCTTGTCAGCATCGTTTGTATCCTAACTCTCTGTCTGTAGGTCGGCCACGAACATCACTTACTTCGTCTTGACTCAGTCAGTCGGATTGACGGTGTTCGGAATATGCGCCGGTTTCGCGATGCGCTACTTCCATCGTTACAAGGTACCTTAACTGGAGCTTGCCGCGGGATCGTTGAATGCTGACATGTCCAACAGCACATGCTCGTAGTAGGATTAGCCATTCGCCTCTTGTCAGTGATCTCCCTTATGCATTATGCTATGTGTTCACCCTTCTTCCTTTAGTGGCGTCGGTCTCATGATCCACTCACGAGGAGCCAATGCCTCGGATGCTGAGATCGTCTGGACCCAGATCATTCAGAGTATGGGAGGTGGTATCGCGGCGGTGACGAGTCAAGTCGCTGCTCAGGCTAGTGTCCCTCACGTGGATGTCGCGACAGCTACTGCAGTCGTTCTCCTTCTCACCGAAATCGGTGGCGCCATTGGCAACGCGATTTGTACGTCTGACGGCGTTTTGCGCTCGCCAAGCTTGCTTGCTGACTATGAAACCTAGCTGGCGCAATATGGACCAACATGATGCCGGGCAAGCTCCTTCATTACCTGCCATTCCTTTCCGACACTGAGAGGGCGGCCATTTATTCTTCCATCTCGGTCATTACCACTCAGTATCCTCGCGGAGATCCCGTCCGAGAGGGAGTCATATCCGCGTACGGCGATGTGATGAAGATCATGCTCATCGTGGCGACTGTCGTTAGTGTGGTTCCACTCGCCCTCTCTTTCTTCATGCCAAATTGGTATCTTGGGGATACACAAAATGCAGTTGACAACGAGGACTTGGCCGGACATACCACAGTTACGGCTGATAATGAACGCCACGTTTAGAATAAGTAGTTGTTGACTGTACCCTTCCTGCTAAAATTCTGGGCTTCAACCTGTGTGTTTCATTATCAATTCGTGATGGATTGGTTTCGTAGAGTTTCGTAGCAAATTCGAACAAGCATAGGGTATAAGTGGCAGAAAGTCGGTATAAGTAAATAGAGGTATAAATAAGTATGTCATGGCGCGTGGTTGTTAGATGATTGAATATTCGAAGCAATCCTCTTGAGTCTGTCCTTTTCTGCCTCCATATGCTGTACGAGTAAGCCATCCAGCCTTCTCAACGACTCTTGATCCCGCTGTTTATGCTGCCAAGCCTGAACATTCTCATCCGCTGTCGCAGGCCGACGCTTCCCCGACCCCGAAGCACTAGGAAAATCAGGTGAACGGGATGATCTTGCGCGTATTTGAAGAAATCGAAGGAAGAAACCGGAGTTGTACCACTTCCCGTGACACTACGTTCTGCTTTGTCGACGAAGAACTGTGGGCGAGTTTGTGGAGGTGTGTATCCAATCGGTTGTTTGGGATCTGTTACGCCGAATGGCAGTGACGGCCGCGCGACGTAAGGCGTGGAATGATTGCCCAGCCGCATCAATGAATCGCGAGCGTTAGAGATTTTACGAGTACGGGGGTCAATGTATAGCTGAGAGACCTCATGAGATGTGGAATCCTGTAACGCATCATTGCTATCGCGCTCGTTATTCTCTTCACTGTCGCTCTCGTCTGATGAAGAATCGAGGTCGTCCATGGCATTGGGCTGCGCTTGTATGCTATCAAAGAATGACGTTGGCGAGGAGGGTGCAGGTGCCGAATGCATCGCGGGATGTGTGCTGGTGGATGGTATGTGTAGTGCTAGGGGTGTAGGTCCGTTGCGACGTTCGGATATAGTGTATGGAGGAGTCGTTGGAGGAGGCTCTAGTATCTCTATTGACGGGGCAGGATTTCGCGATTCTTCTGCCAATGGGGCACTGGTCGCGAGTAACGGCCGAGGGACTGCCATGTGACGTAGAGACGATGATCGAGGAGGGGGTGCGAGTGCAATGCCTGGCGTGGAAGTCGAGGCGCGAGGGGGAGGTGGAGACATCGCATCATCACGGCCAAAGGGAGCAGTGTCGCTGACATTACTTAGCTCGTCATGGGAGACATGCTGCGATAGTGTACTTGCTGAGCGAACGGGGCCACGGTTGAGAGCATCGTGGAACGCCGAGGCAGTGGGAGACGCTTGAGTATAATAGGACAAAGTGGCTGAAGAACGATCATGTTCGCCATCGTCATCCGAATAAATCGATTCAGAATGAAAGCTGCCAGCCCAATGCTCCCGACTCGTCTCAAAGGATGATCTGACTTGTCGCGTTTGTTTCAGGCTACGTGTATCCATGGGTAAAGGCGGAGGTGTTAATCTTGCTCTCGCCATGGAATTAAGGCCTGGGGACGAGGTCGCTTTCCTCAGCAGATGGCTCGATGGTAGTGGCGGCACAACGTGAGAAGAGTGGACTGGTGGGCCCCCTAAATCGGTCTGTGACAGAGAGTATAGTGGGTTGATAATCCGGCGTGGAGGCGGAGAAAGCGGTATTAAGGGGGTCAGTGGAGTCTCAGCACGCATGGGAAGAGGGCTGGTCGGGGACACAGGATCAGGACTGGACAAGCCGCGCGCACGACTAGCGTGCTGTCGACTCGGAGGACGACTCCAGCCTGTAGGGCTACCATCAGATACAATGGGATGGCTGATAATTCGTTGGCCTATGGACGCTGGTGACGAAGACTCTTTTAAGGCAGACATAGGGGTTGGCGTGCTGTTACCATGTAAGTTGTCCAATGAATGCCCGACCGCCGCCTTTAGCAGCGCTTTTCTCCAATCGTCATCGGGATCTGGACTAGTGGGCGGCGGGAGACGATCGCGAGTAATGCTGCACCAAGAGAGTCCTGTACCCCCAGACCATGGAGAGCCGAAGCTTGGACAGCAAAGGGATATTTAGCAGACGGAAGCGGAAGATCTACCGCGTCAGTGGGGTCAATCACGTCGTCAAACGCCTCTTGCTGACCCTTCTGCGATCCTAGACGACCACCACGACTCTTCATGTCCTGTTCAGCCTGCTTTGCAGCACCAGCTAGATCAGACATTTTCTCTCTGACGACCACCACCCGACCGGACCGATCGTGAGTCGTACTCGTGTGCGGTGGACGATGTGAGTGGGAGGAGCTACGTGGTTGAGCAAATGGTGCATACGTCGCAGTGGTAGAAGAGTCCGAAGTTGTCCGTAAGACAGGCGCCATCCCGTCTGTTGGGGGTGAAGTGTCAAGCGGAGTCGAGGGCTTCGATTTAGACTTTCCACGAAAGAGGTCAAAGAAACCAGGAGCACTGGGCTTCTTCTGGAGAGACGGGGTGGGGGCAAAATCGGACGCGGACGGCTTAGAGTGCGCTGGGGGCAAGAAGTAGTTGTTCTTGACCAAAAGGCGAAGACGATAAGAGACGTCGTCCCCATCATATTCTTGCAAGTCATCCATTATGGGAACATCCATGTCACCATCTGGGTCGACAATAGAGCGAGGAGATGGAGGTGATTCAGTCCCAGACGCAGTAGATGTCGACGGAGGGTACAGCGACGAAGATGTGCCCGATTGCTGCGTAAAGTTGGACGTTTGGGAAAACATGGAGTCGCGGACATTGGCGTGCTGCATGGGGACTATGAAGGCTGACGGAGGCGGGTTCGGTTGTAGGTCCACTGTTGATAAGTTCTGTCCTGTGACCTTTTACTTGACATTAGCGTTGACGATATTGGAAAGAGAGATATGTACATACAGCACTGACGCCCAAGAGTGCTGCGGCAGGTCCGGATTCTCCTCTTTCCGAGCATTTTGAGTCGGGAATATGGGCATCTGCCGTGGCTGGTTGGGGCTGGACTCGAGAAGGTGAAGGATCGGTGGAACGGGGGGAATGCACAGATTCAGGTTCAGCGACGACTGGCTTGCCAAAAAAACCAGACTCCATGACAGCTGCATTCCGAAGAGAGGCGGTATCCGGTTGGCCTCCTGTGACCGTACGGGAACGTGCGCGAGTTCGTGGTCGACGAGTAAGAGAGACGCCGCTGGTTATACTCGAGTTGCTGCCCACCGACCGTAGCGACGGGGTCCTCTCTTTGGTAGGCGCGACGAGCGACGGCATGGCTGAAAACCGCAAAGCAAAGCAGGGCGGCGGCTGCCAATTGCCATGCTGACTCAGCGCACTGACACAATTTGACAATTTGCCATCTCGCTCCGAGTCCTCGATCCATCTCGTGTCACTCTAAATGTTGGAATTCCTTAAGCTTGCTCCCTGTAGGTTGGCCACATGCAACAGTGTCACTAGACCTAATACATGCCTGCTAGACTTACCCCAGGCTGAGGGATGGTTGCCCAAGTGGCAGCTTTTCATAGCTGCCACGGCCGTTTTTAACTCCCTCCAAAACTTCGCGACCATCAAGTTGACCCAAAGAGTATATGACCGAGTTCCAGGTAGCCTGAGATACCCCTTCCACCTGAATTGACACGTCTAACTACGTTCCAGTGACTGCTTTGCAAGCGCGCACGTTCGCCATTTGGACTTTAACTTCTGCTGTCGTGCGAGCCTACGCCGCGTACAATATCAATGAAAAGCAGTACGTCCTTTACATCTTCACCTCTTGGCCTATGAGTGTTCAAACGTTCATACACCTTCTCAGTGTGTATGACATGGCGTTCTTCACATACCTCATCGCCTTTGGCCACTTCTCGTCCGAGTTTTTCATCTTCCGTTCGGTCACTGTCAATCCCGGATCAATGAGTCCAGTAATCGTATCAAGTAAGCCTTCCTTTTGGCTCCTAAACAGCCGAACTTACCTGCTTATATTAGCGCTGTCGCTGGTATGGATGTTTACCCAGTACGAATTCTACGTCAAGTCGTAGCCCCACCGATACCCATAGACTCGTGCTTGTAACTTCGGAACCACCCCAACTTCAAACCTTTCCGGTGACCTCGCCAAAACATTCATCCCATAGTACCTTACGTCTAAATGTGTGGAAATGGTTGGGGAATGGCACAGCGGAGTTTTGTTTGGTCACCTGCACGCCCATCGCGAAGGCGAGAACATCATTTGACATACTGGCCCACAGCCATTCGTCACCTCACAAATTAATGTCTCAATTTGAAGGCATTCAAGATTCTACATCAACTCGGGAACATGTCGCAATAACGCGTCGTTTGCCTGCAACATAATAAATACGCAGGGGCCGCCTGCGTTGTTGAAACGGAGTTTATTCCTATATGCAGTTCCGTCGACCCATGCCTCACCTCTAACAGGGCGGCCTCAGAAAGCATCACGCGCACAAACCGGAAGGGTCGTCTCCTACCAAGTTAAGGTATAATTGCCGTTAGGCGGGCCAACGGTCCATCCTGATCTGAAAGGAAAGGAGCAGTGACTCTGTATTTGCTCAGGTGGGGGGCCCAGTGCGAAATTAACAAACGTTCTGCAAGCTGTTGGTCCACCCTGTGACTCCGTACGCCATGTTTCCCTTTATACAAATCGGCTAGGCATCTGATCGCATAACGCGCAATAATGCAGTTGTTGCCGACATTTGATCCACGTGACGATCAATTTGGTACTTAAGGACCGTCATAGTCTTGGTTGAGTCAAGCGCCGGCTCTTTAAATTTGTCTGGGCACCCTTCCCCACACGTCCTACTTGTCTGCTCTCCGTTTCCGCGCATTACCTATTGGCCATCGTCTATGCACGCCATTCAATACCCTCCTGAATTGCTCACCCGAATCTGCTCACACATATACGCTGCCTCGTTACCACCTGCCAATCCGTCTCTAGATCCCCTGATCATAACTGAGCATGGCATTCCGACATCCTTTCCATCCTCATTACCCCCAGCCAATTGGTCCGAGCCCATGACCAGGCGCACGCTCAAAAACCTATGTCTAGTTAACCACGACTGGTACGAGGCAGCAAAACCTTGGCTATGGCGCAACCTAGAGGTTAGGCTACCTCGCGGATGGCTTTCTCTCGTTGAAGAGCTCGCTTGGAATTATGATGAGGAGACGGTCGATCAGGTCATGGAGAAGACGGTAAAAGCCGCCGCAGAGACGGCAGCGAAATCTGCTGCTCGGGGTGATAGAGACGACGCGGAAACCGCCAAATCCCTTCGCGAGAGCATACTCGAGTCTCTCAACATGCCGGACGAGTCCATTTCACCGGACTTACTTTCCCCCATGGCGTCGCGGGAGCCCAGTCCCCGACGTTTCCGGCATAAGAGCAAGAGCCCCGCGCGCTGGGAACTCGTTCGCTCCATTAGCGACGCTATTCAGAACGTCATGGAACGTCGAGATCCAGCCGTGTATGGTGAGCCATTCGTTTGTTTGCGTGTGACGACCTTGTCATATAGACTAACATATTTTGTATCCAGTACCTACTCCACAAGATCCGCGTCCAGGTCGTTTCGTACGCCACCTCGATTTCAATCATTTTCGGACCATCGGTATGCGTCGTTCTGTCGAGGAAGGTGTCAACAGTCGTTTCGTCACTGGAAATCGCGTTGAAGCTGTATTGAAGGTCGGTGCTTCAAATACCTTATGACATGAAAGGTGCTGACTGGTGACGTTCAAGGAAATGCCGAATCTCATTACTTTTGGAGCTACGGAATACATGGACGGTGCCTTAACGTACTCAGTGCTGAACGAATTGTTCCTCCGTGGAGCCCCTTCCCGTGGCAGAGGGCGCTCTTCTAGAGGTCGCTCCCTCGTTGATATATGTGACACGGAAGAAGAGGACAAGGAGAGACGTCGGCAATGTCGTGATTTGGAAGCTGTTGATCTCACTGGTTGCGTGAGCGCGGTTTTCGTCAATGCCCTCACGGACTTTGTCACCTTCCACATTATCATTCCCGAACCAACTGAGGGAGACGATTTCTCGCGACGCGGCCGTCCAGAAGAACCCATGACCTTCCCTGGACTTCAGCGTTTGGGTCTTCGCGGTGTCAAGTCCATCTTACCCCACATCCTCTCACCGTTCGTCCTCGCATTCCCCTCGCTCACCCACCTCGACCTCTCGGGCACTCGCGCTACTCCCGAATTACTAACTGAATTGGGTCGTTCGCCCACTGTTCGACTCAAATCTCTTGCCCTCGCGCGTTGTGTTAGGCTGACGGGCGAGAGCATCCGGGAGTTCCTAGTTGAGTCCCGGGTAGCGAGCCAAATAACTGAACTCAACCTGTACGGCGATTTGACTTTCCCTTCACCCATTTCCGAGGAAGACTTGAAGGTCATCGTCACCGAAGCGCCATGCTTCGTGAAGGGAGAATTGGTCTACCTTGATTTATCCAGCTCGCCAATGTCTCGCGACATTCTACGCGCCTGTCCTCCGCAACGTAGCCTGCGTTCCTTGGGCCTTTCCTATATTGCCGACCTCGGGATCAACGACATATCAGACTTCTTGGAAACGAAGGCAAGCAATGTCGAAATTCTAACGCTCTTGAACACTTCTCCCGAGCTGAGCTGCGGCATGAGGACGGGCGATGCACTCCCGATCGCGACTGCGACATCCACACGCCAATCATGCATCGCCCTTCATTCCGCCATCATCCGACCTTTGTGTTGCCCGCCCTTCTCATTCAGTTTATCCACCTCTAATCCGGCACCCAAGCATGCCCCTACGAGACTACGGGTTATTGAACTTTCGACGGCAATGCTTGCTGGACTGGCGCTGGCGCCAACGGATGGAAAACAATTCGGAGTAAAGGCGGTAGAGGCTGGTATGTTGATACTGCCTGTGGTTGGATTGGGCAGGGAGCCGGGAGCAATTTGGTCAGAGATTTGTCCGTCGGACATCCTCTAAGAATGGAGCTGGATAAACTCTCGGAGGCCAATGGGAATGTTAGCAGTGGTGTCGGATGGCACGCTAGGAAAATGGAAGTGAGTGTCTATTTTTGTTTCTTTGTGAAGTTCCATTTATCCCCATTTCCAGATTATCCGAGGTTACGGGATGTTAGGAAGGGAAGACGGTTTGTACGGTGCTGTGTCGTTCGCATATCTCGGTTAGGCGCCCGTACTTCGGGCTTAGTAGAGTGGTACTCGTAACGTAAATACAAATTGAAGGCTGTTGGTAGCAGTTCGCCATTCGACGCCATACAGCCTGAGTACATAAGCTTGGGGTTGGCCAAGAAGTCTTAGTCGGGTCTCAGCCAAGAATACGCGACACTTCGATCGGCATGACCGTTCCAAGTCGCGAACTTTTTGTTCTGAGCAGTGTCCTTCACATTCTGGGGCGCCTGAACTTCAAGAACGAGGACATGGCCATTCGAATTACATACCGTGCCGCCTTGCCGGTTTCTAGGGGTGCCGGAACTCAGAGCGCAGTTTCTCACTGCATCTTTTCAGATCTTTTCTTCTACTAAGTACTGCCCGCACAGCTTACCGTCAGGATCTCGTCCTGGATCTGTTATCAGCGCAGGCAGACACTGCCCATATTCGGCCCATATAAACATCAAAGCGTTACGCCGGTGATCCTGTGGCAGAACCTGACACGTGGTGTTCATTTCGTTGGGTCCACACAGCGTCATTCCTATCACTCTCCTTTCTCCCCAACCACGACCTGACCACGCCTCAACCCTGTTACAGCACGCATGGGTGGGTTTAGCTGTTCAACGCTCTTCTATCGTAGATTCACAGCATTTCACAGACAATAGCAGTGTTTCCCCAAGTTCTCTGGAAAGTGGCGCGACCGAACAGCGACCCCTGGTGGAAAACCCACAGCATGTTACTACAGCAGCAGAACCTTTAACAAGCACACAGACTAATGACATTCGCCCGCGTAGGGCAGCTACCGGGGATTCTCATCGCAGAAACTCTGCCCGCTCAGCCCGACAATCTTTCGGTCCTTTGGAACGAGTCCGAACTACTCTCTTGAGTCAGATGACGCCCGTAAAGCCAGTTGCTCCGGCTCCTTCTGCGTGGCAGAGTTCCTTGTCTATACTGAGATCCTCTCGTGCGTTTCTTACCACCGCCACCAAACTGTGAATACTAATGATCTTGCAGCACTGAACGTTCTTCTTCTCTTCATTCCAGTATCTGTGCGCACTCCTCCCTTACGTCTCAAATCGTTGATTGACATCTTCTCTCACGTACAGTGGGCATTACATTTCGCCCTCGCAGGAAAGCAAGACACGCTGATATTTGTTTGTACGCCACCATCAAATCTGTTCTTGCAATCTACCATCTAACCGCGATCTAGTTTCCTTTTTGGCAATCATACCTCTTGCCAAGGTCCGTCGTCTTCTTCCGTCCTTGGGCTTCCATTCACAGAAAACGTTTACAGTTATTGGCGTTTGCGACCGATGAGCTGTCAATGCGAGTGGGCCAGACTCTTGCCGGCCTTCTCAATGCTACCTTGGTGTGTTCCTTGCATGTCTTCCTGTTATCTTCAGATCTCTTACGCGTGTACTCGTTTTCAGGGAAACGCGTAAGCTATGCCAGCGCTCAACGTCATGCACTTCAACTGATAGATCATGAAGCGTTGAACTCATCGTTGCCGTAAGCTGTTATTTTTGGTGGAAGTCTGAGTCTAACATCACCCAGATCATTGCCCTCATAAAATGCGAGCTGCAAATTGTCCAATCGTCGTGTGAGCAATATTCGCTCTATGCGTGAAAATCCTAAATATAACGATGGTAACAGTGGTTGGCTCTATTCTCAGCAATCTTCGTGAGTATTTTCCCTTTCCGACCCTCCCATCCTACCTAACTCGCGTAGTTCTGGTTCTCGGAATGTGCTTCTTTGCTGGCGGGATCAAGTTTCAAGAACAAGGCTTTGGTCTGGGTAAGTGGCGTTTGCTGATTGTGGCGCAATTCTCAAGGCTTCCCGTAGTCGCCACACAATTGAACTCCTCGTTACTCACCATCAGCGTCATCGCGGTCCTTCTACCGCAGCGTTCCACTTCTCGGTGGATACTGATCCCAATAACGACGAGACTTCCGACATTCTTCATGTCAGTCACGGAGTTGCCATCATTCTTCTCTTCAGTATGTTTCTTAGTCCACGTTTATTGATACCTCTACTGACAATTAGGCAGTCTATCTGTCCTATCTCGTGTTCCAGCTATTTTCTCATACCGTTCTGTACTCTGACAAAGGGGAACATGTCATGAAGTCGACCCAGTACGAAAGGCAATTCAGGAACCCCTTGTCGCGCAAAGGGAAAGCGGAGGAATCCACAATTCACGATGAGCCTGATGAAGCTGAGCCTAGCTCTACCCAAACACATATTGAGGATGAGGAGGAAACTCCCCAACTCAGCGTAGGTATGACGATCGGTTTGCTTGTAGTTGTCACTGTCGTATGTCCCGTTTCCATTGCTCGTGTCCCTCCTTTCACTGATCAAATTCCTGCAGCTTGTTGCTGTCACTGCCGAGTGGCTTGTGGACTCTATTGACGGTATGACCAATAAGGGAGGTATCAGCAAAGAGTTCGTCGGCGTCATCCTCCTACCGATTGTAGGTATGTAATGCCGCTGCTTCCTTGCAGTCGCACATGGAGACTTACGTTTCATTCAAGGAAATGCTGCTGAGCATTTGACTGCCGTTACCGTCTCTGTCAAAGACAAGCTCAATCTGAGCTTGGGAGTGGCCGTCGGATCAAGTATCGTAAGTTGTCGTTGACTCGTCTCTTCTCGTTGTATTGACAGCATGACCACAGCAAATAGCCCTCTTCGTCATTCCGTACGTTTTCCGAAAACACCTCTGCCGTCAATGTTCTGACTGCGTGACCTCCTAGTTTTATCGTTACCTTGGCATGGATCATGGGCAAGCCCTTGACGCTTCTTTTTGATCCGTATGAATCTGTGGCTCTTTTCCTCGCCGGTGGGTTACCTTTTCTCGGCACAGTTTTGCCCATGTCTCATCTCCTTTTCAGTCCTGACAGTGAACTACGTCGTACAAGACGGTAAGTCAAACTGGCTCGAGGGCATGATCTTGATGTGTAGGTGCTACGTCGTCTTCGTTTGTTTTGCGGTCTGAAACTTTGGTTAGGTCTGTATGTTATACTTGGCGTTACATTTTGGTTTTACCCTGGTACGTCTACTCTTCTAGTATGGCCTCGGTTCTCATCGCATGTTCAGGCGTTGACACATCAACCTTCCTCAACGTTACATGTTCAACGTGATCGTATCATACTCCTCCCTATGCAAAGTTATCTTCTTCATATTTTGGGGTTACGAACATAGACAACGGACACTTATTTTACACCATTTTCTACAATCTGGATTTAATGCCATCGACGAGTGTGACGCCTGCAGATGCCAATACTGTACTATCCCTTTCTTTTACTTTGGTCGCTATTAAACATGTCAGATACCCCAATATAACTTTCAGGTACAGTTGTATAGAGACTTACTAAATATAACCTTGTCCTCATCCTTCCACATTGAAGTGACCAGAGTCTCACCTGGATAAACGACCCCAGCGAAGCGAACTTTGATATCCTTGAAGGCACCGAAGGTCTTGTATACATGTTTTCCAGAGATACCCATAGAGCAAAGCCCATGAAGAATTGGTTTGTCAAAACCTCCAATAGCGGCGAATTCAGGCAGTATCTAAAAGACCATGAGGGAAAGTCCAAACACTAGTGAACATAGTCATACATGGAGCGGATTCGAATCACCACTTAGACTGAATCTTCGATAAGCAACAGATAGAGTGCGTGGAAAATCGTCTTACCGGTATAACGCGGCTTGAATGGTACTGGTCTTCTCCTCCAAGACTGCATCGGGCGCTCGTTGTGGTACCTTGTACTCGGCAGTAGCGGAGCCACGGTCTACAAGATATTACCACCGATTCCAATCAGTTGATAGTAACGCGACTTGCCTTTTCCGACGCGCTTCCCACCGAAACCACCGGCTCCGCGGATAAACAGCGTAGACTGGTTTTCAAAGATGACTTTCCCGCTAAACTTGTCCTTGGTCTCGTTCACGACTGTGACTGCGACAGCCTTTCCCTTGTCAAGGACCTCCATAAGGCTAGAGAGGCGTGATAAGATCAGGAGACGGACTGCCACAGCTGAACGACCGACCGGCTCGTGGTGACAAGTGTCCCGCTCGTCGGGATGGGGGCCTTGATAGACAAGTATTGCTCGCCATGGAGAAGCTTCGCCTGCGTACCGTCAGCGAGGACAGAGAGAGGACGACTACGCCGAACGAACGGGATTGTAATTTGGCAGCCAGTCCAACGGGAAACCGCTACTGGACAGAAACTGGGGTACCACTCCAAAGGTGGGAAGCGCAGAGAACTCTTCGTCCCCTTCAAAGGCCCATTTCAGTTCCTCGGCCGTGGCACCGATACCAAGATTGTACAGGATAACATCACGCTGCTCGAGCGTCAGTACAATACTGTTCGAGGGAAGAGTTGATAAATACCTCCGTAAACACATATTCAACAGGCTCCCCTATCGTTTTCTTTGCGTCGACGACGATGGAGGCATCTTCTGAATCCGAAAAAGCATTTGGGTCGTTGAAATCGACCATGGCGGTTCACGGTAAAGAGGACTTGACCGAACGTTACGCGCGTGAAATGCGGGAGAGGTCATGCGCCATAGAATCACATGGTAGTCGTTCACCAATGGAGAGAAGAATTACAGTGTGTTGTACATAAGGTAGACAAGATGTTCCGACGCAATAACTATAATTTGGCCTTTGGCTCCCCAACGTTCTCAAAGTTCTCAATAATCTGGAAAGAAAGATTAGCAGACACAAGTGACAGAGTGGAGGAGGCGAACTTGTTGTATGGCTTCTGACGTCGTTGAAGGGTTCGTTGCGCGGTCATCTGTTACAGAAAATGAAAACGAGAAACTTGCGAGAACGAACAAGGACTCACCGAATGTTGTAATTTCCTTCCACTTCGCAACAACATCTTCTGGTGTGTAGGGTGACTTTGAGGGGAAGCCGTATCCACCGGAACGTTGCCAGCGAGTCTGTGCTGCCCAACCTCCAGAAACTTCAAACAACAAACCACTGTTATCCTCGTTATCTGCGCAATACTGAGAATGGGGTCGGATACCATCGTCAAGGGACTTACCTTTACTGCTGAGATAGCCAACGAGGGCGCAATGTAGTCGGGCTAGTATCAACACGATCAGTCCCACAAAGGCAAAAAGATGAAATCCACGCACCTTGAAAGCGTCCAACATCTCTTGTGTCCAAATAGTCGCAGTCATAGCCGTGCCTGCAGATGGAGCAATAACGTTGGCAAGAATGTTATACTTGCGACCCTCAAACGATAAGGTCTTTGTGAGAGACATGACGCCAGCTTTCGCCGTTGAGTACTACAAAATGATAAGCAGGTCGCTCGTCACCAAGATGAGCACTTTACATTAGCCTGGCCGAAGTTGCCATCTGACGGAAACGATCAGCGAACAAGTCGAATCTCAACATGAATTACTCACAAATTCCAACCTGCGAACAGGTAGTTACGATGCGGCCGTACTTCTGCTTTTGGAAGATAGGCCAGACAGCTTTAGCACACTAGGAGGAATTCAGCTTTGCTCATAGCTGAAGAAGGCAGTAGAGACCTTATAGGTACCACTGTACACCACGTCAGATGATGCAAGAAGTTGTAAACTAGGAGCTTACCGGAGATGAACAGCTAGAACAAGATCCCATTCCTGCTCGGACATAGCGGTAAAGGACTTGTCGCGAAGAATTCCAGCATTAGCAACTAGTATATGAACGCCTCCGAATTTCTCCAATGCAACCTTGACAATAGCGTCACCGTCTTCTGCTGAACAGATGGCTGCAGCGGCTTTTCCGCCAGCTTTTCAGAAAGGGCAATGTGAGCAGATGTGTACAACCTCATGCTAACCACAGATACCTTTGACAACCTCGTCAACGACAGAGTTCGCGCCCTTCTCGCTAACATCGTTGACGACAACGTTGGCGCCAAGACTGCCGTACATGAGAGCATATATGCGGCCTAAACCAGCTCCAGCACCGGTGATAATGACAGTCTGTCCGTCAAATCGAACTGGCGGGGAGGCTTGCTTGTTCGACGGAAGTGAAGCTGCCTTTTGCAATTTGCCCTGAAAGAATTCGCGTGAGTTCGAAGAAACACGCCAATGTGAGAATCCCACCTGTGCATCGACGTCTGCCATTGACTTCGGGCTAATGGCATTGTCAGATGGGTAAGACGAAACGAAGAAGAGACGTACTAGTCTGCCTTCGTGAAATCGGTTATTTCCGAAAACCTTTCCTTAACCTATCGCAAGACGTAAACATTTCGAGCGGTAAGTAGAAAAGTCGTTGGATGGACATACCGCGGAAGGAGTGAACGAGGCATCAGTCTTGAAAACAGCACCATCGCTTCGTTCCCACCGTATCTCGGCGATGAATCCTGCACCTAGCTCGAATACTCTTCCGGACGCGTCAACGCCATCGGGGTGGCAAACGGAAGCAACGAAGGGAGCAACAAACTCGGGCTGCAAGATGTTAGGAGACCCGTGTGAACTAGGGCTGAGCACACGTACCCCAAGCTTGGCGAGCATCTCCGGAGGCATAATGGTTTCCGTCATAGGCGACGCCGCAATCTACAGGGACACTTAACCGGAGAAAAACGAGTGCGACGATAGCTGAACATACTGGGGCGATCGCGGTCGCCTTGATTCCATACTTCGCGCCTTCCACCGCCAGAGTTTTGGTGAAACCAATGAGACCCATCTTCGCTGCGCTGTAGTTTGCTTGACCGAAATTGCCTAAGGAGTACTTGAGAAGTTGTCGCGTCTGAGTTCCAGGAGCTGCATACCGTAGATACCAGCGGCACTGGCGGTGTTGACGACACGTCCAAACTTCTGTTTCCGGAAGATGGGCCAGGCCGCCTTGGTGCACGAGAAAGCACCTTTGAGATGGACTTCCATTATTTGGTCCCATTCCTTGTCGGACATGTTCTTGAAGCTGACGCGACATCATGATGAACAGAATGATCGTCGAACGTCAAGTAAGCGTACCCCTTGTCCCGCAGAACACCAGCATTGTTGATCAGAATGGTGACACCGCCAAAGGCATCGACGGCGCTCTTGATGACGGCTGCTCCGTCGGTGACAGAGGACGTGTTTGCGACTGCCTTGCCGCCAGCTGAATTGTCGATGAGTACATGTTAAAAATAATGACAGGGAAGCCAAAACCTTTGACAATCTGGTCTACGAGGCTCTGGGCCGCGTTTGCATTGAAATCGTTAACGACAACATTAGCTCCCCGTGATGCAAATAAGAGAGAATAACTAGGGTCCGAACAATTCAATGGTGATGCGGGATAGTGGACGACAACGTACGCTTTTCCTAGACCACCTCCAGCACCAGTAATCACGACAGTGTGGCCTTTGAATGACAGAGACATCGTAAGAGATTAAGCAACGAGTTAAGCGACTGAGACGGCTTAAGACAGAGCGGGTTGGCAGCCATGTGAAAAAGTCCCCACCCGGATCAACATCACTTGATCGCACTCCGGATTTCAAGTGCAAGCGCTTAGCGGTTCGCCCACGCTGATGTTAAAGGAAAGGAAAGGCGGAGAATGCAAGCATTGATTGAATAACCATATATACAACGCGGCCTGCGCACATACAGATGCATCACAATGTATCGCGCACTGAATGGAAAACGAAAATCGCCTGTTGTATGTAGGGAATCTAGGAGAGAAAAATGCATATGTATGCAGATGATGCGGATGCTAGGATGAATAAAAAGTTGCAGATGAGAACAGACAAATCGAGGAGGAATGCATAGCGAAACAAACTTGAGAATGAGATGGCATAGGTTCGAAAGCGTATGAGAGAGCATAGATAACACACAAATCGTTCAAGTGGATGAATATGTAAACAATGGATGCAACGCGAGGAACAGTTAAATACAATGGCAGATGAGATCGATGAAATACAGACATAATGGAAGAAATGCAAGGCAAAGAGTACGGTCACACCTGCTCATCTCTTAGCATGGTAACTTCTGAACATCCAGTGCCGTCGATGATACCGCGAGCCCATTTGATGGCAAACGTAGACGCTTTCAAGAACTTCTTGTTGGCATACTTCTTGACCAGGTAGTGTCGAGAAAAGTTCTTTTCTGCGAGCTTCTCGACCAACAGCGCATGTCCAGGGGCAAGTTGGTCTTCGGTGTAACCGGAATGAAACACGAACGCGTCGTTCTAGAGGAAGACCAAAGTCAAACATGGCAAGCGGACGTAGTCGTTCTATCACGTACCCAATCACCACCTAACATTATCCGCGAACTGTACATTCCAACGGCTGCAATCAGGCTGGGCTTTGCGCGAAGGAAGCGATGGTCCAACAATGTCACCTCCGCAATGAATTTACAGAGTGTCCGCGTTTGCAAATCGTAGTCATCAGCTCGGCTAATTTTGCGCATCCAGCTGTAGGGAGAACAGTAATGGGAAATGTGGAAGCCCAATGACTGCAAAATGATTCGCTCGCCCTTGAGAACCTCCTCGCGACTATAGCCATTTTCGGCCATGGCGACAAATTCATCGACAGAGGGAGCCATGATTTCCTCGTATTTGGCCGCGATGAACAAGGCAGCAATACCCACAAGCTGGAGCTTCGCTAAGGAAACGACGCGCTTCGAAAGGAATCGATCGACAATGTTGATGGCGATCCAAACGGTCTCGGGGATCATGTGGTAGCGTAAATGGGCTTGGAGCAACCAGTCAACCAGTGTCTGCCGCATCTCCCAAGTGATCTCGTTCTGGGCATCCATATAATCGGGGTTGGGCATGACTTCCTCCTACAAACATGTCAATGTTAAGATGGGGCGGCTGGGTATTTGACATACCTCTAGGTCTTGCATGTACGTGAAGATATCATCCGCATATTCAGAAACCATGGCAGGGTCGTAATCTGGGTCATCCTCGAAGACCTCGCGCACGGCTTCAACCTCTCGTGCGTACCTGAGTCTCCGGTGTGTGGGCGCGTCGGGCCAAACGTAGTGGGCGTCGGACTCGGCAAGATGGATGTCCCGCTCTTCTTCAAGAATTTCTTCTTCGTCGCTGTCATCAACGATGATCATTGCTTCAATTTCCTCTTCGGCGCCCTCCATGTTCATGCCACGCTCGTCGCGGTCAACCTGCTGGACGTCGACGACCCTGACATCGTCTTCTTCGACGTCCATGCGATCCTCAATGTTCTCTTCATCGACCTCCACTACATCATCGTACACTGTCACTGGCACTCGAGGGATCCGGTGAGCACCATTGAGGGGAATATGGGAACGCTGCGTAAGAACGAGGGGACGGGCGTTGACGGGATTAGAGACGGGAGGTGCTAGAGGAGCGCGAGTCGATTGGGGACCAATAGCCACGCGTGACGCTATGGAGGTGTTGAGGCTTTGCTTTAGAGTCTTCAAAGGAGGGTCGTCTTTGTTTACCAGCGAGACCGCTTTGACAGCATTTTCCTGTGTAACGAGTTGGAAACGAGCATAAAGTCGAGAGAACTGCAGGCGCACCTTTCCGCTGACCGCCTTAAGTGAGCCGTGGCCTAACGTAGGCCGAGGGTTGACCAGCCTAACTCCGTTGACTTCTTTCTGCACTAAGCGTGATGCAGCTCCTAGCGAGTGCTGGCGCAGGTTCCGACTGGTTGCATTTTCATCTACTTTTCCGCGTTGAGGAAGGCGAGTACGTTGTGGTATCTGGACAACAGTTAACATAACGAACAGCCAGCAAAGACCGACGACGACCGACTCTTGCATTGGTGGCCATTTGAACGAATGAAAGCTATGTGCGACGACGAAGGGATGGTGGGGGTAGGTATTGAGCGGGTGTAGGAAAGAGGGGAGGGGATAGTGGCGGGACGAAAGCAAGGACGACGTGGGGTCCAACAGACCAACTGGAGCCAAATTGACCGTCAGTTGGACTTCCCAATTAGGAAACGCCAACTTTGGCCCGCGAGTACATCACGTGGCCGTAAATTTCTCACGCCAATCGTCTATCGCTCTTTGTCACATCAACGCGTTTCATCAATTAATGTACAGACCAGGCACACACTACGGCCTGTATTTATCACTTATGCATTCCTAAACCCCTTCGCTCACCACCAGCCATGGCTTCCCCATCCAACGGCTCAGTGATACCGCCTTCTGGAGACAGCCCAAGGGATGAGCCTGGTTGCCAGCCTTGCTTCAACAGCAGTAGATGTCCAATATTTGAAGGGGGTAATGGAGTGGGTGCTTGAGAAACAGGCTCAATAGGTGGAGATGGAGTCGCAGTCGCAGGTTCTGTCGAATGAGGACGAGAAGATATCCCGGGTGCGTCAGAAGCACTGGAAGGATATAAAGCGCGCCTGCGAGCTGATCGATCAACATATGGCGTCGTTTCGCGTACTGCTGAGCAAGACATTGGAGGATTATGATGCGCAAGTAAATTCCGCTTCAACGCAGTCAAGGCCTTTCTCGAGTCTTTCGCATAAGGCTGAGGACGGCTGTCGTTTGATGTGGGCAGAGGAGCACTGCTTGCGGAGCGTGATGTAGAAGGAAATAGAGGTATCTCGTCCTTCAAATGGCGCGGCGAGCATTCTTCGCATGCCAAGTCGCCATGAATGTGAACAATCATTCCCGTCGTACCGAAACGGATACGGTCCAGGTGCGACAAGCGACGAGGTACGCTCGCAGTGCGAGCAGTAGACAGGCGCTGTCCATCATCTGGTGACGCAGAAGATCGAGCGCTAGCAGAGCATACGAAGGTCCCGTGCATAGAGCCCATGTCCACGATGGCCCACTCCTTCTGCTGTGAGTCCCAATATACAGTCGCGTGGAATTTAGAGACTTCCATCGTCTTTATGCGGATCCTCGGTGTTTGGTTATTGGGTGACACGTCTCTCCCAATTTGAACTTCGTCGTAGCCATCGACAAGTGCAATTCGACCAGATCCAGTTACGGACGACGGTCGGTCTACCACAAAACGTAAAATTTGGCTGCGAGCTAGAGGCTTTGGTGTGGCAATTTCTTCTATCTCGCCACCGGGCCATTCCAAGGATGGATCATGATCATACATGCCATCTTCATGTCTGGTAGGCACACCTGGCTCCATGGGCTAGAAAGGAAGCTTCAAACACCTGTATACGCATCAACGAGGCGCCGGCGACAGAGAATTGGCTGCTGACAATAGAGCATAGAAGTACTTCGAGAAATTCAGCCTCGAAGGGGCGGTGGATGGAGCTTCATAAGGTAAGAATCCTAGGGATGAGCATGATAGTGAGAACACGTGTCAATTCTCTCACGCTTTCGAACTTCCTCTTCACGCTCATTCAGATTTTCGCTCCAGAACCACTTACTGTGTCCTCATGGAACGGCACTTGCCCACTGTCTGGAGCTCATGCGATCCATAAGCCGGTGGCATTGACCTCAACTGAATACAGTTTATTGCGTGCTAGGATCTAGATGCAAGTACTCGAATTTCCTCGTGCCTTTCCTAACATGCACACTCAACGAAAACGTAACCTGTGGCCCCAAAGGAAGTCTTATTTCCGAGAAAGACCCCAGTATAATTTCTTCTAGGAATCAGAGATGCCAGATACTAGGTACGACCGTTGTCCTTCTACAGTGATGCGCCGCGGGAAAGGTATACACTACTACGGCTCATCAGGTACGTGGTATAACTTTAAAGTTAAGCGAAAGTGGAACTTGCAACGAAAACACTACACGAGTCGCTCGGTGCCCAACGGGTTTCATTGGTAGTTCAGCGCGCCGAAGATCGGTCGTTGAATCCTGATTCGGTAAGATGTTCCTTAACTGACCTTCATTGGCCGCTAACTCTTTTATAGGACGTCCCGTCGTACTCGTTATCAGACCGTCTAGATTTCATCGATATCACCTCGTTTTGGGGTGAGCGGCGCTGAGCGCTCCTTAAACTTTTATGCGTGCTGGTGAGGTGATGGCACGCACACATATTAATAAGTACCACCTACTGCTGAGTTGAGGTAATTGTGCCTACGAGGCCTAACTTGGACAGCTTCTCCAGGCGTAGACTCATCTTTCACCTTCTTCCATCAGTTACGCGGTTGACCTTGATGATGGCGTTATGGACTCAGAGAGCAACCGCGTTTTTACTCTTCCTATGTGGCACTGGCTCTAGAATGATCTGATTTGCCTTTTCAGCTTTTCGAATTTCCATCAGCCAGATATTACAGTAGCGCGCTGTGCCAGGCTGTGCCACGATGAGTGTGCCTCGGTCCGCGGTGGTATATGCACTCGGCCCTGCAACACAGCGTTTGCGCGCTCACTCGAGAGCTAATTCTGTGCCCACTGGATTATCATGCGCATTAGCGTTCTTCGCGAATTCAGTGCCACCATGTGGTGAAGTCATGCCCGCCGTGTGCTTGTAGGGCTTACACATAGTCTCTACAGGATCTTAGAGTGCTAGTTCGCCGCGCTGCTTATTGCGATCCGCAGATAAACTGCTACGGTACCCTATCGCGGACCCTTGAACTCACCGGCTGTTTTTCGCTTGTTCACGTCTGTTGGTAAACCCCCAGACCGCACTCGGACAAATCTACACTCAGTACGATCATCACATGGGTCTGCCAATGCATCACATTGCAGGGGTCTTCAGTTTGTGGGCCAGTTCGGGCACTTCAGGCAACGCAGACGCGATTGGTGATCCGTTCGTCCGTTCTAGTATAAATAGCAGTACTTATGTCCCGCTACATAGATCCTGCAGTAGCGTGACATTCAGTATGGTTTATCCCTACATTCTCCTCACATTCGCCGCCTTCGCGAACGCTCAGTTCTCGCCGACTTGCGGTACGCTCGGTGGTGCCGCTGCAAACGCCAACTCCGGGGTTTCTTTGGATGGTATATCCACTGTCGTTGCCTTCGGGGTACGTTCTTCTTCACGATCGGTGAGGCTCCCACTCATACGCGTCCGTAGGATGGCTACACAGACGGCGGTAGGCAGAACGGATCGACGCTCCCCCCTCCCGTACAGAGCCCACCTGATCCAAGGGCCGGCGGAAGATTGTCGAACGGAAAGCTCTGGGTCGAATACTTCGCGGACAGCGTCGGTGCTACGTTGAAAGATTACGCGGTAACATTCAACATCAGCGTCCGCAAAGCACATACTCAATTTTTTTTGCAGGTCTCAGGTTCTGTGGTCGACAACACTCTCTATCCCGGCGTAGCGGCATTGGATCCAAGGGATTTCATGTACCAAGGTGATTGCAAATTCTCTATCATCCTCTATGCTCGCTAAATGGCCGTATCACTGTAGCCAACCTCGTCATTAGTGGCAAATCCAAGCCAGATCCCGATTCGACATTGTATATCACATACTTAGGCATGGAGTGAGTTACTGAAACAACAAGCGACGCGTCGGTACTGATCTTATCATCAGAGACTTCAAGCGTTCTTCGGGTACGTTTCTGAATTGTGAATTAGCTTGGCTAGTACTCATATGACGCGCAGCGTCAACATTTCCTTCGGTGGCGGACTCTGTTATTTATGAGCTATTGAAACTGTCGTCTTCTCCTCTTTTCGCGAAGAACTTCCTCGTTGTAGACAGCTACGGACGTGGGACTCAAACGGCCGCGGGAGACGCCTACAAGCAGGAACTCTTTGATGGCTTGACGACTTTGGCATCCAGAGGGATCAATGTCGCGTTTGTTGATATGGGAGACTTTATCACGGACGTGACATCTGACATCCAGGCGGCTGGATTCTCCGAACTTGGACCCTGTACAATCAATGCGACCACTACTGTCGGCGAATGTGCAGATCCTGCTGACACTGTGTATTACATTCAAGAGTACGTCAGATCGACACCGCGCTTCTTTTTTGATGCTGACTTCTTCCAAGTTATCCTTCTACGAACGCACATGAACTGATGGCGCAATACGCGCAGGCCGTCATAACGCAATGCACATGAGTAGCTAACGAAATGAAACGAATACTGTACATTTATTGTATACTGCCAACATTATCCTGTGTTCATGTTGCAAATGCTTTCACCTCTTCTTCAATACTGGACAACATATCACTCGTCGTTTTAACAGGATTCCAGCCTATCGCCTTGCTCCGATCGGCGCGGCATCTCGAATTCGTACTGAGGCTCGTTGTGCCCGGAAAGTACCGTTCCATCTCCTCTGCAGTGAACGTGGTAGGATCCGCCGATCCAACCCCATTCCGTGCATCACCTGGGCGATTTTCTTGGAGATATCAAGCATCTTATGCTCGCCATTAGCGCCGAAGTAGAAGCCCGAACGACCATGCTGGAATTCCGCAGGAACAGTACTGCCACCATCCTGTGCTAGGGCCAATGTGAAAATCAAGACGAATAAAGATGCCACTAAGAGAGACGATTAGTGCCCAGTACGGCAGTCAAGAGTAGATACTCGTACCTTCATGAATCTCGACGTTAGGCCAAAGGTTGATTCCTTCTCCAATAACACCGGCCTGTGAACGAGAAAGACATGTCCTCACAAGAGCGGGTATCTGATCTGAGAAGGTTTTCTGAATCTCTCTATCGACGAGTACGCCTGTGGCACGCCCATATATTGTCGAAGGCAAGACAATATAAGTATCCACGAACTTGCCTGTCCAAATGCGCATGTTCTTAGAGCCCGGAAAGTGAAGTGCAGATCTTCACATACCATCAGCGTCTGCAGAAACCAGTGTAGTATCCACTTCACGGTGGGGTTGCTTGATTCCAAGTGTCTCGATCAACGGTATATCCAGGTCGGAATAAACTGTGTCCGTGGCATACATGCCGTGGGATTCAGTGGCAAGAACACCTTGCATTAGACATTAGTAGACGCGTTAAGAGTAACCAATCTATGTCATACCTGTTCCGGACTCGAGACGTGTAAATGATAATGAATATACATACGAGAAACATATGCCTCACGGTATGGATCAAGATAGGTTTCTTGCCTACGAGCTCGAACCGTTTCTTCAGCCCGGCGAGGATGGCTGTCGCGGCACCAAGATCATCAGCGTCCGCCTGTATGACATCATGTCTGAGTACGCATACGACGCGAGGTAGAGACGACTCTTACACAGGCAAAAACGACGTCGGCCGCTGATGCTGCAGTAATCAGCAGTTCATGGTCCGAATTCGAACCGAAGACCGTCTTGAGCCCCAGGGAGCGCAAAAGCTCGCCCTTATCTGGGGATCGGACCAGGGCCGTGATTTCGAATGTCTTAGAGTCGTTTCAGCAACCAGATCAGCTCCAGCTCAGACCGGGTACGAGCTCTGATTTCCCGTTATGGTAGGGCGGACAACGGTCCGATCGTCACCCGAGCTCACCGGCTTCCATTTTAGGGAAATCACAGCTGGTACCGGGCCTGAGCTGGCTGCTGAAACGACTCTAAAAAGTTAGCCAGTCGGTGTTCAAGTAGTTGGGCTAGAACGGATCCGCCGATGTAGCCTGAGGATTGTGTGAGCGTAGTTTCAACAGGCAGATCAACAGAACTACCGGTAGCACCCGTCAAAAATATTTTTGTTGACATAGCGTTGGAGGTAGGTGGAGGTACGAAAGCTAAAGACAAGCTTCAGATCGCTGAGTAAGAATTCAAGTTGGAAGTCTCCCACGGGCCGCAGAAAGTTCACTTTAAGTACCTGGCCACAGCTACTAACACATTTCAGTTCCAAGTTCGTCCTAGGAATCGTCGGCTCCGTACTAGTACTGTAAGTACCTTAATGCTTATAACATAATGGCCAATCTAGCACAAATGACGCGTCCAGTGACATTGAAAGGCAGCCTCGGGACTGGAGGGCTGTCCAACAGTTGTTCGACAGATCCTAGTTTCTCTGTGAACCATTCTGCAGGAAAATCTTTGATTCGGATGCATGATACAAGTCCCATGTCTGGTCCCACAGAGCATCGTTGCGAACCGAAAAATGACAGGTCAACGTCAAAAAATCACGCATCCTGTTCATATGCTCGATATTTCAACAAATCGCCAGTAAGGTGATTGTCGATGAGTCGTGGGCATTACAAAGGACGAAAAGTTACAAGAATTATGGTCTGCAACGAAAAGCGTAAATAAAGGTAACAAAGTCCCGGCAACCGTCGTACCTAAAGCTCAGTCCACAATCGATTTGGTCTATAATCAAGTCCGTCGACGGCGACGAATTCCAGTCTGGGTGACTGTCGATCCAGGTCTCCACCATTCCAAAACAATATTCTTAGCAAAGATTTCGCCGAACCCAAGCATGACGCCGTTTATAAACGGCAAGAGGAGATTGATCGCCAATGAGGAAAACAAGGCCTTGACGCGTGTCCGAGATGAGAGAGAAGGATCAAATATAGCCAGGGTGGCGGACATGGGTGCGTCCGTAGGAGGTTTCCGAGTCGCTGGCGAGGTTTCGTCGTGTTCGGGGAAGGACATTGAAGGAAATGAGGAGCTGATGGAGGAAGGAACGTCTTCCCATTTTGCTGCGTCGTCGCCGGACGCCTGTGAATGTGAAGGACCCGCACGCGAAGCCTACAGAAATTGAGAACCAAGCTAATATGGACAGAAAACGCGCAAATACCTGAGGTTCTCCAGACACCAAGTCCCGCGAATCTGCTATACTGGACGTATGGACCGAGCCAGAAGGGGCACTCGAGGTGTTCTTGCTTCCGACCGTTTCCCATCCAGACATGACGGATGGCGCTTGAACTTGGTTTGCCCTCACAGTTTCCCATCTCTGCCGCTCCGTTTCTGCCTTCTCTCGTGCCTCTGCGGACTCGGCACGCCATGCCTGGACCTGGGAGTCATATTCTGCCTTCCAGCTTTCCACCTCTTCGGCCGAGACAATAGGCTCTGGCGCTGAGGCATTCTCATTGTCAGCAGTGTCAACTGCCAAAGTAGAAGGTGCCTCCACGGCCGGGGATGGTGGCATCGACGCCCGACGAGGAGGCGCCGAAAAAGATTGGTTCAGAGCAGCCTGTAATATATCCAGTGAGACACGGTACTGCTGGAATGTAATCACCAATAACCTCAAGCAATGATTCATCTGCAGTGTGGAAAGGCCTCTGCTCGTCCATGTTGGAGGAGGTTTGAAGACGCGGACTCAGACTGCACAGACGAGGAAGTGACGTGCTTAGTCATCCACACTCGGCAGCAAACGCGTCACGAAGCCAATTCTGCGGTTGTCGAACAACTCAGAATGATGCACAAATTAAATCAGATAGAGCAACGGTATACAAGTACACTACTACTAGAAACGCTTCCCTCCGCGCTTAATGGGTTGCCTAGTCCCCCGTTTGACGACAGATTTCTTTCGATCATCATCGCTATCCTCACTCGACGAAACGGGCGCCTTCGCCTTCTTCGGCGGTCTAACAGGAGACGATTCGGTGTCCGACGATGGTGCTGCTGTAGGTCGTTTCTTGGCGGGAACAGAGGACGATGGCTTGGAGGCGGCGATGGTGACTTGGCCTTGACCCCAGCCAGCTCATCTTTATCGTCGTCTTCATCCTCTGTCGCTGAATCTGAATCTTCAACAGGAGCAGAGCCCTGGGGTGCGGCAGGCGGAAGCGGCGGCGGAGGTGAGGGGGACGCGACCTTTAGCGCTTGATCCGGCGGAGTGGAGTTGAAGCGCTTTGGATCGTGAGAGGTCTGATCATGTATTTGAGGAAAGGGTAAAGAGAGGATAGTTCGAAAGTGCATTACCTGCGAGATGTCCTTGAGTCGAGAGGTGGAAGGGCGTTCAGTCGCTGGAGGTTGTAGAGGCCCCAAGTCTGGCACGTCCACAGTTGATTTTACAGCAGCTAAACGAATGTCAAGATTGAACAGTTTGACCCAAACATGACTTACGAATATCAGACGCAAAGTTAAAAGTAGCTGTCATCCGTGAAAGACCCGTCGAGACTCGAGGCTTTGATAACGCGTTTCTGACATGGATATCAATGTTTCGTCGAGAGGTTCGGGCAACTTTATCGATAGCCTGGTTATTCTCGTCAGCTGCGACATACACAGACGTGCACCGTCGTACCTTGCCCATGTCTGCATCAGACAGCTCGGTTACGTTGTCTGTCGAAGAAAACGCGAGATGTGTCATGCTTATGAGAGGTAAGATGAGATGTTTGGACAAAATTTCCGCTGAGGACTTGTGTCCAACAAAACACGCTTCCCAGCGCCATTGAAACGACGACCCTTCGAGAGTGAAAGCAACATCCTGAAGATGAGTAAGATACAGATGAAATAGAGCATAAGGCTTACTGAGAAGGTTGTTTCCGCCACCTCAAAGGTTAAGTCGGCAATCCCAGCAGGTGAATGCGCTCTCGTCAGAACTTCCAGATTGTGGATTCGCCATTCCTCTTCTTCGTCGCTGAGTTCTGTACTTGATACGCGGTCTAAGTTGTTTGATTCACGCCAACGACGCGCGAATTGTTGACTGGACAAAACTTGCGCGTGTTACAATTAGATCCTTTGAAGGAGGCGTCGGCGCACCTTCTGTCCACACGGATTTCGTATCTGTGATAAGCACAACACAGGAGGAGTCGGCTTGAGACAAGAAGAATTTCTGAATTTAGATTAAGCTCTTTCAAAGCAGGCTAACCACTAGTCACAAACAATGAGGTACGGTGTTGAATTGAGCGTGTCGATTTTGACAGCCCATTCCTTGACGAGAAGCTGTTTATTGTGTTCCTACCGACGGCCATGCTTTCAATACGCCAAAGATAGGGACAAGCGGTCCTTACTTCTGACAGCAGATACATTGAATGCGGCTCTTGAGTGAGTGTTGAGTTTGAAGAGGCGATGTCAGGTCACGGGGTCCAAACAAATCTCCACCTGCTCCGATGATCGCCGAGAGTAGTCTTCCTCTTGACTTCATGTAACCTCCCCTGGCTATTTTGAACTCAATAGTCAGCGTACTTGCTCATTCATAATCAATGTCGGTACCTATGTGACTCTTCGCGGACCTCAGTGAACGTTCGACATCTTCCTACATCTTCCCAGGGCTTCTGCTACACTGTGCGCTGCTATCTGTCACTTTCGAAAATCAAGGCGCACTCTTCATTACAACCTCCATTTATTCTGACGCGCCCGTAAGTGCTCATGAACTTTTCACGACAGTCTGGACTTGAAGTGCCTTCGTTCATGAAAAAAAACGCCACCCTTTGATTACAGATTGAGAAGCCCGGTGGACAGCGGTGCTTGGTACGTACCGGGAACGCCAAGAGGAATGCACGCTGACTTGCCTCTGGCCCATTCAATGTCAGCAAAGGTCGAAGACAGCTTGATAATACGCATGCTTTGTTATAAAAGCCGCTTTACCGTACGAGCCTCATTACAAGAGTCCCTTCCTACAATGTCTACCATTAACATATTCTTTATCGGTGCCACCGGCAAGTCTTTCTGTCGGTCCTTTTTCCACTCTCACCTGACGCATCCAGGCTTCATCGGAGGCTCCATCTTGTCGTCGTTGATATCGCATCGACTAGCAAAACTGTTTTCAATTACTGTGCTCATCCGGTCTTCCTCAAAAGTGGAGCTTTTCCGCTCACTTGGTATCCGCGCCGTCGTGGGCTCTAATTCAGACTTGCAACTTCTCACTGTGGAGGCTGCGAATGCAGATATCGTATACTCATGCGTAGGTCTATCTTTCTACCTTGGGGATTTTACGCTGACTCGTTGCATGTAGGCCGACTCCGATGATGTGACTGCTATCGAGGCTATTCTTGCTGGCATGAAACTACATTTCGAGCGTACAGGAAAGACTGCGAGTTTGATTCACACTGTTAGTACACGATTTCAAGCCCTGACACCGAAGTGTATACTAACTGTGAGACGTATCTATAGTCTGGAACAGGCGTGCTCTCTGAAGATACGAAAGGCATGCGTGCGACGGAGACGGTATATTCTGATCTCGATACGGCGTTGTTGGATACACTTGCGCCTACGCAGCCCCATCGTCCTGTTGATTTGACCATATTCGAGGCTGATGAGCAAGGTTTGTTACCCCCTTGGGCTCCGGGTATTAATCCTCTGAAGTCTGATTAAATTCCTTGCTAGGCTATGTCAAGACATATGTTGTGGCGCCTGGTTCTATTTATGGTCGTGCAAGAGGGCCTCTTGCTGCTATGGGCATTCAACGTGTTCATTCTATTCATATCCCCGTCCTCGTTGAGCTTGCGCTCTCCAGGAAACAGGCCGGTGTTTTCGGAGAGGGCCAGAATGTCTGGGTCAATATTAGCATATCCGACTGTGAGTGACAGTTCATTGGTATGTTTCTCGACGAATTCACCATCTTACTCATTTGCTTCATAGTGGTCGACTTGTATACCACTCTTTTCGACACAATTCTAGCGACGACGCTGACGTCCGTAAAGGCGCCCGCGCAATTCCAGCATGGTCGCCTGGGCTTTTATTTTGCAACGAGCGACGAACACAAAATGTATCAGATCTCGAAGAAGATAGCGGAAGTTTTGCACCATCTGGGCATTGGGGATGCAGAACCGACCAAGTTCAGCGACGAGGAAAGGAAGCAGAACCCTATTATGGATAAAACGAGTGTGGGGGCAAATTCCAGAGCGACTTCTGATCGAGCCAAAGCTTTGGGATGGAAACCAAAGGACACGACGGAGTCTATGTTGATGACCATCGAGGAAGAAGTGAAGGCGGCACTCAAGTAGCGTAGATCTGTCGAAATAGACGAATACGAGGTTCCCATTGTCTTCATATTCTCAGTTGAGACGGTTACACAGGAGAGAAACTTGCACCGGACACGGGCAAAGTCAAACAAGAAGCGTGTGAAGGATTGATGCGGTGATTCCTCGGCAATTCCCTGTTTCACACTCTCACTGGGACGACGACTACGACCAACGACGACAATCGTCCAAGTCTACACTACTTTATTTGCGGACGGTTGAATGCTCGTTCTTGCTGAGGTTTCGTATTAATCGTCAGTACCGTCCAGTTCTCTCCTTCCATGTTAGGCGACTAACTGGTTGTTGCCAGATCCTCTTTTCGGCGCCTAATTCTTGGGCACTTGTATTACACTCATTTTCTACACCACCGTCCTTTCCGTCACATGGTTGCCCACATTTCACCTCGCCATGTCCACCACCGACGTGGATCAGACGCCTTTGCTGCGCCCACAGTCGAAGGCGTCGATGATTCTGGAGTTACATTAACGGATACTGGCGCTACCGCCACTGGACTCGCTATAGCCACGGTCACTGGAGCTGCGGATTCGGCAACGCTCGCAGACCCATTCGTCGTCAGTACCAGCGTAATTCCGGGATCATCCTCCACTCGCACCGCTGCTGCCTCTGCTTCACCCGCTGCAGCCGCTTCGTCCGAAAGCATATCCATGGGTACCGTCATCGGCGTTTGCGTAGGCGCCTTCGCTGGGGCTGCAGTCCTTGTCCTCATTGGGATTTTGCTCTACAAGCGAAGCTCACCCAAACCCCGGGACCCCGTTTCGGCACACAGCCGAAATGCCCATGGTGAACATGCCCGTTCACGTTCCCGCCTGGAGAACTGGGACAAACTTGGGGAGGGCAAGGATGAAGATCAGTGGGATGGGAAGTACCAGATGAAAGAGGCCGACGCGCTGACAATTGCTCCCATGGAAAAGCTCACCATGTTCAAAAAGTCCACTCCTAGTGTTCGCACCATGTACACTCATAAGTCGGACGAGCTTCCTGTCTTTGACCTCGAACCCCATCCTTTCTCCCAGTACCACGCTGGCCTTGCTCAGGAACTCGCATCCACCGATGTACCCCCAGTGGTCAAGCCGTTTACAAACCGACAAGAGTCTGCAGCGCTTTCATGGGAGGCCAGCAGTCCTGCCAACGAGTCCTTCTTGTCGTTGCGTTCTGCTCACATGTCCGGATCCATGTCACCGTCACTCGATATGGCTATTCCTACACCCCCTGCTACATACTCCGAACTCCATCGCTGGGAGTCTGCCGAGGTCCTCGATTTTACTGGACAGAAGGCGGAAATCGTTCACCAGGACGGAAATCCATTCGAGCCTGTGGAGCGTAGAAAGAGCGCGAATAATCCGTTCTTTGGAGGTCGGGAAACTTATAATACCACCCACATCCATCCACCACCCCCAATCATCACTCGCAGTGAAAAAGGCAAAGAACGCGAAATCGTTCATAACCCGTTCGCCGACAAGCCTTATTCATCGCATGCTGTATCCATGTCGACCGACAGCAACAACGAAAGGGCCATCCAATCTCTCATTGCTGCCCTCGGCGTGGGAGAGGGTGAAGTCGAGGAGAGGTTGAGAGTTGCCTCGATGCAAACCGTAACTACGACGAATTCGGCCTACAGTGATATGACTGGGTCGTTCCCTATCCCTCCTCGCTAATCCTGCCAACTTTCCTCTCTCCCTGTCGCTCCTTACTCTTCCACCGCAACCAGTTTGCTCGGCTATTCTTTTAGCCGCGTCATTCGCTGTCATATTTTTACGATCTGGCATCGATTGAACTTTGTTTATCTTAACCTATTGGGATCTGTAGTAGTTAAGCTCCTTGCAGGACCCTTGCTGTCGCTGTTAACGCCTATTTATTCTTATCAATTTGCTTTGCACGTTACAGTTCAGCAATAGTGCCTACGTATCTGTTGCATGATCTAGCCTGCATCTTCGTTGTATATGTATTGAACACAGACGTGGTTTTATGAGTAGCTCCCCAGACTGGACGCTCTTGAAAATGCAGCCAGTACGTGCGTTCTTTTCATAACTGAGACTCTGTATACATGCTCAATCTTCAAGGTCCGTCGACTCGGAGGGTTAGATGTACCGTCAAAACACCTACACGTCGCTCATTGAGCTAATGATACAGCCTGCGGACGCGTGGAGTCAACTACAATGAAGTTGCAGCTTCGAGGCAGTTCCCCGTTGATGTATTCCGACAGCTTGAATGGACCAATGACGCAGCCCCCCAAACGACTCCAGCCGCTCCACCTATACTTAAAGCGTTGACGTTATACATGACGCATAGAACCTTGAACTCCTTCATCCGCAATGTCCTCTAAACTCTCAAGTCCCGGGCCACGGTCGCCTGTAGACTTTCGTCGGTTGAGTTTGCAAGACGGTAAGCTCAACCACCATGTAGTCTTGCATCTGAAGATCATTCTGACTTTGATCCGGACTTGTACTAGTTGAGGCCCAATTAGCCACATCCTGGGGCGTAGGTCCGCAACAAGACACGATGGACCTGACGTGTAAGTTGACGGAATGTTTCGCCGGATTAATGACTTACATTCTTCATTGTAGACGAATTACCATCGCTCGTGCGCTCGCTCCAGGACAGCTGGCTGTTAACTGGCCAGAGCGCCACGCTTCTAGTAAGTCTTTCGGGCTGTCGATGAAACTCTGTGTTATAATCAAGACTCGCAGTCGGCAGCATTTGCGATTATTGCGATTCTCCTTCTTCTGAATTCGCAATTTCTCCCCTCGGCAGCCTCCAGCACGTCCCTTGAAGTGCTTTTTGTCTTTTCGTACTGCTCCGTAGTGTTCAACTCGGCTGCGGCCATTAGCGCATTCGTTATTGTTCAGAAAGTCAGCGATGTTGCGCTTGTGGCGTCCAGACAGAGCATCCAGGCTCCGAAGGATGGTCAGATATCCGTTCGATACGATCTTCTTCGTCGATACGGTGTGGGCCGATCATGGCCTTGGGTTGTCCGGTACTGTGCGTTTCCCAAATATTGCCCAGGTTATTTGCCACTCATATCTCTCTAGGGATTCTGAATTTCTTCTCTGGAATGCTGTGTGTGCTCGTTCAGCTGGTCTTGCAAGTCTGGCTGCATGAAGGCGGCGCAGCAGGCAAAATTGTAATCAGTGCGCTCGCGGGCGCGACCACGATTCCTTTGCTCCTGCTGATTATTGTACCCCTTCTGGCTAAAGGCGAGTAAAGCGCGTCGCGGTATTGTTCAGTCGTACTACTACCTACGATCCGAGATCATCTTTGACTTTTGGGATCCATAGATTAAACGTTATTCCACGTATATATCTTATGTATTTTGATTTCCGACTGGGCCCATGAGTTATTGACACAAAGGCAAGCGAGACACGGAGCGGCGAGCGCTGTTGTTAATGAAGTCACGTCCGTGTCGAAAGCCGACTCGTGCGACCAGGCACATCAAACAGACATACAATTGTTGTCCCCGTTAGCGGCAGCCACACTTTCTTCATCTCCCGTTCCAGCATCATCTTTTTATTTCGGTTCCCCTCGTTTCTGCTGCTGGCGTGGCACAGCAAATACCATGAATTCTCATCCCAGCACCTCCACAATCTTCAACTGTCCGCGGTTGCCTCTTCATTCTACCAAAACAAGGTCCTAATCGCATGTTGCAGATCCTATAATGGTTGCTGCGAGCATGGCGTCTACCCTCAATACCACTAATGATGCAGGCGTGTCAAATTATGTGTTCATCGCCGTTGGAGATGACTTACACGCCCCCCAGTTCTAGCCTTTGGGGACTATCAACAGCAGGTCGGCGACGAGCGCACCCTCCTCTATCAGAACCGATTACGCAGCGAAATCGCCGACCTCGAATGGATAGCAAGAGTCGGAACCTACCATGCGAGTTACATACAGTTCTGCTCATTCGTGCTTGAGCTAACCGTAGATTAGGGCACAATATGTGCATATATCTCCTCCATGATGATACCCATTGCCTACTGCAGCAACCTCCCTCACTTTCCCTCTATCATGTCCACTCCCTTCGGATCGCTTTCCATCACCGCTATCGTCTTCAATGCTACGGCTGCCATGCTCTCGTACATGACCATTCGGAAAGCCCGCAACATACCTGCTGAATTTCCGCTTCGGAGAACGTATCAAACCCCGGAACCATCTTGGGTTCCGCACTACATGCATTACATTCGTGGTCGCTGTCGCAATCACTGTGAGTTTCTTCTCTCCCCTGTTCCAGCACACTTTCAAACTATTACAGTCGTCTTGACCTTCGTTCTTGGAACGTGCTGTGTTTTATTTCAGATCTTCTTATTCCTGCGTCTCCAGAAAATGGCGGAATTGGATGCTCTCCGTGCACAGATTGCACACTACACCTCCCTCTTAGATGCTGCTTCCCTACGAAATCACAGAATTACCGACCTCACATCACTATCATGGGGACCACATCCATTACATTCAGCTTCCACTATAGTGACCTTGAAGGCTACAATGTAGTACTCTTGTTTCCGTGTATTTTACCAAACTCGCACTGTAAGCTATGTACGATGTATACTAAACAGATGACATTCAGGAATGATGCCACGAACAAAGGCTGTCGTACCATACAACCTCTAGCGTTAGCAGTCTTGCCGGCACGACGCGTTCAAGACTTTGTATCTTCCGTTCGATAACAAGGGAACCACTAACCGTACAAAGCAATTATCAAATTATATTGCTCACCTCGAGTTGCATCGAAAGTGTAATCAACAAAAAGGAAACGAAAAAACCTCCTACCAATGCAGATGCCTCTGGATGAAATGAGTCATAGCATATGGTGGTGGGCGGGGTGGACGGACTGATCAAGATTCCTGCTCTCCTCCTTAAAGAAAGTCCTCTGCTCTCGCCCGTTTCTTCCCTCTCGTCTCTTCGCCCTGCTGAGCAGCATCAGTAGATTTAGGAACAAAGTACTTTGGGTTGCATGCGCGGTGTTCCTCCTTGAGAAAAGTATTAAAACCATTCAAGCGCGCAACCAAGGCTGGGAAGGCTTACCGGAGCAAAGTTCGGATCTTTGTATTTCAAATCTGTCTCCTTCTTGAAAGGTGGAAGATTCTGAGACAATGACGGAACTGGTAATACGAGTTGTCGTTTGGGTACTGTAACGGCTTGCGAAGGCGTCGGAGGCGGTGGTGTGGGTATAGCTGACGCCGTCGCAGGCGTAGCCGATCCACTAGGAGGACCCGGAGGGAATGGTGAGGGCGAGCCGTGTTGTTGAGGGACAAAATTGGGGGGTGGTGGATGGAAGGGAGGTCTCATTCCAGGAGGCGCCATGCCTGGCGGAGGCACACCCTGCGGCGGCATTCCAGGAGGTAGAACACCGGGAGGCGGTACAAAAGGAAAACCAGGTGGTGGAGGACTGGGCATGGTTCGTCAAAAGAAAGGGGAAGGAGAAAAAGAAATAAACGTACCCAGGAGGGAAAGGCATTCCGGGGAATGGCGGGAAAGGCGGCTGACCAGGCATCATTCCGGGTGGCGGGAAAAACGGCGGTGCACCAGGAGGCATCATACCCATGGGCGCAGGAGGTACAGCAGGTGTAGGGGGAGTAGCGTACGCCTGTGGCGCGCCGTAGACAGCGCCAGAGCTAGCATTAGCGGAGGGAGCAGCGGGCTCGCTGTTGTTGGCGCCCATGAGAGCCTTGTGGGCCTCCAATGCCGCTTTCAATTCAGCTTCCGATAGTGGTCGGTTTTCCGTCTTGGCGCGCTTAGGTTGAGGCTGGGAGATAGATCCTGCTGCGAGACCAAATTCGATCTCCTTGCGCCTCTTGTAATCGGCCACATCAGGAGCGGGAATGCCCTCCATTCCAAAGATTTCAACTTCGTACCCGTCTCTTCCAGGCATTGCATTCTCTATACGAGGAAGGCTGCCGAAAGGGTCAGTTTTGAACAGGTGAACGAGATGATTCGCACTTTTCAGGCTCCAGTTTGTGAACCTGTTGAATATGAACTGCCAGTCCTCCAGCCGTATTCAGTCGTCGTGGGCACATTCCGCATTTGAAATGTTTCGCCTTTTGGTGCTGCATTAATACTAGGGATGTCGTTTAGCAAGTGCGCACTGAAAAAGGAGAAACTCGGACCCTTTTCATCTTCGAATTCTCGTTCACAATACCAGCACCAGGGTTGGATGATCTGGAGAGGATATATCAACCATAAAAAGGAGAAATGAGAGCGGCATACCTGCTTATTCTTCTTCTTTGCCATTCCTGCGTGCGCTTGAGATGGTGGCAAGACGCAGAATGCGGATCACCTAAGCAAGCCATGTGATTGGTTGTTTCGTTTCCACGTGCAGATGCGCGAATTCAACGCTCAACGTTCAACTCTGCGTCCCTGCTGTGGATTCGCAAGATTGTGCACAAGGTATATAGGATGTACGAGTTGCTAAAATTCCTTTGATGGTACTGAAATTGAGCAGGTCGGCGTGTTTTTACGGATAGCATCCCGAATGGTCCTTGACAGAACGGAAAACCAGAATCCCGGAATCAAATTATAACTGAAAGATCCAGAATTGAACGCGTGTTGCCAACAAACCGAGGTCGCATTCAGATAATTGATGATATATTGCGAGCGCGCAGGCCGAGTAGCGGTATGTGCAGTGCCCCCGAACATCTAAATAGAATCCTGGCGCGTTTACAATGTAGACCGAGGTCGATTGCACTGCAAAAAACGTCCTCGAGGCATTTTATGCGTCATAGACAAGAATGAAAAAGCAATGCGGTGTCAGTCTTCGGTACAGCCACCGCCCTAATCAACCGTCTCCCACCTGGCAGTGGCACGAGGGCCAGAAAGATTGGTTACTTACGTACACACCGCTTTACAAGGAATATATATAATAGCTGGACGCGATGATAACACAACACCCGTCAACGACGCGGTCCAAGGGTGCGAACTGCCATCACTTGGGATTTACCCTTCTTCCCGTTGATAGCATAGTCTGTCATTCAAACCAATAGGCCGAGTATACAAACGGTATTTAGCTTTCTCTCTTGTGCGTTTTTAAGCCAATCTGATCGTTCTCAGGCGGCTCGGGTTCTTTTACGACATCCATTTAACTGCTTGTGACCACCACCACTTCCCCCCATGGCCAGCGCCTATCCCAATGGCCAGTGGGCATTTCCTACCGCCTATCGTCCAAACGGGCAGTCCGAGCGCGACTATAACTTATCTGTCGAAGCGGCTCAAGGTCTTCAGCGATCGTTCTCTGATTCTACTCGTCAAGGCCAGCAGTTCTCTGGTAACCAGTACTCTCAGACAGCCTCACCTTCCAACACAGCGTTTACCTCTGGAGGTGGCCTGTACTCCAACCAAACGTCCCGCTCCAGATCTGCCGACCAGCCCTATGTTCCTGAGCAGATGCAACCCACTTCGCAGAATCACTATATGAACGCCTGTGATGTCGGGAATACGTTGGGCGCTACGTCTCGTCAAGGAGACTTTCATATGCCTGAGTCATCGTTCGGCTTCCCCAACTCTGCCGGATCTCTGCTCTCCACTAGCACCAGTGATTCAGAGGCCACCCGTTCAAAAAGCCTGGTCGCACCTTACATCACTGCCTCTCCCGTTCCTTTCCAGACGTCTTTTCCCCAGTCCGCACAAGCGCCCTCTGCCCCGCAATCTTACTATCATCCGAGCCCTTCATCCCAACGTATTGCCTCTCTTCCGCCGCAATCGAAACGTCCACGCACGGATCCTGCCACAGATGAAGACGAGGAGCTTGCACTTGACAGTAAGGAAGACGTCAAAGTCAAATCGTAAGATACCCTAAATCTTTAGCATGTTTATTGCTGATTTTTAATAGGCGGGCTTGTCAGCGATGCAAGAACTTGAAAGTCAAGTGTGAATTCAAGACTGACACTGATCCTTGCAAACGTTGCATGAATGGTGGCCACGAATGTCTGATTCCTGGAAAGAAGAAGCGGCGCACACCTCCGTACGAGACTTCTTTCTTCATCGAGCATCCATACGCTGACTAAAGCCCAGTAAACGTGAGCACCTGATGAACGAGATTCGGGAGCAGGCCGAGCGTATTCGGGAGCTCATGGGTCAATTGGAAGATGCGAACAAGAAGCTCCGGCAACCAGGCGCCATGTCTGATATCTCCTCCCAAGGCTCCGCGCCTTCACCGCCCGCGGGTTTCAACTCTCTGTCCCCCGGTTCAACCTCGTATCAAAGTTTGGACGGTATAAATACCAATCTCGATTGCGAAACCAATAAAAATATCACTGCTTGGATATCGAAGGCCAAGGAGAGTTTTGCAGAATTTGACGGTTTTCTCAACGGAGGAGCTGGTGCACCTCAGAGTTACTTCGTAGATCGCGATCCGGAGGATTCTCCAGCTGAGGAGGATGTCGACAACCTAGACGATGGTGACGATGATGATGACTATGAGTTCGCGGTTGTGGCTTCAGAAGGCGAGGAAGTGAGTGGGGATCTCATGCAGAAGTCATCCAAAGTTCGTCGATCGTCCCGCTCCAGTGTTGGGAGCAACTTGACTCGAGGAAGCGCCGGAGGTAGAAAGCAGGAGGCAGCGAAGAAGTCATCGACGGTTCCCAACGAAGCCGTACCGTTTGGTTTAATGGCCAATCTCAGTATAAGAAAGACCAGACAGAGAGGCGCCAGCGCGGAAGCCGAAGACGTAGGTGTCGCTAATGACGGTTTCTTCGCGAGTAAGTCCGTTGTCCCAGTTGTTCTATCTTATATCGATTCTGTTTTCACAGGTCCGGGCCCGAAGCCCGCTGGGGCTCGGCAGCATGAGATGCCATCCATTCTGGCGCGTGGTATCATATCTACATCAGAAGCCGAAGACCTCTTCAGCATGTATGTACTGTCCATCGGTCCTCGTATTGCTCCGTGCTGACATACCACGGACAGCTACTTCGACCGAATGAACTTGTCACTATCTCTAGTTGACCCTGTGCTGTATAATGCACAGAGCTGTGCTGTCCGGAGCCCTTTTATGTTTACCGTTAGTAAGTTACTTTACTTGACCAATCGAGCGAGAACATGACGATCTTCTAGTATGCGCAATCGCTTCAAGATATTATACGAAGCGAACGGATCTTTACGACCAGATAATCGTGGACGCCCAAACGGCTGCCGGAGGAGCTCTCATCAGCGGCGTAAAAACGGTCGAGATGGTCATCGGATTTATTCTTTTGAGTCTGTATCCTGTACCAACTCGCAGTTGGGAGGATAATCGCGGCTGGCTGTATCTAGGCCTTGCGATTCGGTAAGGAACATCCCCACTCAACGCGCGTGTTCTCAGTCCCCCTTGTTAGAACTGCCATGGACATTAACTTGCACCTCCCAAACACGGCGAAACCTCTGAACGAAATTCATGAGCGTGAAATGCTTAACAGAACGCGTGTCTGGCTCAATTGCTATAACCTTGACAGATCTACCGGTTCTCAATACGGCAAACTTCCTATAATTAATAACATGGACTACACGGCGAATCATTCCGAAGACTGGTGGCACCTTTCCCCGTATAATATGAAAAATTTCGACATACACACTTGTTGCTATAACGCCGAACTACGAGTAATGGCACGATTCATTTCCAGGATCTACAGTGACCCGAATCATCCTACAGGGCTCAACAAGGTCGGACAGCTACCCTTTCGAGACGCATATACGTGCTCATTCATTACAGGACATAGACTTTGCTGGAATAGCCACAGAAACTGATGAGGAGCTGAAGTGTCTTAAAGCCAAATGGATGGCACTCCTAGATCAGACCGATATGTCGGATCCTCAGAACCGCTTTCGCACTGGGCTGCTGAAGCTGGCGTTTTCCTATGCCCGACTCGCCTCATTGTCGTTTGGCTTCCAGCACGCCTTTGGTAAGAATCGTAACAATGAAAACCCCTTCTTACAACGTGTGAGCATGTGACTCGTTCATGGGGCGTCCATGATATTAATGCAGCCTATACAGTGCTTGGCGGCTGCCTATGATGTTCATGACGTGATTCTCAACGATGTCGGTCGACCAGAGCAAAGTTCGTCTCGTGTTTTCCATCAAAACAGTTTCTGATTTGTCCGATAGGAATATATCTCCGTCATGGGCCAGAAGCACAGATTGTCTTTGTTACCTTCGCTTCGACATTCTTGATTAAGGTTCGTTACATGAGTTGCTCCGCAAATCTCGCTTATCGATGTATTCCGCAGCTTCTCCAGCCCAAATACGCGACGTATATCGATGCCAGCCAACGTTCATACATCCAGCAGCTGGTTCAAGGGGTCATTGACCTATTCGGCTCTCCCGAAGTAGCTGTCGACGAACGACACGGGCCTAAAGCGTATTCACGCTTTCTCAAAGGTCTTCTGGAAATGACGTTGTCCGAAAAGATTCGACAAACGTCTCTTCCAAAGATTCGGCGCGCGAAATCGGCAAAATCCCTGAATGCGATGGAACACAGTAGTAGTCCTTCATCTGCCTACACCTCTCCGATGACTATGACTATGTCAATTGCATCTTCTTCATCTCCAGATGTATCAATGGGTTACGGATTTGCCCCTCCATCGATGAGCACATCCCTCGATGCCTCTTATGGGAACCCGTCCATGCACAACTTCCTTCCAGATCCCGAATATTTCCGTGCTCCGCTTCCTTTCGACGACGATATACTGAATAGCATGCAGTCGTTAGCCGACCCCAATTCCTCCTGGGCTATACCCGGTTCGTCTTGAATTCTGTTGTCGCTTTAGTAAACTTACAACTGCAATGCAGGTTTTGACTGGATGAACAACTATCGAGCGTCGAATTCCTCATAGACCTGTTGTAACTGTACTGTACTGTACTGTACTGTATCGATGTTGTACCGCTTTACACCTACATGTTCCTTGTGCGAAGATAATAATACAATTATGAAACAACTCGTGTACGCTATGCATATATAAATCCAACTGGTAAGTTATAGACGCGAGTCCTCAGGCATAGCTCTGAGCGCTTGACGGACACCAAGATCACTCAAAACATCCTCTGCCCCACCAAGCAGCGCATCGAAAGGTACAGTGCGATGGTACTTCCAGAGAGATCAATAGCTGGATAACAAACACAGTGGAGACTTACATGTTCTATCAACCGGCCCATTCCGGATTGGGTGATACCACGACCGCCAAAGATTTGGACAGCATCCCTGGCCGTCTCTTGTGCACATGAGGTGGAGTAGCTCTTCAAGAACGCGATTTGGCTGTGAATATTTAGATGTCGTTGATGTATCAGAGGTATTTAGACAACGTACCCGGCGAGTTTACTGGCTTGTTGCTTGTAAGACTGCGAAATAATGAAAAGAGGTAACTACGGTAAAACTGGGTACGACGCACCATGTTGCACATCTGATATGTGATATTCTCAAGCCAGTTCTGAACACCTTGAAAGACTATTCAACGCCATGAGACAAAGAGACGGAGAAATCGACCTACTCTCTGCACGTGAGATCATTTGAGCAATTTTGTGCCGGATAACAGCCTGAGAGTTCAATGGCTTCCCAAATGCCTTGCGCTGAGAGCTCCACCTGTGCGAACATTAGCTACTTTCGACTGCAAATGCATTGAGCCACTTACTGCAGGCAAGCGTCGACTGATTTACGCGACGTTAAACACCGAGTGTCCAGAAAAAATAAGACTTACCTATACTCCGCTGACTGCGAGCAGATGAACAGCACATAACCCAGCGTTCGTGGTTGAAGTTACTATGATCTTGGATTATAACTCGATGACGTTTCAACGAAGGCACGACGAACCTGAGCATAACGAAAATTCCTCCTCCTTCTTCTCCCAGCGTATTTTCAACAGGAACCTTCACATTGTCGAAAGTGATGAAACCTGTTCCAGCGGCACTCGAATAACTTGTCTTTATGGGACGAGTCTCAACCCCTTCGCCCCTCTCTATAAGCATGACAGTGAAGCCGTCCTCTGTCTTGCATCCGACGGTGAAGTAATCCGCGAAACTGAGCTACGTTAGCGAGAAAAAAAATACTAGATCTAGAAGGTCTCACGTTGCGTTGGTGATCCACTTCTTAGTACCTGGGGGGCGTTAAGGGAGACAAACGGGATTACAGAAACATAACTGACCGTTGACAATCCAGTACTTGCCATCTTCAGTTTTGACAGCCGTGGTCTGTAAACCCATTACATCACTGCCAGCTTGAGCTTCAGAGACGGCAAGGCAGATGAACTTCTTCGCAGAAAATACTTCTGGTACTACTTTTGCTTTCAGTGCGTCGCTGCCAAAGTTGAGCACCGGTGGCAATCCGATGACCTTGCCACCAAGAAGACCTTTCAGCGACCATCAGAAAAGCGTACATCGCATCATGCCTCGACTCTTACCGTCGCCGTAACCACGAGCATTACAACGCGCTAGTTCCTGCGTGATGATCATCTGAAAACATGAGAATTTTTGACCAACCGACAGCATGAAGCAGTACCTCGTGAAAATAGTCAAATTCTTCCGGTTTTACTAAGCCGTTCATGAGGTTGAGACCTTTCAAATGTTTTCCAGGACCGAGACGCATAGCATGTATGTTGAGTTCGCTACCAAGGCATCAGAACTCTGTTCACGCGAGAGCGAAAAGGGGCGTCGACTTACGCCATCTTATCGAGTACTTTTGAGATGGACGTTTTCCGTCTGCCTCACGCGCCTAAAACAAAATTGTGTTAACTTGGACGGTGCAAAGATAAAAAGCGTACTTCGGCGTCTGGAGTGATCCATTCGTCAGTAAACTTGCGTATTTCTTGCTGGAATTTTCTGTGGTTCTGGATGGATTGAGCTCGGACGCGTCACCAAGAGTAGCGGCGAAAGGACTAACATCAGAGAAGTATGGGCTGAAGTATCCCGCTGTAAGCCATGTTGGTTCACCATAGGGGACCTTGCTGAGATCGCCAATGTTATGGGACTTGATTGTTGGTTCTTCACCGGCGACAACGCCAATTTGAAGGCGCTTGTATTGCGGCCTCTCGAGTACTTCCGTGAGGTGAAGGCTGTAGAACGCCTCCGTCGCATCCTGGCCAGCTGTGCAATGGTCGTAAGAGGTAACACGACGGGGGATGTGACAATGACGTACCAACGTCCTCGTCATGCAGGACCGATGCTCCGCCTGGATGCATGTCCTTGAAGCGCGTCAAGTTGTACACCTTCGCGTTGATGATGACCCACTGTGGCGAAAGTGTGAGTAGACATGTGTGAAAACAGGTTGCCGGACGACGTACAAGATCATCGGGCTTGTTGTGCTGGCGGCGTGTCAGTTGGGCAAATCCTTTGAGAACAAAAGCCGCCTACCTTGGCAACCTCGTCCGCGGTGTACTGCTTGAGCTCTTTGGAGGCCATTGTGGTGTTGGATGTAGTCAGAGACAAGCCTCCTGTTAAATAGATAGCGGGGTCTCTTTTCATGTGATTTGACTTATCCGGATCTCTTGATTCGCCGATCACAACGTCGTCGGGACGATTCGAGGCGGGATTTCACCTGACTAGTCCACCATGCAAGTATAGATCTGAGTACCGCATGCAATTATACTAACTAATTAGAACTGAACATCTGGGTACTACAGTGGGCGCCGGTGTACATACATACTCTCCCACGAACAGCGAAATCGAGCCTACACTGACGTACACGTTCAAAATGGTCTCGGCTCACCGATACGGTAAATTTAGGTTATTCCAAGCTTGACATTGTGCGCCCATACAAAAGCCCTACTCCACTTCCCTTCCGTGGTGCAACGGCTCTTCAAATCTATCCGCAACATTCTGGGAATAAACTAGGCACAGGTAGAAACATTCGCAGTCTAGAGGCAGCAGAAATACGCCGACAGTGCCGTCTGTATTCCTACAATTTGGATCGTGCTTGTTCGCCACGCATCGCACCATCAGTAATTAATTGCCGCCGTTCATCTTCCAGGACGCCCAGTTCCTTTAGTATAACCTCATCGTCTCCTCCAGGCGTCAAAACATGCAGTCCGCCGTCAGGTACATCTAAAGAGGCATCGGAAATCTTGGGATGTGGGCGAGGTACTACAGAGCCCGATGAATCCAATGTGGCGGCTTCATACACATCGAGGACAGGCAGAGCACAACCGTCTGTTCCTAAGAGAACTTTAAGATATCATCCGGCGAAACCTGTTGATCAAACTTACCATGAAATTTCTGAGCCCAGCAATCACGCGTTTGAGTTAGGAATGCCTTCGTGAAGAACTCCTTGAGTTTGGGCCACTCTTCTTGACGAGTCTGTGAGTCTGTAGTTGGTCTCCAACCACTTTCGAGGGAGAAAGTGGTCGGAAGATTTTGTAATAAGGTGCTGAGAAAGGACGCAAAAAATTGCGGCTCCAAACACCCTACTGACATCCATTTGCCATCTTTGCAAGTGTAGATATTATAGAAGGGTGAGCCGCCATCCAGAAGATTCTCTCCTCTACGTGGTCCAAAGGAGGACGTGGGGAGGAGAGACAATAGCAACGGAAATGAGGAGACGTAGCGGACGCCAGACACCTTGTCGTAAATAATGAAAAAGTAATTTCCTCGAAAAGAGTGCCTTACCATGTCTGTGTCCACGACTTGACCGAGACCCGTCTTGCCGCGCTCTACAAGAGCCAACAGTATACCCAGGCCGCAAGTCAGACCGCCGCCCGCAAAGTCAGCCAAAAGATTCAGTGGAAATGTGGGCTTTTCGGTGGTCCCGGGAAGCATCTTGAGGCTAAAAGTGAGTAATGAATGCAGCAGACTAGCTATGATGGAGACATACAGACAAAACACCGCTAAGAGCCAGATAATTGATATCGTGACCTGGGAAAATCTGACTTAATCAACATGAGCTATCTCAATGAACGGTCAAGCCTACCAGCCATATCCTTGTGAGGACCTTCGAGGAAAATGTAAAGTCGCCGTTGAATTTAAACCTAAAAATATACCATTTCGCGGAAACCTAGCCCGAGGTGTTAGTAGTAATTTAGTTGACGGAGTGCGGGCCAGGATAGCTTACCCTGCTAGTCGAGCATATACGAGTCTCTTATTGAGGCCATCTTGCCCGAGAAAGACTCCCGGTCCAAGCCCCAGTTTCTCCATGACGCCCGGACGAAATGGGTCGATAAGCACGTCTGCGGACGCGACGAGTCTCTTCAAGAGATCCCTACCTCTGGCTACTTTGAGATTAACAGCAAGAGACCGCTTGCCACGACAGAGAATGTCCGCCGAAGACGAGGCAAGTCGGTCTATTCGAATAACATCTGCGCCGTTGTCTGCCAATATAAGGCCGGCGAAAGGTCCTGGAGCTAAACCAGCAAACTGGCCACTGTAAGACAGTTTTACCTGAACTGATTAAAGACTGAATACTTCGATAACCTTGATTCCAGACAGAGCCATGGTCAGTCGAGGAAGGCAAGACGGTTATTCCAATGGCCGAGCCAGGGCCGAGCGTGGGTACGAGTGAATCACGGGTGTTGAATCACCATCACGTGGCAAAATCAACTCTTCTCTCAACAACCAACATATGTTCGGCACGAGCTCTACGCGAAGCCCGACGGACACGGATTGCAGCATGGACGCTACGGACGTGGGGCGCTTTGGAACGTTGTCTCTTCTGTCGCCCGCCTCAGCGACCATAACGGCCTTTGGCATCGACTCCAATCCCCTCACGTTTGGCTCAGACCCAGCAAGCGACATTCGGCTGTTCTATCAGAACATTGCTCCCACCCATGCACTGATTGAATTTATTGAATCGAAAGCATTTTTGGTCATCCAAGGAAAGACCGGAGTGGAAATTGACGGATGTCGCATTCGAGAGGGCAGGGTGGCATTGGGGAACGGTGACAACTTTACTATACAAGGGAAACGATTCAAGTTCGATTATCCTCCCAAGGCTTTACGAAAGCTCATGGACCCAGCTAGTCCAGTCAAGGGATCTCGCCGACGTGTTCGTCTTTCTATGGTTCGAGCAGCTGTCATCGACTCGCCGACACCGGGAGCCAAAATAGTCCAACTTGGCGGTGGAGACGCCATGCTTCGAGAGGAGGGCATGCCTGAGGATCTTGCTCGTCAGGATTCACCGTATGCCTTGCATAGAAAGGCTCAAACCCCGCCTTCCGTCTTCCCCGTTCAACCCGAAGGTTCATTACACTCTCCAAGCCCCATACACTCTCCTTCCCCCATGGTACCATCCATTTATCCATCACTTCCCGACCTACCACCCGCTCCACCTAGTCCAGTCCGCCCTCCGTCACCTCAAAAAGACAGCCTCCGCGGACGAGTTCTTATTCGTCGGGCTATGCTCGCTGAGGAAGAATTGGAAGAGTTAGAAGTTGCGGGAGGCCTCTTTGCTCCCACAAGCGACAGTGAAAGTGATAGGTCTACCGACAGTGGCCAAGATGATGAAATGGCGCTTGACAGCGAGCCAGAAGACATGATGGTTGACAGCGAGCCCGAGATGGTGCCAGAAAGCGAAGCAGAGCTACAGAGTGAACCAGATATGGTAGAAGATGATGAAGTCATGGTAAGGTTTTATCGCGACGCGTTGTCATCCTCTCAGACTTTTTTCTAGGAAATGCCGACTCCCAAGCCCTTCAACTTCACTCGAATTTCTGTCGGTGGACGCTCATCCTTGGGAGGTGGTCCGCCTATACGACCCGAGCGCCCTTCCTTTAAATTGAATCTTTCCATGTCCAGTGAAACCGATTTCCGCACTCCAGCCACCCCGATCAAGGAGGAGGATCGTCCTACCAAGAAGGACTTGTGGACTACACCTAGACGCAAGAAGCTTACAGATGCAGAGAAAAAGGTAGGCGAACTGTCATTCTGTATCTACGACAAGACTTAGCTATCTGTAGGCAATTCAAGAACGACGGAAATCTGCCCTTGCCGCGCCTGACCTTTTCTTTGCAGGCCGTGTTCCAGGTCTTGGTCCCAGTCTGTCACCCACAAAACTGTTTGGCGTGAAAGAGGAATCAGTTCAAAATTCCATTTTTTCGTCGCCTTCACCAGTTTCGCCTAAGAAGACACTCTTTGCTCCTCCGACCATCGGTTCTCCAATGAAGAATCGCTCGAACATATTTGGCGCCAGTATCAAGGAGGCATTAGCGGAGGAGAACGAGGAAGACGATCCTCAGATTTTGTTGCAGCGAATGAGAGAGGAGATGGAAATTATGAAAGCAAAAAGGAGTCCGAAAAAAGAGCCGGTTGTCGCATCCTTGAAGCAGGAGTCAATGGACGTCATCTCCGATATTCCTGCGACTCCTCCAAGCAGGGAGCGCTCACCTTCGAAAGGAGCGGCTATACCAACCATGAACACTGTTTCCGCGAAGGAAAGAAGCGTGTCGCCAATGAAGGACTTGGTAGAAGGCCCTTCATCACCCGCGAAACCGCGCCCAAAGAGCAGAAGCGCATCTCCCATGAAGACGCTCGAGACGAGCCCCTACTCGACAATTCCTAGCCTTGACCTACGAACACTCATGTCGCCCCGAAATTCACCCAAACCATCTTCTCCTTGCGATACTCCCATGGACGTAGACGCGCCAGCCGGAACGGACAACGATGCCTCAGCGGAGCCCGCAGAAAAGCTTGATGCACCCTCCACCGAGAAAGATTCTCCACTTAAACCAGCGTCGAAGCGACGCAAAACAGTCCCGACACCGACAACAGCAGCGGCTGATGTGGAATTAGCCCCTAAGCGCGCAACACGATCGAAGAAAGTCTCGACCCCTTCACCAGCCGAAACAAGTGAGGTGGACGAGACTGAGAAGCCGGCACCGAAAAAGAAGGCGACCAGAGGGAGGAAGGTAACTGCGGGACCGTCTAAAATTGTAGAGGAGGAGGAGGAGGAGGAGGAGGAGCAAAGTGTTGAAGACGATCTTCCCAAGAAGAGGGCAACCCGATGCAAGCGCGCCCCGACACCTGTGGCAGACGAACCTCGCGTCACGAAAGGAAAGAGTGTGCCCTCAGAGGAGCCCAAGACACGAGCGAGAACCAGGACGAAGACAGCAGAGATTGAGAATGAGGAGCCGGAGCCTGTAGGCAGGACGCGGAGGACAAGAAATAAAACGGAGACGGACGTCGACGCATCTGATGTAGAGGAGATAAAGCCCAAGGGAAGGAAGCCCCGGGGTAGGACTGTAACGGAGCCAATTCCAGAGGTAGAGGTCGTTGCAGTGAAGACTCGAACGAGGGCCAAGAAGGACGATGTGAAGAAAGAGGAGGAGGAAGCGTCGCTGCCTCGTACAAGGACGAGGACGCGCACGAGAACCGCGGGAAAGTAAATTTGTCTTGTCAAAAATGTATATGAATCTAGGATACCCGCCAAGTCCTCACTGAACGGACCAGACTCATTGCAAGAAAGAAGTAGGGATGTTCAAACAGAATACAGAAACTACTGACGATTGCAGAAGACTACCTGAGACCTACTACAAACTCCTTCGCTCTGGTAAACCAGCTTTTCGGCTTGGCCGGTGGGGCGGACGCCTAAGATGAAATCAGCATGGCAAGCATTACACGTGAAGAGGACTCACAACTGAACGCGGTGAGTTCTGTCTCTGAAGACGTTTCTGATTATACGGGTCATTTCAAGCGAAGATATTGGTCGTACCGGATTCCGAGTGGCCTTGGAGGACTGGGGAAGAGGGAACGGTTTGGGACGCATCGACGGCCCCACGACATTGCCGATTTCGCCAGCCGGGTGGGCAGGCGTCTCGCCATGGAGCCTCACAGGTACAATAAATCCACCAGGAGAGGGCGCACGGATATCAACAAAGTTTGCCGACGCAGGACCAGACGTCGGTGGTAGAGCGTTAGTGAGATTTGCTTGAGGCATTGGGAAATCCTAATATTGCTATTTAGTGAAATCGACTGCATGAACGAAGCAGAGAGTGGCACATTATTTCCAGGGTGTTCCTGAACGCTCATGCTGGGCGGGGTATCAGCCACATGCTGATATTCAAAAGTGCCCGACTCGTTTGAGGGCTGGGGTGAACGATTAGATATACCGCGTCGCCTCAAAGAATTAAAAAATCGACGTACCGCAACTACGGTCTTGCCACTGAGCAGTGAAGTCGTAGAAGGAGCATTGGACGATATCTGAGAAGTCGTGTCATAAATATCACGAATAAGGAAGAAGATCAATGCGCACGGATGATATATGACTTGATGTGTTGGCACTGCCACTAAAAGGCAAATTTGCGAAGCCATATTCATTCTATTGACTGCTTCAGATGATCGTTAGAGAACACAAGACTTCGCGAATACACACCAGCAAGGCGTTGCCGTCATCCTCGACAATCCACGTGCACTTGTCGTTGTCTCGTATGGCTTTGCCTACCTCGTCCAAAAGCTTCTCCATGCTAAAGAATACGGCGCCATCCTCCTATGGGGACTTGCTCCATTTCGTGTAGGAAGACTTTCGTACTTCTCGACGTTTATTGAAGCATGCTCATGTAATAGTTGCTTCTGACACCATCTAGCCTTCATTAGTTGGCCAGAAGTACCTGAAGAAGCGTTAACCACGAAGTAGGATTGTGTAGATTCATTCAGACCTTTCAACAGTATATCTCCGTTCACACACCAAAGCTGTGCAAACGTCCACCCTGGAATATGCTTAAAGATGATTAACGGGTACTCATGATAGTCCGTAACACAATGTATGATGATGTGGGCTTTTCCTGGGCTTTGGGGGAGTATCGCAGAAAATTTTAGCGCATCCCGTGGCATCAAAGCTCTCTGGGACATCCAACCCTCTAAATTGTCGTAGAAGTGCGGATTGCTTCGCAAAGATATCGTCTTATCCGTGAAGATCCACTGTAAGAGAACAACGTCGAACGTGTCCTGCGTGGTACACCCTCTAACTAGTCTAGTGTGAATGGATATCGTAGCATGAGCTCCGGGCGGCGCACCTGGGTAGATGCCTGGTTTATCGAAACGCAAATGCCATACTTCTACAGGGACAAGCTTCGAGTTGGATGTCGATTTCTCCTGAGCGCAATCAAAATCTCGCCTAATTGACATATCGAGTAAGGCGCTGTATTACTTACCTCCTTACGCTTACGCTCCATAGCTTTGTTGTACATTTCGTTCTTTTTCGCTTCGACCTTCTTCAATTCTCGTATTTCGTCCCGGAATTTCCTGACCTGCTGGATGTGACTGCATGCAATATTTTACTTACCAAATCACTGACCTCGACAGGGAGATCATCCATCCAGCTGTCGAAACAGTCATCTTCGACTGTTGAGGTGCTATTGGTGATAACCTCGTTGAACTTCGTGACGATCGCATTCAAAATCATATTCCTCGAAGAAAAATGAATGCTCATTGGTCAGAAAAAGACTTTGTCTACTTACCGACAATCAGATTCTGGCCAATCCACGCGTTTCCTTCTAGCTCCCAGATGCTCCGATACAAATGTATAAGTTCTGTAGCCTGAGGAAAAATTGATCGTCTGGCAAGGCATATATCTCGGCGAAAGAGCTTCGAATTCAGGATTTCCTTCTTGACGAAACCTCCCACAACCATCACGCTCTACGTGTACAACGATCGAAGATGAATGGGCTTCCTATTCAGTATGTTTGGCTGAAAGCACGAGGTGAGTCTAAGTTTGAGAGAGAAAACGACACTGACAGTGTCGATGAGTCCTAGAGCTTACGAGTTCAACGTGCTGGATACAGGATCAACATTAATATCCACTTGAAGTGAAAAACTGCAAGTCTGGTAAGTAGTAGTGGCTCTGATTCGGAACGAGTACTACCGGATGCCCCTTCAAACAATGACGCAGAGAATGACATAGGAGGGCGGTTCGAGCGCTAAGGATGTGAACGTGCAGAGCCTTGCTAGCTTCAACCTGGCTTCAACGTGTTGGGTCCGGGAAGACGAAGTCCGGTGCGTGATCGCGTGATCGCTGTTGACCACTGTTATTTTTAGGCCTTTCCCTGCTATGCGACAATTACACGACAATGCCTCAACAAGCTCGTTACATGGAACACTCCGTTGAGATCCTATCAGATATGACCCCTTATACGAACTTTCGGCTTTACTGTACGTGATCGTCACCGTGCTTCCGTGTGTTTTTCCAAGTGGCAACATGATACTTTCACCTTTCATGCTACGGACAGTGACAAGTTCCAACATTCAGCGCGTCTACTGTCATAGCCGCATTGAGGAAAAGCTTCCCGTCGTCTCGGCGTGACAGGATCCTCAAGCGCTCCCTCACAAACTCTTAAATGTCAGGGCGAGCAGCTACAGACTACCGAGCTTCCTCGTCATGGCTACCCTTTCGCTTCATGAACGCCTCTGTGCAATCAACGAACCTCGGCTCTCTGCGACGGACATGATCAAGGATCTTATCGAATGCTTGTCCATCACTTTGACTTCGTCTAGTGTTCGTCGAAACACACACACCCTCTGTACTGCCATCTCCCGTTCGCGGGATCTCTGCAACAAAATAAACTCACTCATCTCCGCCTCTTCCAACGAGGATGATTGGACTAGTTTTGATGCATATACCGTCATGGTTGATCCCCTCGAACAGTAAGTCCCATCGCTTCACCGTGAGAAACTCAAGCGTCAAACTGAGCTTTGTTCAGGTTTCTTCTCGAGCTTGCCGAGCTTTCTGAGAATCCTTGCATTGGTAGCCTCGATGGGGGGTTATTGATCTCCGAGTGGATCGAGGCGGGAAAGTTGTGGGCGGACAATAGAAGAACCACAACTAAAACTCTTGCTTCTCTCTTCGAAACTGGGCATTTCAAGGTCTGCCTCGCATTCTTTCAAAATTCTCTCGCTGACACAATGTGCCAGTCAACTGCCGCCGAAGTAGAACTGAAGGATCTGACCTTGTTCAGGCAGCATGACGATAATGCGTTTTTGGACGAATTGATCCAGGAGTCTTCCTCTCGCTCCAGTGGTCAGAAGAGCAAGTTTTCTTCTGATGGCTGGTCTTGTCTCGAAAACACGCTTCCAAAGCTGAGGGCGATACGGTCTAAACTCCAACTCGGTGGCAAAAATGTAGGAGACGTGAAATCTGCAGACGACTGTCTAATGTGATTACCTTGCAGGACATGACTGAATATTCCGTGAAGTTTATGTTGGTCTTTGTGGGCATTGTGGAAGTAACGGCCAAGACATCCGACAAAGTCACTCGACAGCACTTGGGTTCGCATGAGGTGCTTTCCAAAGTTCTCGCGTATGTACCCTCTCCAACGATAAGTGTTTGCTCTGAGCGTCCCTTTCAGTTTCTCGATACTTCTCGAAAACCACTTGGACAACAAGACTGACGATCCCAAGCTGCAAAGTCAACGAGAGGCGCAATGGAAACAGCTGATTGATGCTCTCCTCAAGGCAAGTGACCAAGGCATCGCCCGTATATTCCCTTCGTATTAACTATATATACCTCTGTCAGGGCAGAGTCGCTAGCCCGAGCTTCAACGAACTCAAAAAATTCCCCGCGAAAATACGACCTCCTTATTATTTGCAGTGCCTGGTCTTGGTTCAATGTTGTCGTGACCTTCTCAAGGAGCATGCGGATAAGAGCCCTCAACCTGCAGTAGAGCCCGTTCAACGGTATGCCATCATCTTGTACATCGATCTCAGCTAACAAACGTCAAGTGCGTTGGCGTCTGTTACGACTGCGTTGCAAGCGGCTGCCAAGCTTTCGCAGGCAGCCGCAGGTGTCAAGCCAAACGTTGATGCCTTGAAAACTGCCGAGGTCGACAATGCTTTCACAACCGCTGTCAAGGCCGTGAGCGACTCATTCAAGGAGTACGGGGTATGGATTCTAGGATCACGTCGGTCCTTCTTCAGCTGACGGCCTTTAGATCCTTTTCCCGCAGAAGCTCATGCAAGAGGCTAGGGACGGCGATGCAAGTCGGTACGATGCTTGGAAGGACAAACTGAAATGGGTTTGCTTCGCTCAATGCTCTGGCTTTCTGGATATTGACTCCTCCGCTTCTAGATCAGCGGAAACTCTCCAGCGCCCACTGTTGAAGTCGTGGTCAAGGTTTCGGGCAAGGCGGCTCCGTCGTTGAAGTTGAAGGACGAAACTTGTTCGTTGACACTGGCTTCGTGGCATAACCGTTACTGACAACACTATACTACAGATAAAGTGTCGCGTACATCTTCATTGAACATGATCCTCTGGCAGGAGTGTCAACGATCACCTCCGCAATACCGGGAACGGGTGCGCAAGGCGCGATTCGTAACACCCGAGCAGCCCACAAAGGTCCTCTCGCTTTCGGATTCGATTTCTGACGTTCTGGGGCTGGCAGCGGCGACGACGATGGCGAGAGCTGTGCTGTTGATGGTGGATTGACCTCTATTACTACTCTTTCTTTCGAAGTGTCTCGACTATAGTACGCATTGGTAGTGATTGTATAATTATAAGTGGGATCATAGTAAATACCATGGCACATGTCATGGTAGCCTTTACGGCCGTTGTCGTTTTCTGCGAGACCCATACAAACACGATGATTTCAAGAAGCATGCACCACATTCCAAGGATGAGTGACAGAAGCCCTAGTCGACAGATATTCAACTGGCATGGAGCACAACGTCGCGATTGCTCACAATGCCAGATAAGATGTGTCCATATTGTATGCATCCGAATCGTGACAAGAGCTCGATACCATCCATCGACAAAGTTCCCTCTTTTGGCGCATCAGAAATCCCTGCCGCAGTCCATTCAAGGCCACAGAGACGTTCGATCAATACAAGCGAAGTCATCGTAGCACTGATATTGAAGATGATGGCTCCGAAAGACGCGATATATAGGAAACTTCGAAGGCTTTCGCGTGAGTTCGCGAAGGAGTCGTGATCATCATTGATGGCGACAGAAGCCCCCAGCTACAGCGGCCAGTAGAGAAGACTACAACAGCGATATAAGCGCACAAGGTAGATTATCATGCTATTTTGAGACGTACCACAACAGCGGCACTCTGAAAAGTGGTGATCCAGCTGGCTCGAACTGATTCCACGAGAGGAGGCAGGGTGTCTGAATGTCTGTTAGCAAGATAGTTATGAAAGAACGTATACGACATACATGTTAGGTCTCGCTCTGTAGCTTGCTGACGATCGGTGGTAACATTATTTGCTTGCTTGTCAGTAGGCATGGCGCTTGGGTTTTCTGACCATCAGGATAGGATTTATACTCTTAGGTTAGGCGCCATTGAGAACCCAACATTCGACACGTCAAAGCCCAACCTACACGCCCCCGAGATAACGATATATGGATGAGGGCATCGTCATTTGAATGACCCCGGGCAAGTTCCTGTGCGACCTACTGAGCCCGAATACCGTAGGATGAATGCTGTTGAAGTATACGCACCAAAAACAGATAGATGACCAGGGCTAGAGAACCACCCGATAACAATCATACATAAATCATGACAGCGCACGTTGCCCTGACCATCACGAATCAGAAATCGAGCGGGACTTTCCAGCGCTGATGTAGGTTAACGGGGCGTGTATTTCGCGACTGAGCAGGGATCAAAACAATCGATAACGAAGCTCATCGTTTACTTGCCAGAATGTTCTATTCTAGTAGGGTATATCCGTGTATCTCTGTCCACCGCTTTACAACCATCACGTTCTCGAGTTTGAACTGCAGGACTTGGTTTACACACCGGCTTAATCCCAAAAGCTGTCGTCGTCCTCTTCGAAGGCTATCCCCGGTGGCCAGGTCTCAACTTCGAAGTCCTCTACGCGCACGACCTTTTCCAAGTCTTCAAGCTCTTTCTGCTTGTGAAGAAACTGTCGACTGGTGGCGTCCAAAGAGAGTACCTTCAAAGGGACGCCGCGGCGTCTTCTGGCGTGAACAGAATTCACCACCAGCTCGACATGGTTGAATCAGGATATCCCTGACCGTCAACTTCTCTATCTTGGGCCACAGCGCGGGAATCCTCGTGTCCTCCGAATGTGACTCTGAAGTGCTCTCCAAAGATAGAACAAAGAAAAGGTGGGGACATTGACATCGCAATCAAGGTGAACCAATGACGGGAAGGCGTCTACAGTTTCCACCACCTCCGAACTGGGGAAGGAACAATCGGTGAGGCTCAACAACTCGACACGAGGAAAGGAATTGGCATCAAAACCAAGGTAAGAAACATCTCGGAGGAAGAGGGACCGGACGAGGGCCAACGGCAGTTGGGCAAGAAGCAGGTGCGGTGAAGAGTCCTCGTCGTCGTCTTCTGAACCACTGACACGAAGGTGTCGGAGGTGAGTCAAATCAATCGGAGGTTTTCTGACCGAAAGGCGTATGAGGGGAGGATAGGGTGATACGCGCCAGGGAGAGGCTGACAAGCTGGGGTGCTGACTGGAGCAGAGCGCGGTATTGGTCAAGGGAAAGGTCGGACATGTGTTGGCCGTCAATGTGAAGAGTGGTAACATTTGCGAGCGGGGGCTGCAAGGGTCCAGCCACGCCAGAAAGTCTCACAAAGTTCAACATAGGTGCACCTGCGGTGAAAATGCTCGGAGTAATCGACTGGAACTGATTCTGTATGTGCAGGTGGTGGTGAAAGTGTGCGATCCGTACGGACAGGCGTTCAAGCTGTCGCGCGTCCGCAGAATGGAGCTTCTCCATGGCTGGCTGCATATCTTGGATGCTATGCGTGACAGACAGGGAAAGCTGCCGACAACGCCACATATGAGGAATGCAAACGTTCAAAACCTCCGCCCACTGGTACCCGCCGCTGACTTGAAGGCGGATAGTGAGAAGGCAGTTCTGTGACCGATTGAGATACATGGTGAAGAGAGCCATCTTTCGAGTAAAGACGCCCGCATGTCGAGCTATATTCACGGGGGTAGCCTGACATAGATCCGGTCCCACAGAGTACCAGTTCCCAGTGATATCTCACGCCAAATGCTGGAGACATGGGACAGGGTGAGCTCAAAGGGCTTTTTGTAGGAAAGTTCCTGTTCGCGACAGAGCAGAAATATGGTAGACAGGATCTCATACGGAAGCACGGAGATGGCCGCGCTCTGGTTGAGCAGTTGCCTCTGGCGCGCCCGTGTAAGATGCAGTTCCTGGTCGACTTGAGCGGCCTCGAACAAAAGTCGCTCTTTCTTGCCTCGAGCTCCTGGATGCGCTCGGTAGTGATGTTGAGTATCGCCTCGCGTGCTATTGACACACTGAGAAATGAGCACTTTTCAAGCAGAATGTGAATTGTTACCCACAGTCCATGCTAGTCGTCCCGAGTCAACAAGCTCGTCGCCGTCGTCATTGTGGTCGGCAGCGAAGTGGCGACAAGAGTCACGCCAGTCACACTCTGGTCACACTCGACCTTTTGACCGCAAACTTTCATCTGGAAAGACCTACTCATTAGTATGGCGTTCTTCACGTCGTCGACCTCGACGGCAGTTGGCACGTCAAATAGTAGCAACGCGAGCGACAAGGACATCGAAGTGGCAGACCCGCCTCCAGACTCCATTTCCTGCCTCTCATTCTCGGGCCAGGCTGACTATCTTGCCGTGGGAAGCTGGGATAACAGCGTACGAAGGTTCATGTCGTTTATTGGCGCGTAAGTGATGGCATTTTCAGGTGAGGATCTACGAAGTTGGCGCAAATGGGCAGACCCAAGGAAAGGCCATGTACCAGCACCAGGGCCCTGTAATGTCTGTATGTTGGAATAAAGTGCGTATATGTCCCGTTTTTTGACATTATGGCGCTCATTTCTTTGATGAAACTAGGAAGGGAACAAGATTCTGTCCGGTGGGGCAGACAACGCTGGCCGAATGTTCGATGTCGCGACGGGCCAGTCCAGCCAAGTAGCCCAGCATGACGCGCCCATCAAGGTTGTCAAATGGGTCGAAACACCTGGCATGGGGATTCTTGCCACAGGAAGCTGGGACAAGACCATCAAAGTATGTCTTGTTCGCTCCTCCAAATCTCGTGTATTCATCTCTTCAGTACTGGGATCTTCGTGCTCCTCAGCCTGTTGCGAGTGTAACTCTACCGGAGCGCTGTTATACGTTCGATGTCCAGTATCCACTCATGGTTGTGGGGACCGCTGAACGTCACATCCAAATATTCAATCTCACCAATCCCACGGCAGCTTACAAGGTACACCCTCGTCTGTCTTGCATTGAACGATCCTCCAACTCCTCTTAGACGATACAATCTCCGTTGAAATGGCAAACGCGTGTGATCTCGTGCTTCACTGCGTCAACCAATCAAGGCTTCGCTATCGGCAGCATCGAAGGACGAGTTGCTATCCAGTATGTCCATCAACGCACCATTTTTCCTTTACCAACTCTTCATTTTGCTAGATATGTCGAAGATAAGGACAGCGCGTATGTGCCTCCGTTCTTCCCTCCATAAATGCTCATCACACCCGCAGGAATAACTTTTCATTCAAATGTCATCGAAAGGATGCCGTTGCAAACTCAAAAGACCAAGGAATGGTGTATGCGGTGAACGATATCTCCTTCCATCCTGTGCACGGTACATTCTCAACGTGCGGTAAGTCGTGCTTATTGCTCTTCGCCTGAAGGAGATACTGACTGTACTGAAGGATCTGACGGTACCATCCACTTCTGGGACAAGGACGCGCGAACACGTCTTAAATGTGTGCCCATCACTCTTTTGATTGATCTGGGTCTAACGTTCTCTTTAGCATTCGAAGCCGCCCCTGGTCCCATCGCTTGCACAGACTTCAACCACAACGGCAATATCTTCGCTTACGCCGTCTCCTATGATTGGTCCAAGGGACATTCCGGCATGACGCCGGGACATCCGAACAAGTTGATGCTACACGCGTGCAAGGAGGACGAAGTGAAGAAGAGGGCACGGAAGTAGTGGCGCAATAAATGTTCTGATACTTATTTTTCACCATCTGTAGTTGTCTATGTTTTGCAGTTCTAAATACACAGCTGTCCATGTTATAATGCTCACGAGCATACACAAGCTCATCTCATGAGCTGGTGTTCCGAAAGTTAAAAGACCTCGCTTGACCTACTACATCACTAATTCCTAACGTTATCAAAACATAAGTCAACGTATCGATTCCAAAACAAACATAACGATAAAACGATACAGTGGTGGTGTTACATTGTAATTAAGAAGTCTATATGTCATTAACGATTTCGGTTGTAAGCAGTTATGAACTGTGAAGGTGTGAGTGAGTGAATGGCGAACCAAAGTACGAGGTTAACTTACATTTGCGATGAAAACATTCATCTCCAATTTGGGAAAGGCTAAATAAGAAGAACCATGAGCTCATAATTCACTGCGTCATAAACGTCAAACGAACCCTCATTCATTTCCTCGCTTTCCAGGCCTTGTCGAGACCAAGTTTTGAATACTCGGCAGCACCGCTGCTGTCATTCCTATCCGCCAATTCGCCGGTGCCCTCCTTGCCCAGGCCACCGTCGCTCTTCCGGCCAGGCGCGCTCGAGAACCTGACGGCCGCGCTAAATCCGCCGTGCTGCATAGCGGTCACAGGATGCGCGAAGCCATTGCCGGCTGAGCTGAACTGCATCCCGTCGGCCGCGGGTGCGTCGTTGGTGTACGGGGCGGACGTGGGGTACGCGCCGGAGGGGACGTGGTAGTGGGTGCTGGACGGGTCGGGCTGGGAGACGACGTAGGTGTGCTGCCCGCTGTGCGAGACGACGGGCTCGTGGGAAAAGTCGTACTGCTTGTCGTACCACCCGGGGTTCGCGGTGGATGGTGGGGGCGGGGTCGATGCGAGCACAGCGAACGGGAGTGGAAGGAACGCGTCTTCATCGACGAGCGCGATTTCGTGACCAGGGAGCGAAACATGGCTTCGGTATGGTGGTGGGAGGCGAGACTAGCAATTGAGGGCAACCCATGGCTTTTAAATAGAGAAACAGAGTAACCATTACAAAGTTGTGGGGTAATTCCTTAGGTCACGTCCCTTTCCCAAATCGGCTCATTTTCTCAAGTATTTTGCATATGGACATGGTCGAACCATATCCGATATCGTGTCACTACTTTGAGGCTTATCTCACTGAAAAGTCGCATTCTCATCCAAAAGCGCTACCTCTTCTGAGAGGGAACGCTTAGCCCATCTCACGCTCATTCATACCCAATCATTGGTTGCCAGAAGACGCGTCCACGCAAGCACGTCTAGCGTGACAAGTATTCATTTCGCTGTTGCTTCCGTATCGGATCCCTGCTATTAGTCGACGCGACGCGACCTGGTGACCACCTGTCAATGGGCGCAAGGACGATCCTAGAGAGGTTCTATTCTTTCCATTTCCCAACTAGTAGTATACTGACTCGCTGTCTCTAATCGTACATTTCATGGTGAAGCTCGTGCTATTTCTATTTCTTGGCTACATCTTCGGAAAAGTATTTCCTTGCGGATGAGGACGCAGCTATGTGTTGATGAGGCGTCTTCGGTTTCGGTCGATGCGTGTCCACCGCAGAGATCGGTAAAGGATACCTAAGGAGAATGAGGAAAAAAAGCTTCTGATGTGGATGCATAGGGCTTACCGTTCCTCGTCGCAACCGTATGCCTTCGGCGTCATTTGATTACTGTATGCAGTGGAATCTTGATGTACGGCAAATCCGCTTGAGGCAAGTGGTGGAAATAGGCGTATCTATATAAAAATTAGCGCTTCGGAGTTAATGTGCCACCAAACCTACAAGCAGCGGAGGATGGCCTGAAGTTGCGTAAATCCCGATAAACCCAATGAACGTAGCGAACTCTACACACCTGATGCCCAATGATGAGGATGTTTTCTTGCCGCTCGAGTTCCATGATGACGGGTTCCAGGCGAACTACGACATCCCGATACGACTCGCCCCCGCGATATCGGTAGTTGAACTTATCGTCGTCCCGATTCGCATAATCTTCTGGGTACTCTTGCTGACGAAGAATGAGCACCAAATGAAACACGAAAGGCAAGAACATACCTCTATTTCCTCATAAGTCATACCATCGCAAACACCGGCATCAAGTTCATCTAGCGACTTCCAAGTCAGTTTAGGATACGGAAGGGCTTGCGCTGTCTGTATGGTCCGTTGCAAAGTCGAAGTCCAGACGGTCAATGGCCTGTCTCCAACGTTCTCTATCACCAGCGCAGGCAGTGCCTTGGCATACTGCATTCCATTAACAGAAAGAGGCGAATCGCCACCGATTTTCCCTTCAACATTAAACTGGCTTTCTCCATGCTGCAGAAATGTCGTCAGTTAGGTCGTTTGGACGTATCGAAGAGCACTCGAATCTTACCCGCGAAAAGAATACATTTCTTGGTTTCACATGAAGATTCATGAGGTAGTACGCGATCCGACTCGAGAGGTATCCGTTGATACGAGACATTGTTACGGTATGCCCCACATTGACGATCCGTAGGTAGCTTAGGTTGGGCTCCGTGATTGTCTCGTAGACCTTCTCGTATTCGCTGATTCGACGTAAAAAGTCGCGCTTGGCCTCTTCACGAGACATATCCTTGTAGTCGGGATCGCCCGAGCTCACTTTCAACGCGACATTCGCGGCAATAACAGCTGGATCGTCGCATAGAGACTCTAAGAAAATAAGACTCATGCCCTTTTCCTTCGCGACGCGGTTTGCGATTTTCGCTCTGTAAAAGGCCACGATGAATACGTCGCGGTTCATTGTGCAACGGGCTCACCTCCGGTTCTTTGTACTGTTGGTCGCATCTAAACGAAAGTACAGCCCCTGTCCTTTAGCAAGTGAAAGCACGCACCATGAATGCCGACATTGCCTCCCTCCTTCAACCAGTGGATGAGCGATTCAAGACTATCCTCTGCCAGAGAGTCGCGTAAATGAGTAGCATGCGCGTTGTCGTGGCTGAAGTAAGAGGCGGTATGATCTTCATGAATGCCGCTTCTGCCCAAAACATAAAAACAAGGACTCTACCAAGTCAGAGCGACATACTGAAGCTCCTTCTGCTTAGCGCGCGTCCGTCGAAGTTGGCCCACGTTGAAAACCTGACAGCGGGTAGGTCAAGCATTTGGTGTCGGAATAGATAACACGAACCTTCACGTCGTATTCGAGCCACTACGAGGACGTTAGACACAGATGACATCGAAGACAACAACGCACTTTCAAATAAATCATCAACTTGTTACTGAGATAGGACTTGCCCCGCGCAGGCAATCCAACCTGAGAGACAGGAGTCATTCAGTCATGTCCACCAGATGCGCCTTGAAAGCTCTGACCATCGCCACGACAATCTTATTTTCAGAATAGTCGGGCTTCGCGACTAAGGAAACAAGTTAACAATCAACGACCGTTCCACGCACGGCGAGAGCAGACCTTTCTTCCCGATGCCTGTGACGGCGGGCGGTGGCGTCGGCGCCTGCGATCCTTTCCTGCTGTTCACGGCAGAGTCATGGTCGAATTGCTTGAGCCTGTATCCAAAAAGAAATTAGCCTTTACCGCCTCGAACGTGCGTCGCGCGTACATGGGTCCACCAGCGCGAAACATTGGCGGCGGGATGTTGGGCGAGCCATAAGGCAACTGGACCGATTGCATGCTCTCAAGAGCGTCTGCAGCCCGTGTTAAGTCCTCAGTGACCTCTCGGGAAGTGACTTGATTATCTGCCATCGTGCAATAATAGAAGGTGAAACTCCGTAGCAGAGAACGCACGGTTACCACTTAAGGCAGGACGGCAACCTCCGGGTCTCTTCGAATTAATAAGGAGACCAATTCATCCAAGCATAAAACTATTAAATCTTTTCAACCAATACGTTACTATGAGCTAAATAATACAACGATGAATGAAACAATAATGAGAACGAGATACGGTGTGCGGTGTCCGGATGTAGTAAGATAGTACTTGGAAGGTAGATCATGACAGACTACAGTACGACTGGAGACCCAGTAAATAGAGGGGATAGAAATGCGAGCAGCAAACACCGACAGAACGTAAACGAGCGGACGTGAAATGATTTGGACGAGAGCGATTAGGGGGGGGGAATGAAGATGCTTAAGATCGTGGAGGGTTGAATCATCAATCTATGCAGTGTAACCTTCGCACCGAACGTTAGAAAGCAAGTCATAAGGCATCATCATTAAGTACACACCAAGAAATTAAATATCATATACAAACGCTTGCAACATGAAAGAACCGCCGTCCGGCGACAGCCCGTTATCCTCGACAGCAGAAGACGCTCCAGAATCCACGTCTTCGGCCCAGGTCTTCGTCCTGCTCACCAACCCGCGCCATTTGGTCACGATCGTAAACGCCCATGCCTCTTGCGCCAACATGGCCCTGCATCCCACCGGTGCCTCCGGTGGTCGTTCCCTCACGGAATTGGCACCGTTCTTGGCAGCAACTTGTGCGCCATACAGGAATGATTCTGAACCATTGTTCAGGCCATTGCCGTTGACAAGGGCATTAGGATTTGGTGAATGTCGGCCATACTCGCGTTCCCGGCCGGTTCGGTAGCCATTTGGACTGGGAGCGGTTGCATATGGATGAGGCGCAGATAGACCAACACTAGCGAGAGCACTGGCTTCCCGTTGTTGCTGACTCGTCCGCCGACTTGTTGGTGCAAGGGGTTGCACACTCCCAATGTCGCGAGCAGAGTTGTTCCGGTCTTGGGTGTTGGGCCGACGTGAGCCCTTCACATGAGCGGGTGCTGGACTAACAACCAGCCCAGATGGAGATTCTGCTTGACGTGATCCCCTTCGGTGCGTGGCGTGGTCACGGTCGCGCCGGTGCTCCCTGTGTACATGAGGCGATGAGGCGTTGGCGTGGGCTTGTGCTAGGTGATGCGAGCTCGACTACGACGATAACTGATAAATTCTCAATCCAGACGAAGAGCTGACCGCTTACGTTGTTTGCTTGCCATCCTTTCCCGTCGTTCAACAGCATCCAATCAAATATCCCATCTTCAGGCTCTCCCAACGTCTTCAAGACTTTACTGAAAAGTTCTCGAAGGAAATCATAGTCAGGTGTCTCTTCGAATCCGAGCTTCCTGACATAGTTCATGTAGATAGCGAATTCCTCTAGCATCAAGAAATATCAGTGGAAGTAGGGAGGCGAGTGATGTCATACTAACCTGGAAAGCCTTCGCAGAGTTCACTAATCGGTGTGGTTTGTTTCTTTTCTCCGATTTTCTCATATTTTTGCTTGTTAGTAGCGGCCCGCAAACCCTGCCATGGCAGCCCGCCGCGTAAGAAATACATGAAAACGTGGCCCAATGATTCCAAATCATCTCGTCGGGACTGCTCCCGACCAAGATGGGTATTGATAGACATGTAACGAGCGGTGCCAGAAAGGGATTTGCGTTCCCGGTAAGGAATGTGGACTTTGGTCTTGGGGTCTCGATAATGTTTCGCCATGCCGAAATCTACGGGGCATTCGTATCAGTCCTTGTTCTCATAACGTCGTACGAAGAGCACTAGTGGCCATTCCCATCCGTATTGTATTGAATTACGCACCAATAATGTGAATAGTATTTGCCGTCTTGGAAGCCGGAACACCGATCAAGAAGTTGTCTGGCTTAATGTCGCGATATATTAAAGACTTTTCGTGAATAGCCTGTACGCGAGTGACCTATAGAAAATCGACATCAGTTTTCTGCGCCAGGGTCAAGTTATTAACAAGAAGACGCCGTTCGCAACGGGCGAGCAGACCCACATCCGTGGGTCGGGAAGGGGTCCGATAATGAGGGAGCCGACGATATGAAGGACCCACCATCTGTTTCGCAGCCATACAAACCGTCTTGACCGAGAATTTGCGCCCACACATGTCAAAGATGTCCTCCAAGTTTGGACCGAGCAAGTCAATGACGAGGACGTTGTGAAGGCCCTCCTGACCAAAGTGATGAACTTGAGGAACTCCCGCTGTGTCAACGGTGTGAGAACAGTTGGAAAGCTGGGTGCGGCCAGACTTACGGGTGCCGTTCAGTGTCCTGTAAGAGCGAAATTCGTCTCTGAGCTGGGGAGCATCCGATTTCCGAGGTTCCTGAGACGAGGTTAGTTGCGCTAGAGACAGAGACTAGAAATTGAGGCGCACAAATTTGATGGCCACAGGATGGTTGGACAACATCTTTGTACCTGCAATTGAGCATCAGCATACTGCACAGAAGGACGGACGGCGGGGGCGGTCGAAGCGGGTTAGCGCCTAGGACTGCTGTAGACTCCTAAGGTCCGACGTAACCGCGGAGCGCCAGGAAAAGAGAGGCTGTATGGCGGTTGTATTCACCTTCAAAGACGACACCAAAGGAACCCTCCCCGATTTTCTTTCCAACCCGATAGTGACTACCAACAATACCATTGGATGTGGACGACTGGGATTGGGGCGACGCTGAGGAGGCGATGACATGAGGAGTGGTCATGACGGCGAAATATTGAAGAGGAAGAGGGAAAAAAGGCCGAGCAGCGCAGAAATGGCTGGGAGCAAGCCCAGTGGGTAAAGGAGGAAGGCTGCACAGGACCTGGGCAATTGCTAGAAAAGCGGGGTTTGAATGGCACGTGACCTCAAGCGTTTTCGGCCGCTGTGCCTCTTGAAACCGGCCCATGTTTCAATTCAATTTCATCGATCCCGTCTTTGCGCTTCAGATATATTGGTCTAAAGCATTCGCAAGGACCATGCGTAACCCGCCATATAGCTCTCCTTTCTCATCTGGCTGTGTTTGGCAACCCTTGGCGGCCGGCCGGCCTTTTTCATAAGCATCGATCGATGGATCGTTCGGATCAGTGGCTTTTTGTCAAAGCTTCAAGTTCCTGTCTTAATTGTTCAGTCAGAATCAGTCTGTTCCAATTGTTCTTGCACGCGCGTAAAGCGTCTTCAAGCCACGACTTCTCCTCGCAGAACCTTGTACTAAGTCCTGGCGATCTCCGCTATTGAATGCGGACTTGAACTTTTGGCTCAAGAAGCGCTGGTGGCGTTCTTCGTTTCATGTATTCTTAACCAGACAGGACGTCTCGACTCGCGACTGGAAGCTTGGACTACCGGTCGCTCTAATTCCCGCCGCTCTAGGGGTTATTGTCCTATAAACAAGCTGTGCTAGCCCTCGGAAGCCTCGTATCAGTCGTGGAAAGAGAACAAAACTACATTGACGATTTTACAATATGTGTACAATTATACCTGATATTCTACATTTTACGGTCGCTGCGATAATACACTCAATGCTCGATATTCAATGTTCATGCAAATGTCGGGACGTCAAAGGTGCCATCGCGATCTACGAAGCTGGTCAGCGTCAAGACTACGAGTAATTGAAAAATATACACACCTTTGCCGTTGGCGTAAATGTAGTCCTTGTCCTTTTGCGCAAGGTGTTTGAGATAGCTCTCTATCTCATGAGCTGACACAGCGACCTTCGGGTTGCCCAGAGCACCTCCACGAACGGCATTTAGAGCGATATCGTACCGCGAAGTTTGGTTGCAAAGCATCATCTGTAAGATTTAAAGTCATTAAATTAAACCAAACGACAACATTTGGGCTTACGTCGAATGGAGAGGTCGTGGTACCTTCAATCTAAAGTGTCAGCTTTGATCGAGTCTGCCTAAGGGAGACTGTACCTTCTTCGATGTAACCATGAATGGTAACCCGCCCAAGCTCAGGCCGTCCGAACAACAATCCTTTCAGCTCCATGGGGTAACCGTGGTAGTTGATAACAATTGGCTTGTCGTGAGTGAACAGGGCGTCAAAGGCGTCGTCACTTAATGAATGAGGATGAGACCCGTGGACACCCAAAATCATCAAGTCTGTGACGTTGACGACACGTACGCGCAGTTGAGGTGCATGCTGGCGGAGGAGGGCGGCAGCAGCAATGACCTCGAACGTTACTTCCACACCGATACCGACCAAGACACTGAATCGTAAGGTGTTAGCACCAATCGGCCGCCGAAGTAAGAGCAAAGCTTACACGTCGGGATCGACACCCTCGTCGACACTAGCGAACTTGAACACTGAAGCTCCCGCTATGCAGTGGCGATTCGCGTCTTCGGGCGACAGCCAGACAGGCGTAGGCTGCTTGCTGCCGACCATAAGGTTGACGTAGTTTTTCGCCCGAAGACAGTGAGAGACAGTCGACAAGAAGCAGTTGGCATCCGGTGGCAAATAAACCCGAGCCGAACGAGCTTTCAAATTGAGGACAGCACCAATAAACGATCTTCAAGACAATTAGCTGATATACGTGTGTAGCCGGGAGGTAGCCTTACGGATTTTGATGCGAGAAACCATTGTGTTCCTGCCGAGTCCATGTAGAGGTCTCAAGGTAGTTGAGCGATCCTACATCTTGACGCCAAGAAGTCTCAGCGGCCTGTGCAGGTCATCAGGTATGGTCGAAAGTTTCTAATCAAACGTACCATCTTTGCGAATTTGGAGTACTGTACCATCATGGTGTGAACGATGCCTAAGAAGGCTTCGTAACTCGGGAACAGACCAGTACGTCCGGTCAAAGTGTATCCTTGGAGCATGCCTTGGCAGGTGTGCTCGGACAAAATCTCGATGACACGGCCACCATTGTTGCGAGACGCGACATCCCATTGGAAGTTACGGCCAGAGTCATCAAGGACTGCGTCCAACTTGTTTGATACCAACTCATCGGGGGAAAAGATACGGAAGGTCGAGGGGTTCCTATGGAAAGAAACGATTAGCCAATGGAGCGCACATGTAAAGAACACGTACTTGGCGACGACACCTTTCAAAAACTGGCCAATAGTCTTCATACAGCTCGCTTCGCTCCCTTTCTTGACACCGAAATCGGTCCATTCTGGAATGTCGAGAGGAATGTAAGATTTGTAGCTCTCCACCTTCTGGCCCAACTTCTTTTCGGATTCGACGGGGACGATGCTGATAACCTCGTCAACCGGACTACCTTCGTCGGTGAACAGTTCTTCTGGCTTGTAGCTCCTTAACCATTTATCGAGCGCGGCGAGTTCCTCATCGGAGGTCTTGGCGTTGGGAAGGGGGACTTGGTGAGAGTGGAATGAGCCTTCAATGAGCTCTCCGTGGAATGACTTGGGTCCACCGAGACCTTTCGGTGTGCGAAGGATGAGGACTGGCCAGCGAGGCTTCGTGATTGGTTTGCCAGAACGAGCGGCGGTCTGAATCTTCTTGATTTCGGCCAAAGCCCAATCCATCGACGCGGCGAGGTCATTGTCGAGGTTCTCAAGATCTGAGACGATGCGTGGTTGATAGCCGTAGCCACTAAGTAACGATCAGCTACTAGTTCTTCGGTTGGAAGATGTACGAACGTGAAAAGCGCGGTCATCTCCTTGTCGTCCATGGTACCGTATATGGTACGCTCGGAGATCTTGAAGCCATTGACATGGATGATGGGAAGGACGGCACCAGACTCGGCGGGATCAATATACTTGAATCCGTGCCAAGCAGTTGCAGTTGGACCGCTTTCAGCCTCACCATCACCTATTACACAGGCGACGACGAGGTCGGGCTTGTCCATGACAGCACCGAACGAGACGCTCAGAGCATATCCAAGCTCTCCACCTTCGTGGATAGCTCCGGGAGTTTCGGCATTAATATGACTGTAGATAGTTGTCGTTAGTTTGTATACATGTACCAGTGTTGTTGTGCAACTAGCCTTGGTGGGCCACCAGGAGCACTGAAGCCCGAGATGAGCTTGTGCAACCCTGAAAAGTTGCGGGAATATTCAGGAAGGAAGGCATTCAGAGAATCTTCCAGCCAGAGGCAAGACAGCACAGCAGGAGCGCCATGTCCTAGAGTAGAGGAAGGTTAGAGTGAGAACCATATGATGTCATAGCGGACCAACCTGGACCAACAACGTAGAGTGCGTCTAAACCAGTCTTGCTGATGACTCTGTATAACGTTGAGTGAGAGCTACGACAAGATTAAAGAAAACACATACCGATTAAGGTGGGCATAAACCATATTGAGCCCTGGGCAGGTTCCCCAATGGCCGAGAAGGCGAGGCTTGATGTTATCGTGTGTCAACTTATCCTTCAAAAGTACATTGTCGTTCAAGAAGATCATAGCTGCAAGACGAGAGTAAGTTGAGGTAGCGCGAACGAAGGAAGAATGCGCACCAGCAGCGACGTAATCTGCCGCTCGCCTGAACTTCTGGACGGCCTTGAGCTCATCCTGAGGAAGGTAGTTCTTGGTGTCGAGCTTGACACTGAATTCCAAAATGGAATCAGGAAGCAGCGACGGATCTGGTTGGGGGTTTGCTTGGTAGAGTACTTGTCCAGGCATTAGTGAGATGTTTGTTGGAGACCAAAGCGGTACTGTCGAAGATATTTATATGCTATAGTCATTGGCGTAGATGACGCGCTGGTGTCTGAGTGCCCATTCGCGTCCATCGATCTAAAAATGGTCGAGAACAGTTTGATCGGCCTGTGCTCGAGACCTTGAATAAGCCGCATTAGCCAATTTAGAGGCACTTAGTATTGAACGTTGACTGGTTCCGTTGGATAACGGTCCAATCGCTTTGGTTCGTAATGTCTCGAGCGGTTCCATCTTCAGCCTGGCATTCAAAGTCTCGAATCGTTCTGACGTCACCCCATACGAACCAATGACCTCCACTCTTCTCCACTGTTCTCGTCTTATGATCCTTCCTTCACAGTTGGTATCCAGCCCAGCCTTGACACGGATACGCGTGTTGACTCTCACTTGTTTAATAAACTTAACCCTCGGGCCCCCCACGCGCTAACTTTTTACCATGTCAGACATCACACAAGCCCCCCGCAGCGGCTACATACTCTCATGCAATGCCGGCTCGTCTTCACTCAAGATCTCCCTCTATCAGATTGACGCGTCTCCCGAACCTCCGCGCTTGATTTTGGTGTCATCCATCTCAAGTATTACTGCGCCTCCCGCTACATTCAGCTTCGAGCCCTTATCTTCTTCGACGCGTACGATAAAGAACGAAATCACCCCCTCCGTCACAGATCACGCCTCAGGTTTCGCCCACTTCCTCGATATTCTACAGACAGTAGCGAACATTGACAAGACCAAGATTGTTCAAATCTGCCACCGAGTCGTACACGGAGGGGACTATTCCGACCCAGTCGTCATCAGTGATGAAACTTACCATCACATTGAGAAACTTTCTGATCTTGCTCCGCTGTACGTGTACGCTTAGCTCTTCCTTCGCCATGCTGAGGTTTTTTGTAGACATAACGGTGCAGCGCTCGCAGTAATCAAGTCCTGTATCTCTGTCCTTTCAAACGCAAATTCCATCGCGTTTTTCGATACCGCGTTCCACCGCTCTATCCCGTCGCACATCGCGAGCTACGCGATCGACCAAACAGTCGCGAAGAAACGGGGTCTCAAAAAATACGGATTCCACGGCCTCAGTTGTACGTCGAGAGGGCCTAGGATGCGCCTGGATCCACGCTAACGTGCCAACGCTAGATTCCTTCATACTACGTTCCGTCGCCCAGTACCTAGACAAGGCAGGTGCTGATGCTATCTACCCACTGACGTCGTCTAACTATATCATTGTTGCAGCCGGCGACATCACTCAACCTTATCTTACTTCACCTCGGGTCAGGCGCCTCTGTGTGTGCTGTCAAAGGCGGATATTCATTGGACACGTCCATGGGATTGACCCCATTGAATGGTCTTCCCGGTGCCACACGGTCAGGTGCAATCGACCCCAGTCTCATTTTCCACTATACCAACAAAGCAGGAAGGATCAGTCACGATCCCAAGGTCGCGACTCAACTCCACGTTACGCAGGTACCTTGGTTCGCTGAGCCTTGTTTCTTTGTCTAATTTTCTCACAGGCAGAAAATATACTCAATTCAAAGGCGGGATGGAAGTCTCTTACTGGAACGACGGATTTCGGTCTGATTACGCGTCGCGCTCAGGAAGGATCTGAAGTCGACCAGTTGGCCTTCAACTTGTTCGCTGATCGCATCTTGAACTACATTGGTTCTTATCATCTGAAGCTAGATGGCCAGATGGATGCGATTGTATTTTCGGGTGGCATAGGTGAAAGAAGTAAGGAGCTGAGGAAGGTGATTGGCGAAAAGCTCCAATGTTTGGGCTTTCACGGCGTTTCAGACGAAGCGAATCAGAGCGTGGACTCGCAAGAAGGGGTCGTTTTCGATATCACTGCACGACCCACCGATTCCAAGAAGATTCTCGTATGTAGAACGGACGAACAGGTGAGTTCACCGTCGTAGCTCGGAAGTGTTCATGTCTGATATTTGTGGCGCAGTTCGAGATGGCGTTGGAATGCTCGCAGATAGCAAAGTTTTGGGCACCAACACATTAGAAGGAAATTTGCATATCGAGGAACTAGATACTTTGAACTGAATGTTGTATACGCTGTATTACTCTCTGTAAGTTTTATTTACACAAACTCTTATGTTCTTCCTCGAATGTGACGTAGATCTTACAATAGGCATAAGAACGGAGCCTGGTGACGGAGTGGACATTGAATGTTGTAATTGAGCAATCCTGGACGATGCGGGACTGTCGTCCCTTAAGTGGGAAAGCGACATCTGCCGGCTCTATGATTAACCTAGAATCAGTGTTTAACGTTTAAGCTCGAGTGATTGGTTAGGCACAGGGATACAAGAAGCAGAAGTCGCGAAGCATCCCGCCAGAGGAATGTAGACTTATAATTAATTCATGGCAAATAAACAGAGCTACATATGGGCATAAGGCTACACGAACCGTCAAGCTCGTATTGGCATCGCAAACGGCTTGGGTGAGAGGATTAGACGAGCAGACTAGGATCTAGGGCATGATGAACATCTTGCGAACAACCCCAGGGAAGCGACTTACAACTGTAATGAAATTGGTTGGGGACCACACTGCGTCCGCTGTCAGCAATAGGATTCTTCTATGCCGGATGGCGAATAAGGAGCAAAGGCACCATAACTCTGACCAGTGTGCAGGTGCAAAGCGCGCGCGGGATCGGGCGGGCTGGTGTCGGCCTGCATCGGGTACGAATCGTGCCAAGATGTGTTTTCTGGGTGGTTAGAATACGAAGGCGGAGAGTCGCAGGAATGTGGCTGCTGAGTACATCGCATTTGTTCGGGAATGGGTTCGCCATTCCATCCCGCGAGACTCGACGACGCAGATGGTAGAGGGGACGGAGTGGCAAGATCATTCGCCGGCATGTACAGCGGTGGAGGAGAATAGTACGCTGACTCGTCGCTCGGCGAATCTGCGGCATAAAAGTATTGCTAGAACATGGCATGAATATAGGCACTCAGGATAGACACGGTGGGGGATCACCTGGTAGTAGTCGAAGTCGGTAGACGCAGACGTGTCCGTGAAAGGAAACGTAGGATAGAACGAGTCATCCTCGTGAAGGGACCTTGATCGCCGTTTGGACGAAAGGTCGAAGCCTTCGACTTCGACTATGGCGGTTGATGTCGATGCTTGTGGTGATGTGGGGACAGACGTCGACCTCCGATATATAATACGCGTACTATTGGACGGTACAAGCGCGGGGGGAGGCGCGCTCTGAGAGTCAGAAGGTGATGTCGGCGATGACGAACGATCACAATCAAAGTGGGGAGAAACACTGCGCGTAGTCTGAGAATGGGAGCGCTCGTTGCTCGACGTCCGGCAGAACGAGGTAGGTAAACGGTGATGGCGAAGAGCACTGGCGGGGAGGCGCTTGTTGGGTCGATAGCGGTAATCAGGGTACATTTTGGCGTGCTCATCGCCGGCCTTCTTCGCGAGGAGCTGCCACGCTCGCTTTTCCTCCGCTGTGAGTGCGCGCCAGGCCTGACCGGCGCGCTTCGAATGCGAGTCCTCCAGCGGTCCACTATGCGCATTCCGACGAACCTTGGGCCGCCCTTCGCGTGTCTTTTGGTGTAGTCGTTGCGGAAGAGGATGAAGGGATTCGGAGGGCGAGGAGGGTTAGCCTTCTTCCGTTGTGCTCTGCTCGCGATCCTTCAGCCCGAAAAATAGCGTAGGCTGCGTGGTCGACGAAAACACCATGTCGATGTTCATAGTGGACATCGTCGCCGTCGGGGTTTTTGGGCATCCAGCCAGATGGGCCGGCGGGCAGGAGATGTGTCGTCTGCTGCGGGGAGTTCATGGGGGATTCGGAAAGTAAGGAATCGGCGCGTTGGAGGTCATTTTATATGCCGCAAATCTAGATCAAGTGCTTAATCTGATTGGGGAGTCTTTCGAAAGAGCATTCAGAATCAGGATTGGATTAGTCGATCTTGATCGACCATGGGGGAGGTACCCAACCTTGATACTGTATAACTTTCCTGAGAAGCTATCAGCACGCTTTTTGCTTGAAGAACAGACAAGACGACATACATGAAATATTGTTCGTGCAGGAATTAGACCTCGAAGAAGAGCAGCACGACCAGGAAGCGAAGGACGGAGGAATGAACGTGGCGGTGGCCATATTGAAATAACAATCGCGAGACAATCGCTGACAATCGTCATCTGTGCGTTGCCGCCGGGCTTGGCAGACAGCCCTGCAGCTTGTTTTGGGGGAGTTGATCTAACTCAATGCACCTGCGGATTTTGTCTTCACTCCTGAGCGACTTGAAAACCTGGGGGCGGATGGACCGTTGTGCTGCATCAAGTAGGACGTCCTAGTGTACGTATACGTCTTAACTGAGCCAGCCTTTGAACGCGCATGTTGAGGGTTTTGAGGGTCAACCTGAAAATTGGCAAATCAGTAACATGTGGTGTAGTACTTTGTTTTCGTTCTTCGTTTGTCGTGATAACCGTCCCAAAACAGACCTTTACCGCCGGTAAGGCCAGGTACTGCCAGGTCAGAGAGAAACATGGAACAGTAGGAGGCCAATTGAATGTTTAAATGCGATGAGTCTTGATGGCGCGATTCGTGCTTGCGAGCCGTCAGATTCATGAATACTGGAAGAGGTTGATGTCGCCAGATGTCGCCGTGTCGCAGGAAGTCCCCATCATCTCCGACTGTTCGGCGTATGGGGAGGAGATATATCTCAGAGATCTGTGCCAGCACTGTCCCCACGTGATCAGCCGATTATAATAGCCAAAACCGGCGGTTCGAAGCCAGGAAGCCGCGGCTACTCGGCAGAGAACAAAAGAAATCGAACATAACAGATGAATGAGGAGGAAGCCACAAGGTTCAGCCTAGTTTCGTTGCCACTTTTGAACGGCTCTCCGGAGCACGGACATCTCAGACTGAGGAAAGCCGTAGGTCCACGTTGTTCTTCCCGCTCGCTCGCCTTCTACAGAGAAATAGGAAGATTCGTGCAAAGTGTGCGATATCTGGGTCTCCTTTCGTCAACCTTTCATGGTACATTTTGCAAACGCCTTATAATGGCCTCCATTGGCCGGTCGGATGACCCTCTCTCTCGGACACGTTGCTCGGTTATATTACGGCTCTCCCCTAGAATAAGCCTCCTTGAGCTGCTCAAGCGCCCACTGTCGAAATCAGGTTACACCTGGTAATGAAAAGGCGGAGCGACAAACACACCTCATAATGCGGTATAAAAGACACAAGCTCTTTGTCACTGACGCGCAGTTTCTTGACCTGCTCCAGATGACCGGCGTCTTTGAGCATATTTTTGAAGTATCTCGCCTGGATGTTCAGTCAGATGGTGTTGATCTGGTAAGGCTCAGGATTACCTCTTGTTCCTCCACCAAGGACCAGGCGTGGCCTTCTCGTCCTGCCCGAGCAGTCCGTCCTACTCGATGGACATATTTCCTCATATCGACGGGAACATCGTAGCTCACAACGTGAGATACGTGGCTGATGTCGATACCTCTCGATATGAGATCGGAGCAAACCAAACTGAAAAAGAATGAGCGTCTGTGCACCGAGCACGAACACATGGACCTACATATGAATTTCTTGCTTTTTGAATTTGTCCAGAATAGTCTTGCGGTCCACTGCACTCAAATCACTAGAATATGGTCGGACAACGATTGGGTTTTCGCCGCCACGTTTGGATTCGAAAAAGTCGAATAGCCGAACAAGTCGAGTCGTCGAGTCGGCAGACTTCGTGAAGACAAGACCGTTGACCACTGCTCGCATGTGAACGAGATAGAAGAACATTAATGGTTTTCGCGATGCCTCGCATACAATCATATGTTCCTATGGACAGTTAGCAACGAAGTCGCAGACGGATTGATGAACTTACAGTCAGAGTTTCCGGCATTGAGAATTTCTCCATAACGACGTCAAGAAGCCCAGACTGTCCCTCTTTGCCGCGAATAATGAAGTATTTCGGATCGCGAAGGTTGAGGGCGGCTATTTTAGAGGGATCCCGAGTGAGCGTAGCAGAGAACAAGAGCTTCTGACATGAGGATTCCTTTCGCTCGGGAACAAAGTGGGGTCCATCCAGGGCGGAAAGATGGTGGGGATGGAAGGCAGGAGCGAACGCGTCATGGCGCGAAATGCGAGAATCATTCAACAGCGGAGGGGACCCAGAGTGGGAAGCAGAGGGTTGCGTGGCACTCAGCACCTGTGCCAGCCAGTCTTGAAATGATTGTGCTAATAGTCTATCCGCTTCGTCAATCACCTGAAATTTGTTGAAACGTTAATGTGATAAAAAGGTCGCGGGATGTACCAAGAATCGGAGATGTTGAAGAGAGAAATTAGGTGTCCCGTTGATGTGGTCGATCAATCGCCCGGAGTGCAGATAAGTATATCGACTTTACTGGAACCCCCCTGCAGGCTAAGTGACATTGGATTGTAAAGAATAACTTTGGAGATAGACTAACCCTGGAGATTTGTCAGTAACGAGCTGCGATTGCTCATGAGAAAACGAGTTTTGGCCGGTTGCTGTTCCTATCTAGCTCAGGATTGGAAATCGAATATCATTGGCAGAAAAAGATGTCACCTTCAGTCCGCGTCCGCGCGAAATAGCTTCAAAGGTTTCTCTCACTTGCATTACAAGATCCCGAGTAGGTAGCACGATCAGAGCGCGAAGGCGGGTAACGACTCGAGAAGATAAGACCTGGAAAACTTGTTACCACTACGCTGTGGTAATGAAATTGAGGAAGTCACCTCTATAATTGGCAGCACATAAGCAAGTGTTTTACCACTGCCAGTCGGCGCTGAAACGCAAACATCTTGGGGTACATCATAAGGACGATATAGCGATTTCTTCAGTCTTTCTTGCGGGAGTAGAAAAGGAAGTAGCGTTGTTTGCACTATTGGACGCGTCATTCGCATGTTCCAGATCAAGGAGGCGAACATACCGGCAAATAATTGAGTGACTCCGAGGTCGTGCAACCGTTTCCGCAACTTTTCACTCAATCCAGTCCCGCCATTATCTGGACCATCCGCAGAGAAAGTAAGAGTGTTCGACGGATCCACAAATTCGGCGTCAACGAGTGCTTTATCAAGACCTTGAAGTGCAAGGTCGGAACGGGATGGAAGATTAGGGTGAACAGGGAGAGGAAAAGACGGCAATGTGCCAGCAGGGATGTCTACACCGATAGGTATTGAAGGTGCCTCTGGTAAGTCCACGACCATATCATCTTCATTCGATTCAGGGAGAGGAGCTTCAAGTTTCCGTCTTTTCTTGGGTGGTTTCGGTGGTGGATTCACAGGTGCCTCCTTGGCATCTGCTATGGACGCGTCCATTACGATATCCTCAGCATCTCCTTCGTCCTCCGAGTCGTCCTCGGAGACATCTGATTCTTGCGGGACAGTTAGATCGGTCTGAAGTGGTCCAGCTCGTTTGACTTGTTTATTCTTTTTGCGGTTTTCCTTTTTCTTTTTGAGATAGCGCTTCTTGGCTTTGGTTTTGTCCTGTATTCTGTCAGAATAAGACAGAAAAGGCAGTATCTTGACATAACGACGTACTTTAGGTTTAGCTGCCTCCACTACAGTCGACATGGTGGAAAAAAGCAAGTTGCTCGGAAACCGGTCCGCGAACGTGCTATCTTCCGGATTGAGCTAGCTGCTGACGACACCGATGACAGCAAGCTACCCACACGAACGTTTCTCTATCTTTTCCTTGCTCACCGTCACTGCCTCTGTATTCTAGTATTTATACGGCATTCGTCGTTCTTCGCGTCGCTGTGCTCCATAGTACAGCGATTTTTGGACAACCCGATCTCCTGAAAAGTCTCCGGGCTTTTCTGGGTCGCCTTGTCCGACTCTTATCTGGTGCATGAGCTTGCTTCATGTTCATTTTGCGCTACGCAATCAGCAGGCTTTCCAGCGTCTGCTCGATGCCATCAATGACCGTACGGTCGGCATCAGCAGCAGCGGAGGCAAGTCATGGTCCAAAGGAGGCATCGCGGTAGCAGCTGAAATCAACCGCCGCGATACGTTAGGTAGCGCTGTCCTCCAGACAGTCTGCATGGTCCTAATACGCGTACAGGCCGAACCGTTCTCCATTTAGCGTCCTCCTCCGCCGACGCGCTCGAGTATGTCAGGCTGCTACTCCGTCACCCCGCCATCGACGTCAATGCCCAGGATCTGGAGAACCGTTGGACTCCTCTTCACCGAGCACTCTATGACGGAAACGTCGCCGCGGCGTGAGTCATCCGTCATCTTTGCAGCCGTCTAGCTTATTGTCCGCAGTATTCTACTTCTGGAGCGCTCAGATATCGACGTGACGTTGAAGGATGCCGAAGGTTACACTGCTTTCGAACTTTATAACTCTACCATCGAAGGAACTAAGCCAGAGTCTGCTGCCCGGGCAGAACTCTTCACCTGGGGTGCTAATCGGTTCGTCCCGCGTCCTCCGACACTGTCTGTACATGGACTTAGTTCGCTATAGGAATGCTACACTAGGACTAGGCGACGGCGATGACCGTACTTATCCGGAACAAGTCTTAATTCCACATCGTGATACGACTGAACAGTCAAGTATCTCTACTCGATTTTTACCTCTTCAGATTCAGCAGATACAGACATCCAAACTCCACACGGTCGTCGTGACGTCCGAGAAGAGGGCTAACTTACGCGTCTGTGGTTTCGGCAGTGGGGGGCGGTAAGGTTCTTATTCTGGTCTCTGAACTCGCTATTGACGAAAGTTCTCTAGTCTCGGTCCCGGACAGCACACCCAGTACAGTATGACTCCTCTGGCTCAACTGAGTCAGACTATTGTGTCGGTAGCGTTGGGGCAAGACCATACTCTTGCTCTCACGGATACCGGCGAAGTCCTCAGTTGGGGACTTAACCGCTTTGCGCAACTTGGCTATGTGGTCGAAACCTCTACAATGGGACGCATTGAAGAACCTGTTCAAGTCAGTGCCAAGAAGATTGTTGGTCCCCTCAAGAAGGAATTCGTGCAAGGTGTTGCTGCATGTAAAACTGCGTCCGCCTGTTGGACTTCTACAGAAGTTTTTACCTGGGGCACAAATCACGGTCAGCTAGGTATGGGTATTACACGTTGCCATTGGAGTATAACTGATTTCTTTAGGATACGACAAGTCGGCTCAACCTATACAGATCCTTCCACGACGAGTTACGAAGATCACCAAACCGATCATCTCCCTATGTCTAACGGATTCCGCTCTTGTCTGTCTTCTCAACACGCAAGAAGTCATCTGTATTTGGAGTGACCGTAGTTTCAAGCTCAAGTGAGTGTATACCTTCCTGATGTCCTCGTTGTCTAAACTTGTGTAGCTTCCCATCCCATGGCTTTCCCCATGAAATTCAGCCGTACAGACCACCGCAGGCCGTGAAAGGAGCTCACATCTCCAAGGTCACCTGCTGTGAAGAGACGATTGCCGCTCTTTCCTCGAATGGAGAGGTTTTCACTTTTACTGTTCCCTCTCCCGTTGACTCCGACAATCCCACATTTTCAGCAAAAGGATTCACGCCTCAACCAGCTTGGACGCTCAAAAAACAGCTTAGTGCTGCCAAGGTATACCTATAGTCTGATTTTAGCTTTCCCGGCTCACTAAGCCTTAGGATGTCGCTGTCGGTAACGACGGGACGATCGTTGTGTGCACCCAGTCCGGGCATGTATTCGTTCGGACCCGCAAAGGCGGCATATCGACGAAAGCACTGAAATACCAGGCCGTACCTTACCTTCAACGAGTAGTTGAAGTCTGTTCCAACAGCACAGGCGCTTTCGGGGCCCTGAGAGCGGACTTCTCTCCTCGGCGTATCGAGTTATGCGGCAATACCATCGCTCAAGATCTCGCGACGGTGTTCCCTCCCTTGGCTCCTTCCCAGTCGCACAACGCCTCTTCATCATCCGTCCTTCCTGGGCCTGTCGGCGGAGATGATGACGATGAATGTGATGCCCACCTTGCAGACGACCTTCGTCGTTTGCTATCTCTTTCTGGTGTATTGACGTCTAGGAAGGGGCCCATTTCGTCGTGGTACTTGGAGGGGTCGGCTCGACTTCCTCACGGTGCCGACATGATGGTCTTGGTCCAATCTTCTAAGCAGTACTTACCTGTACACAGCACCATTCTGGCGGCTCGCTCTACCCACCTGCATTCTGTTTTGCACGGAGGCCCCGCCATACAAGATGCGACTTCCAAACTTGCATTGCGCGTTGTCACGACGTCCGGACATCGCTGTTTGATCGTGACGCATTGTCATCCAATGACTGTTCTCATTCTTCTTTATTATCTTTATTCGGATCGCGTCCTAGCGATATGGGATCGCCGGCTTTCCCTTCCCCAATTCGACTGCAATCGTATTAAATCAGACTTGCAGCTTTTGGCTAGACTCTTAGATATTTCTGCTCTCTCGAAGGTGCTTCACTCCGCCACAAAGATGGTTCCTGAGCCGACGATGGTGAAGGACATGTCAGCACTTTTTCTTGTATCATCACATCCCGACGCGGATGTCATATTGCAGTTCCAGGACCAGGACGTTTATTGCCATTCTGTCATCTTGCGGTCTCGCACAATATTCTTTGCTGATTTCTTCAATGAGGAGGATTGGACGAAGAAGCGAAGGGATGCAAAGGGTGTTATTAAGGTGAACATGAAGCACATGAAGTGGCATGTCATGCAATATGTGTTGAGATTCATGTGTTGTGGAGAGGATATGGAAATGTTTAAGACGCTTGGTAAGTCTTCTTTTGATGTCTGCTCTGCACGGTTCCAACGTTCCGTAGACTTTACCCGCACTGTGGACGACGTTTTGGACTTCATGTTTGATATCATGGCTGCAGCGGTATGTCTTAGCGTCGATACGTACAACCGCAGAACGCCACTAACATATGGTTCAGACAGAATTGCATCTCGATCGTCTAACGCTTATTGCGTCTTCAATCGTTCTCCGTTTTCTAAACATTCACAACGGGTCCTACATTCTTTCGGAGGCGACCCATTATTCAGCGCTCCCGTTGGTTCGCAGTGTCCAAGAATATCTCGCTGTGAATTTGGAAAGTTTGCTGGAAAGTCGCATGCTTGACCATCTTCATCCGGCTGTCATCAAACAACTCGCCAAGTTTATTTCCCTCATGCAGGCAGATAAATCGCCTACGGTCCGGAACAATGTCCTAGGGCGCCTTGCTCTCGATAAGCACGCAGACTGGCTCGCACTCCAAGACTTCCCAGCGCCAATTGTTCGTTCCGCGAAGGAGTTGCGAAGGCGAGACTCCATGAAACTTTCCCCTCCCAGTCCGACCGCCAAGTCACGACCATCAAGACCTGTGAAAACGGCCTCTTCCGCCAGCCCTATCCTCACACCACAAGTCCTGCACGACGACATTTTCTCGATGGACGAAGAGGAAGCTGAACCTTTGCAAGACTTGCATCGTTCACCACCTTGGAAGGCTCCATCCGCACCTCGGTACGTCACTCATCCTATACCAGAATATGGAATCCGACTGATCCTCCATCAGAGTTGATATGAGGGCCGTGATGGCAGAAACAGCGTCAACGCAGGCCATACCTCCCCCGGGCGATCATCAAATTACGAAGCGAATATCATCGTCGACGCTTCAGTCAACATCACCATGGAGGATTCCCCAACCTACTGCTACTCCTTCTCGTAGTCCAGCGCAGTTCCCAACACTGTCTGCTTCTCCGCAGGGTCCCTCTACACCCACATCACGTCCGCCCGGCCGCAAGCCAGGTGTCAATAATTCACCGTCCACCCACGGTCCTGGCTTAGGACCAGTGTTTTCCCCTGCGCGACAAGCACCATCCGGTTCGAAAGCAAAACCAGCATCTTCCAGAAGCATATCGTCGTCTCAGAAAGCATGGACTCTTCCGCCTTCTCAGCCTGTTGCTCCGACTCCGTCTGGAGTCGCTTTGTCATTCGCCGAAATTCAACAGTCGCAACAAGTGATCCCCACTGAGACGGCGCGCCGCTCCCTGTTGGAAATTCAGGAAGAAGAACAGGCTCGTCTCGCAGAAGAAGCCTTCATGAAATGGTGGGCCGCTGAAGAAGAGAGAGTTCGAATCGAGGCCGAGCAGGAGGCGGAAGCTCTGAGGGCTAGCCAAATACCAGGCTCGAATCCCAAAGGACGAGGTGGCAGAAATCAAGGAAGAGGTCGCGGGAGAGGCATGCGCAAGAAGGGTAATCATGCGCCTTCTAATCCCTGACCCACGAATTTCGAGCCTATGATATATGCAACATCTTGTAAACTTCTATCTAACTATGAGTTCATGCTTCATCTTCTTTTCGTGTGATATGAAAATTTACAATCCATTCTTCATGTCGTCCATGTCGAGCCGTACATTACACTAACGTCTGAGCATTACTAGATTTCTATCTCACAATCGCGGATCTTCAACCACAATGATGTGAGACAGTTGCTTGAGATGCAGGGCATCTTCCTTATTCAGCAATGCATCCCATGTGACGGTGGTTGTCGTGCCACGCTCTGCGACAACATCGTTCAAGACACGCCACGCTTGAATTGCGCGCTGGTGTTGAACGTCAGCTTCGGGAAGACCTACACTGTAGTTCTTGCTGAAATGTATATGAAGCCTTGAGATGTCTGTAGTCTGCAATACGCTCTCGATCCAGTCAAAGGGCATTCCACTGAAGCTGCTGAGCAGGACAAGTTGTTCAAGCTCTTCGAGCCCACATCCACATACTGTAGACGTCAATGAGGAAAGTGCTCAGTGGGGTCTTTGAGTGTACTCACAATCTGTTTCTAGCGCAAAGCTCACACGAAGCGCACGAAGGCTGCCGCGGGCCGTGAAAATAGCGAGGTATATCAAGTGGTAAGCCGGGGATAGTTCTGTCTTGGAAGTAATAGCCCTCCCGTTGGAATCGACTACACACAGTTCAAGGTCCTCTGTGTCCTGAAGACACAATAGAGGCCGATCGTCCGTGAAATACTCGAGGATGTTCACAGTGGATTCCACATCCGCCGTCACGCACAGATACGTGAGCGTTCCAGCGTTTTCGAAAGGGCACGAAAAGCTGGGGGGAAACTTGGAGCATTCCTGTATGCCCAGCATGCGCAGGCCTCGAAGAGAAAGGCGATAGCGGTCAAGAAGTTTCAGTAAGGGAGTCGGATCTCCGCTTAGAGGAAGTATGGACTTCGCGTTGGATATGGCGACGCGTCGGTCGCGTGTGAGATTGTGCTCTACCCAGGTAACACAGGTAAGGTTCTCGTTCGCAACGGAGATTTGTGTTGGGGCGCCAGTGGCAGTAGTGCTGTCGGAAAAGAAGACATCGACAAGGGTCAACTCTACGCTGCCTGCAGCGCAGCCGCGACGAACGAGGCGCAGGAGAGCATCGACATCATCGAAGATAACATTGCGGAGGGTGATACACAAGTTATACATGCTGGCGTTATGATTCGCGATGTTCTTGTATGTCGGCGCGTTATCGGACGAGTTGAGATCGCCTTGGATGCAGAAGGAAACGTTCTGGAGGTGTGGAGTGGCTTCAGGCATGGCTGTCGGGAGGAGGGGTGGGTATACAGCAGTACTAGATGCCTTGGCCGCTTTTAACAGCAATCAGTCTATTGTCTTACGCAGCAGAAGCACTGTGTTTGCACAGGACAATAACGTTACCACGAGAACCATCGACGTCCCTGCTGTGACGACAGCCTTGCTAGACCTGTACAAGGCGTGGCATGCAACGCGTGGTGCGTGCGGAAGGCCCAAAATCCAGAATAGGAATCCTCGGTGTATCAGCCAGGTGGACTGTTCCGGGTGGTGACTTCAACTTGTCTTCGGCGACATGTACACTTAATCGAGACCGCCTAGCTTACAATACATTCGTTCGCCGAAATCGATGCTGGATGCAATACACTGTTACACCACGCCACTTACTGGCCGCAGATAACAATAGAACTAGCGGAGAACGGGAACAAGGGAAATCAGAGGCCTGGAACTTGCAATTGTTGCGTTTTGGAGAAAAGTCCTTTTGTTTCTGAGCTTCGTCAAGGGGCGGAATGACAAGTTGTAAGAGGTCGTTTGAGCTGTTAGACGGATCAACAGAAATGTGGTATAGATAAGCAGTGATATCACTAACCTGTCCTAGTGCATCTTAGTGCATGTGCGCAGTTGATGTAGTTTGAGGGCGCCTAGGTACCGGAGAAGCAAAAACATCCCTCACAAGGACCGACTCGGACAAAAAGAAGGTTTTCGCAGATAAACATCCCCAGCAGAAAGGGACACAAAGTTGGACATTGTGCACGCCTGATGCTCCAAGGAGAAATGCGCATCCACAAGATGGGGAAGGCTTAGGCTATAAACTGCAGCTGATATGGGACGAGTCGGTTACACGCGGTCAGAATCAAGAGGTCCGAGCTGAAGAGCCTAAATTTGAATACAGGCGCGGAAAATGATTTCTGTAGGCGGTGGCAAGCACGTTCGGTACAGCAAGGTACAGCATCAAAGGTGGACTAAATTGGACATGGAGGAGGAACGTGGGTGAGAATGTGTGGCGTCCTGATGTCCGGCGATGCCGGCCGCCCGATTTAGACAGGGCCGCCCCCGAAATGGCTTCTTGCCCTGGATGCGTCGCATGATTTGATGAACGCTCAAGACTTAAAAGTCGATATGAGGTGGAGGCTATCTGACCGCTTCCTTTCCTACGTTCACCACCATGGCGCCGCTCTCGAGTGTTGCCCTCATCTTCGCGTGCGTTTCCGTCGTTATTCTGTTCCCCGAGGTCCATCTAACTTGTCATTGATAGTTGCGGAACTGCTTTGTTCTCGGATGGTATGCTTTTCAATGCGCTTGACCAATGTGATGTTGATGTCGCTCGACGCAGGATACGCCAACGGTGTCATCGGCAGTGGTGAGCGTCTGTCGCTTTGAACCGAAGCTTATCGTTAACGACTATTCTTCATCCAGTCAAGACCAGTTCGGCACCTTTCCCGCATATGACTGCTCTACACATCTCATTATCTCCTAGTTCTTGGACGCGTGTATCCCGACGACTTGACTGACAGCTTCAGCAGTACGCTTAGTAGTACTACTTTCGCCGGGACCGTCGTTGGTGAGTTGAATGTTGCTTCTGACTTCTGACTGAATCCATACAAATTCAGGAATGCTGGTGTTTGGTTACATGTCCGACAAGGTTCGTCATGCCATCTCGAAGCCTGGCGTCACGGAGGTATTCACAATCACCTAGATTGGCAGAAAATTCGGAATGGTCAGTGCACGCAAATCCATCTTTACGCGTCGAGGCGTTGACTCTTGGCATTAGATGCTCGCGACCGGCATCGTCGCCCTGTTCTCTGGTCTTTCCGCGGCGTCAGCTGGAGCCCACCATAGTGTTGGTGAGTTATGGTTGCTCTGAAAACTCACTATCTTACTTATGCCCGTTCCGCAAGGTGGACTATTGGCTATGTTGTCGGCTATGCGGTACGCACACGACCACACACTCTTCCATCTTGGCCTTGACTTGGAATCGATCGATCCCTCAGATTTTTCCTTGGCATAGGTGTGGGTGCTGAGTATCCTTGTGGGTCCGTGGCGGCATCCGAAAACTCAGAAGAATCCACTATCAGTAAGAATGCTCAGCACAGGTGGTTTGCCCTTGCAACGAGTGAGTGATCACTTTATCAGAATACTCGGGCTCCTAATGCATAATGCGCAGACTGCATGATCGACACTGGATTCGTTGTTGCTGCATTCGTGCCTCTGGTTCTCTTCTGGATGTATGGCTGTTCTTTTCCTATACACACTGTACTGACCGGATCTACTAGCTTCGGTGACGATCACCTCCGTGCTGTGTGGCGTCTATCTCTGGGTCTTGGTGTTATCCCTGCCCTTGCCGTTCTCATCTGGCGTATTCGCATGAACGAGCCCGAACGTTTCAAGAAGGATTCTATGAAACATGCGCGCATTCCTTACAAACTTGTGCTCCGCCGTTACGGCGGTTCTTTGGCCGCCATCTCATTCACATGGTATGTTGTCGGCGGTTGTTAAGGACCGTGCACTCACGCGCCACATTTGCTTAGGTTCCTTTACGATTTCATTGTGTATGTATCTCCATTGTTATATTCAACTGAATTGCTTATTTCTATTCATAGGTATCCCGTAAGTTCTGTCATCATTTGCAGTAACCCGCGCTGAGGAGCCCTAGTTCGGCCTGTACTCCTCTACCGTATTCAACAAGTCAGTTGGCCACTCCTCATTTTATAAGTGATACTGATTGTATCCTTTGGATAGCATCACCGGGAACACGGAGAGTTTGGCAGTAATTTTTGGATGGAACGTTGTTTCAAAGTAAGCTGCTCTTCATTTCGTTGTCGACGATTTTGCTGAGAAAAACTAGCTTGTTCTATATTCCAGGTATGTGGTAGTTGGCCGTCATCTCTAAAGTGTGTCAAATGCGCGCAGGAACGGTGATTGGGGCTTTCACGGTCGATTACATGGGGCCTAAATGGCAGATGGTATGTAGTGTCAAGCTCGCCTTGCTGCATGACCTTGACGTATCGTACTCGACAGATTTCTGGGCTGCTTTGTCAAGCAGTCATCGGCTTCATAATGAGCGGCCTTTACGAGCAGTTAGTCTTATCATCCTGAGGTTCCTTGCATCATACTCACTTGGATTGTATGACAGCCTCGCGAATCATATTGCTGCATTTGCTGTAAGTGGAATGTCGTCTTCCGCACCATTTCACCACTGACCGGCTTCCTAGGTTGTCTATGGAATCTTCCTGAGTTTCGGCGAGTTCGGTGGGTTCATACACCTTCGTACTAGTAGGTCCGGTTCGATACTTAGTGAATACTTTCAGGACCTGGAAACAACCTTGGTCTCTTGGCTAGCAAGACAAGTCCTACAGCCATTCGTGGACAGTTCTATGGTATCGCTGCTGCCATCGGTAAGGTTGGCGCTTTCGTTGGAACATGGGCGTTTCCTCCCATGATCGACGGTATGCAAATTCAGTGCCAATTTGACCTATCACTTGAACCGTTCATAGCTTTTGGCGGATCTGGAACCACGAAGGGAAACACCGGACCCTTCTGGGTCGGAAGCGGTCTCGCTGTTCTCAGCGCCATTGTAACATTCTTGTTCATCAAGCCTTTGAGCCACGATGGAATGATCGAGGAAGACAGGGCTGTGAGTGTGAACTCAAATGCTACAGATTTTGTATACTGATGCGGTCTGCAGTTCCGCGAATACCTGGAAGCCAATGGATATGATACATCAGCGATGGGTTTGGGAAGCGCCGCATCGACAATTACGGACGAAATTGTTGACGAGAAGAAGGCGATACCGGTGTAGGATATCCACTACATACCAATGATCCTGGATTTACTTAATGGTACTATCTTTTCATTTGTTACTGCCTTGTATTGTCGTGTTGCCAGAAAAATCATGGTACAAGTAATCGCCACTATTCAGTGTTGCATGCCGTCATTGTCTTTGCCAGTTTTCGCAAGTTCATTTCTATGTGTTTCGTTGACGATGGGAATGGAGAAAAGCAGACAAAACGAACCTTAGTTGAACGCTAAATTCATCTTCAATGTCATCGTCATCCCAGTTGTCCTCCCACAGCTTGTCCCCGCCTGACTTCGCGGCGCCTGGTGCAGCACCTCCTAGGTGCGCCATGTCTGTCTTTGAGTCGTCCCAATCTGATCTCGAGTCAGCCTTTCTCGCTCCACCGTCGACTGAAGACTACTCACCAGCGACAGGGAACTCTTCGAATTCGTCATCCTCCTCCAAAAAGCCGAGATGGGCTTGCTGCTTTTCCTCAGCGGACGGTTCTGCTGTCTTTGACGTGGATGCTGAGGTCGACATAATACACGATGAACTGGGTGATGGTGGTGGTCGAAGGATGGGCGCGACAGGTGACGCGTTTGTTTGGTTCCGACGTTGTTGATCCCTTTGCTGTTTGCTTCGCGTCAGCTTGTCCTTTCGCTCTATCGTTGTTGTTGTCAATTTCTGGCCGAATTCTCATCAGGAGGTCAAGTTCTTCTGCTGGGAGATTCGGAAGCTCGTTCTGAAGCCACTCGTCGGAATTCGGGCTAAATTCATCTGTCCTCTACCATCGACGACCTTGGGATCGATGCCTCCTCGTTCTGCGATGCTCAATTTGTGACTTGCGGCTTGCTTGGATGATTTGCAAAGACCTCACATTTCTCCAGGAGGTGTTAACAAGTCGACATGGTCAATCTATATCTGATGGTTTTGTTGCTCTGTACGGTCAAGTTTCAACCATCGAAATCAAGCATCTTGGCTTAAAGACTGCGCACCAGGCGGTCTGCCATCGAAATGTAACCGCCACCCAATTTTATAACAGAATGAACGAATCGTGGTGCAAGTGGAAACTCTGAGAAGGAATCCCGTGCATAGCCAAATAACGCGTACCCGTACCCTCGACATGTCGACACGGCTCGTTCATCAAAGATAGTTGTGATGGTAAGTACATCTGTTTCAAAGATATTCTATGCTGAGGCCTGGCTGAGGCGTTCTAGGCTGTTCTATATCGTTTGACTTGTAAGTATCCCGAAGGAATCTTGTTAGTAGCTCAACAGGACCTTTCTCGTCTACAGGTTCCGCGTATCAAGTCGTGGAACCCCAAGTGGCGGTCTCGGATTGATAAGGCTTCGGAGAACATGAATAAATTCAGCCCAGTCGTTTACTATACAGCTGGACTTGGCGCCATTCGCCGAGGCAGCAACTCGGGCGGTACTTCCGTGTATCTATTGAAAGCGCAAGGTGTCAGAGCTGTGCGGTGGGTCAGTCTCGTATCAGCTGGATTGAGTTCTGATATCTTTTTTCAGACTACACCAGCTGTTTGGTCCTGAACTGCTGGTAAACCACTTCCCCGTTGGGACGGGGAGGCGTAAGTGGCACCCACGTTAGTCAGATAGTTCGCTTGCGGACTTCAACTTGTGGCCCGGCTAAGCATGATGTGCATGAGGTCGTAGCCACAGCCGCAGGCTCCAGAGTTCCCAAGCACGAGGAGAATTCTAGGTGCGGCGTATGCGGTAGCACCGTTCGGGACTGCATTGGCGTACCGCTGACATGTCGCAGGTCATGTCGGAGGGCAGAGACGTGCGTGCAAGGAAGTGACGTGACAGTGTCAAAAATTCCGCATTTCGATGACGAATAAAACCGAATGACCGAGAAGCTGACAGAGATGACAAGCCAAGCCTTTCAAAAGCTTCCATTGTACGAAGGTTCTTCTGGGCTTCGGAAAGGGTATGTTGAGTGCCATTGAAAGGACATATATACCAAAGAGACGCAAGTATGTGGCGATAGAAAATTCCGGAAGATCGGAGGTGTGACCGAACCGCATCGAATCTTTGTAAGTTTGTGTCAGCAGTCCGTAAGCGGCAACTTTAAATATACTTCCATGATCGTCCACACCTCTTGCTTTTGAACACGATTATACCGGATTCTGCGCTTTCTACTACTCTACCACGGTTCTCTCGCCTACTTTCCGCTGGACTTGTAGTCCCGGCGCTGTCATACTACCCCCGTTATGTCCACCAACCGTCTCGTGAAGATTACTGTGATCAATGATTTCGTGCGTCTGCCTTTTCTGATACTAAAAAAGCGCTTAGTTCTTATATAGATCTGTCCAAATTGTTATATAGGCCACCACGAACTGCTGAGCGCTATTTCCTATGCCAAAGCGGTTCTGCACCTCCCGCTGTCGTTTGACATCGAGTTCAGGCCCTACAGACTGATTCCGGCTCACATTCTGAACGAAGATACCCCGAAATCCACACGTATCGAGTTTTTCCAGAAGCACCTTGGCAAGGAGGCCTTTGAGGGTTTTAGGGATAACTCAATCTTGAAATGGGCCGAAGAGCGCAAACTGAACATGTGCGTGGCATGCTCTGCTCAGTGTACTGGTGCTGATGCTTTACCAGTTCGTTCAATGGCATCATGAGCTCTTCATTGCGAGCCCATCGCCTGTCCCGCAAGGCGTATCTCATGGGCAAACAGAACCTGCAACTTCCCTTCCTGTGCGCCACCTTTAAAGCCTACCTGGAACTGAACCACGACATCTCGGACATCGATGTCTTGGCTCACATCGCCGAAGCCGTCAAGATCATGCCCAAGCAGCAGGTTGGTTCGCCCATTCCACAATCTGTTCCGTGACTCAACGCGTATCACAGGCTGTTGAGTTTTTGTTATCAAACGAGCTTGAGGCGGAGGTGAACCAGATGTGCGAGGATGCAAAGAACGCTGGGCTTTCTGGTGTTCCGAGCGCTATCATCGATGGGAAGTGGCTTATAAATGGCGGGCAGTCTAGCGAGGTGTTTGTCCGAGTGGGTGACATCATGGTTTCCTACTCTAGCCCTCGCTTATCAACTCTTCCTAGATCTTCAAGAAACTCGCTGATTGCGGGACCCACGCCGCACCCTCGCCTTTTGCGCCCATGATTGACAGCGACACCATGCCCATTCTCTGCTAGGATAATTTCTTTCTGCTAAGTATGTGTATCGCTCAGCAACTGCCAAAGCCGCTGATCCGAGTTGCAGCATCTTTCTTCCTGTGTATACGTTCGCTAGTCGTTCTCTCTTTCCGTTGTTGTATTCTCCTTTACTTATCATCGTACACGCACGCCGTATCCTTTTCGTGGATGTTTTGCTATTATGCCTTTCACGGCCATTTGTGTGAAATGCGTGCTCTGCTATTGGTCGTAAGCTATCAACACAGCTTTTATGCCTTCCTTTCTTCTGTCATCATTGTGTCGGCACGGAATGTCGTAAGAACTTTCTAACGCATCCTGTAATGCTGGTGGCGCTGTGAAGAATACTGCGAGGCTCTGGTCGGTCCGTTCTCCCGGAGTTTGTCACACAGCCACAGCTGGTACTTACACTGGAACTTCCACTCAACGTTCAACGATGAGGACTATGATAGCGGCAGCAATGGTGGGCAGCTCGACGCGTATTTTTTTCTTCTCTGATGCTTGGGCAGCGCAGAATGTCAACTCTGGCCAAGGAGGGAAAGAGGAATAAAGGGTACATTTTCTGGCCGACGGAACATGCCCGCAAGCTAGTCGTGGCGGTCCTCCAGGAGGAGCCCGCCAAAAAATTCGGTCTACGCACTCCGGCGATGTATAAGAACATTATGGACCGCTTTCCCGACGAGAAACTCCATTACCATCTCTTAGCGCCCGTCGTCCGAGCTAGTATCAAGTCCGGTACCATTTTGGATGCTTCGCACCCACCACACCCGGCACACCCCATACGCTCGGTCCACTATCTCAAACACGTTGTACTCTCAAAAATGGAAAGCAGAGAGCAAATTGAACAGATCCGTGTCGTGCGAGGGCAGGAGGACGAGGCTGGGAACAGAATCGACACTATTCACTGCCAGGAACGCAGAACGGTCGAGACAATGGCGACAGACGTTGTGGACGAGGAGGAATGGCGATGGCGTCTTGTTCCTGGGGCCGTGCTCACCCCATTTCGCTCACCGACTCCCGGCGTGGTGTTCGGCAGGTGGGCTCAAATTGCGAGGGAAAACAAGTTGAACGACGAGGATCGCGATTCTGGGCAGTCGCACCCTCCCGTTCGGCCTCCTAAGCGGTTCCCTCGTTTGCCCAAACACCATCCTGATCGTGACCGTCGTCATCCAAGCAAGGTGGGTTCTTTGACGACATTCCTGTGTCAAAAATATCTGATTTCAGTTGAGAGAAACAAAAAACAAAGTATTTGACAAGCCTCCCGGCACTGATCTTGGTTGCCACTGGTGAACGTTGGACGGCTATCGAGAATTTTAATGAGCTCTGCCTTTCAGAGTAACACCAGCAAAGTCCTTCTCGACTGCTCCCGGGACCAGGAAATTCTTGTCCCAATACGTCTTCGCCGACAAGCTTGTTCGCATTCTGTTTTCAGTTCATCGCTCTCGATAAGAAGCATACTCCGCCCTTTGATGCCGTCACCCTACAAGACAGACGATGGCACCATCTTCTCTATTCCTTGTTCCTACGCTCGCGGTCTGAACATCCAGAAATTGTCAGACTCCCCTCGCCATCCAGCATAGTCTCTATGTCTTCTCTTTTTCCTCCAATATGACAAGTGATTGACTTTGCGGGCTTTATTCCTCATGCGCGTGCGATTTCAAGTGACAGCGCCTCCTCGCTGAATACACTATGACTTGCGCTCCTGTTATTCTCATACTGATTTTGGTACGGTGAATATGATGTCCTTTTTGTTTCTGGACGAATGCTGACATTTCACCCGTAGAAGACGCTACTGGTGTGTACTACTACGGTACCGCAAGCACCAATGAGGGACTCTTGAATGTCAACTTGAAGAAAAATTTGATGCGCGTTCAGAAGCTGCATCGATATTGGCGGTTACGCTGTCAGCATGTCGTCACCATCGTTGTATCCTCCCCAAACCCAAGTCCGACTACCACACCTGAAGAAGTCAACGAAAAGCGACAGTTTGGCGACGATGTCCCGGACACAGTATCGTAATGTGGTTGATGATTCCGCTCCATTTCCTATCAGCCCGGCTCTACGTTCCCGGGGCGCTAAAAGGAGGCAGTGTAGCAGCGAGGCGAGGGTGAAGGCCATGTGTGTGGGTGGCAGAAGATATATATTCATCACTGGGTCGGGTGCCTCGCGCCGGAGCATAGGCATGGTTGGGGTGTATGAGGCTGTTCCCGCCCAGGCATCAGGAAGCCCGAGTGCCGCTGAGTTCGCACTATACTTCAGTGCTAAAGCTGAAGATCGTCAGGTGGATGGCTGTAGTCGTCAATGATGACTATCGTGTGAGTTCAGAGAAATAAGCCGACGTCAAAGGGCTGCCTCTTCGCTTGCTACAATCAATATTTCCGGTTAGTCGGCTTTCTGGATATCGTTGTCCCCAATGCGATGATATACGTCTGCGCAAATTGCCAAGGCCTCGCACACGCAGCTTGACCGAGTTGACGTTAAGCACCGGCCGCAAGAATCAATGGAGTGGCGATGATGTCAGAATTTATGACAATCGCGGGGATCACAGTGATGATAAACCCACAATCCCTGCGTCTCTTCACGCCTTTTCCGTTACGCCCCCTTCACGACATTTCTCTTCTTTACACAAGTCCTAACACTGAACCAGCCATGTTCTCGCTTGCACATCGCCACTGGGTTTATGTCTGGATTCCGATCGTTGGCGGGGTAATGTGGTTTGTGGTTTTGTGCGCTGTCATCTAGTGGCGTTTACGACGCTGACATGTCTCGCGTTTAGCTACATTACTAGCCATGCTAATCACTTATTTTGCTACGGGAAGACCGCATTATGGTGCGCAGACTCAATTCACATCTCAGGCATGTACTGATCGACATGTTTACACACAGTCTCCCAGGACGGTTCCATCCCGTACATATCTGATATCGGCGCCGATATTCTCAAGCCGCTATTCATCGTCGGGTGCTCATTTACCGCTGTCGGCTTCTTCCTCTCTTTATCGGTCGAGCGCGCGTTGCGGCATCATGGGCGCCTCGTGCCCGGCATGCGTCGTCGCGAGAAGGCTTTTGGCTATCTGGCCATCTTTGCGTCGTTTGTTGGTGGATGTGGACTCATTCTGCTATCGATATTCGATACGAAGCGGCACACAACGCTGCACCGACTATTCCTGCTCATATTCATTCTGGGCGTGGCTTTCAGCGCGTTGTTCACTGTTATTGAGGTGCGCGAATTGTGTTGTTTTCTGTTACGTGTTCTGACAAGTGATTACAGTATCGGTGGTTGAGCAAAGACTATCGCTTCGTCCGAGAGTTGCGACACGCATATATAGCTAAGGCTGTCATCGCATCTGTGCTTGTTGTGCTTGCCATTGCATTTGGTATTGCTTTATATACAAGCACAGATGTCGGAGGTACGTCGACGCCTCAATTCAAGTACTCTGGTCTGACGTTCTTTCCAGCTGTTCTGGAATGGGTCATCTCGTTTGGATTCACGCTCTATCTTCTGACTTTCTTCTTCGATTTGCGGCAGTCAAAGGGAGTCGAAGAGGGGGAATTAAGGTCAAACACCTTTTTGATGCGCGCACGAAGTTTTGCACCTCGAGTGGGGGGACGAGAGCGGGCATGATACACGCGGACTTACATACTTGCTATTCTACATGCGCATCGCTATCCCAGCTATCCTGATCTGTTATAATGATTACATTTTCATCTGTACTGCATGTAGGAAAACTTGTTTTCCGCGCATTTGTGCGACGACATCATGAAACTTGTTCCCGTCTACTCGTACGGACTAGTGTCAAGCTAATGACCATCTTTCGGCAGCGGCGTTGAGTGTTCACAGCGTTCGGACATCTAGTAGCGATGGGTCTAATTTTGACTGTGCGTTGCATCGGTACTCTTGTTCAAGGGTTCAAAGCTACTTTACATGTCGCAATGGAAGACCAATCTCCTCCCGAAACAGCTGCATATTTACGACATGGCTGAATGGGATCGCGAGTCGCGACGCGTGACGGAAGCGCGTCTTGCCGTAAAACCTGATCACACAAGCAAGTGTGTGTGTCTCGGGGAACGTGCATCCCTCTATAATTGTTTCTGTATACCGATAAGAATAGAGCATGCAGTGTCAGTCTCAGGTGGGGTTCTTTTGTTCTGTGCCGAGAAGCCGCGGCTACTCAACCGATGAACCGACGGTCCATCGGTTGCGGATGTTTTAGTCGGCTGATCATGCACCGACAGGGTCTGACACTCACCGGCCTCCACTGTCCAGCATGGTGCTTTCTACTCCTCATAGCTGTACCGCTGGGCTGCTGGAAACGTCGACAATACGATGGCGTCTTAGTGCCTGATGACAAGGTTCATCACGAGGTAAACTTGGTCCAGTGTCAAGGACTCTGCTTCACGCCTTGCCCACTAAAGTTACACGAATGGCTAGCATGGAAATGAAGCCCGATCGCATTCAATGGTCCTCCTGTGGCTCCTCCTGTGATTCTCTAGTGATCCCAGTACCTGGTCTTGCCGGCGGTATCGGTCTGATTCCGAACGGTTATCACGACAAACGACCAGCGAAAACAAATTGACGAACTAGCACACCGCATGCCGCTGATTTGCCAATACGTGCGTTGACCCTCGAGATAGGCTGGCTCGTTTAACGCATTTCCTGGACACTAGCACGTCCTGCTTGATGCAGCACGATGATCCATCCACCCCCAGTTTTTTCAAGTCGTTTAGGAGTGAAGACAAGCTCCGCAGGTGCATTGAGTTGGATCACCCCCCAAATGCAAGCCGCAGGGTCTGTCTGCCAAGCCCGGCGGCAACGAACAGATGACGACTGTTATTTCAATATCGGCAACGCCACGTTCATCCCTCCGTCCTTCGCTTCCTGTTCGTGCTGCTCTTCTTCGAGGTCTACTTATTGGACAACTGATATTTCATGTTATATCTTCTCATTTAGTCTGTGAAAAACGTACTGAAAGTTATACAGTATCAAGGTTGGGTACCTCCCCCTTGGTCGATCAAGATCGACTAATTCAATCCTGAACTATTCTTTCGAAAGACTGCCCAATCAGATTAAGCAATTGATCTTGATTTGCGGAATATAAAAATGACCTCCAACACGCCGATTCCTTACTTTCCGAACCCCCCATGAACTCCCTGCACCAGATGACACCTCTCCTTCCCGCCGGCCCATCTGGCTGGACACCCCAAAACCCTGACGGCGACGATGTCCACTATGAACATCGACATGGTGTTCTCGTCGACCGTCCAGCTATGCTATCTTTCGGGCTGAAGGATCGCGAGCAGAGCCACAACGGAAGAAGGCTAATCCTCCTCGCCCTCCGAATCCCTTCATCCTCTTCCGCAACGACTACACCAAAAAACACGCGAAGGGCGGTCCCAAGGTTCGTCGGAATGCGCATAGTGGACCGCTGGAGGACTCGCACTCAAAGCGCGCCGGACAGGCCTGGCGCGCGCTAACAGCCGAGGAGAAGCGGCCGTGGCAGCTCCTCGCGAAGAAGGCCGGCGAGGAGCACGCCAAGATGTACCCTGATTACCGCTATCGGCCCAACAAGCGCCTGCCCGCCAGTGCTCTTCGCCATCACCGTTTACCCACCTCGTTCTGCCGAACGTCGAGCAACGAGCGCTCCCATTCTGAGACTACGCGCAGCGTTTCTCCCCACTCTGACTATGATAATTCGTCGTCGCCGACATCACCGTCTACCTCTCAGAGCGCGTCTCCTCCGCTGCTCGTACCATCAGAGGCGCGCGTTATATACCGGCGGTCGACGTCTGTCCCCACCTCACAACAAGCATCGACATCAACCGCCATGGTCGAAGGCGAAGGCTTCGACCTTTCGTCCAAACGGCGATCAAGGTCCCTTCACGAGGGTGCCTCGTTCTATCCTACGTTTCCCTTCGCGGACACGTCCGCTCCTACCGACTTGAACTACTACCAGGTGAGCCCCCACCCTGTCTATCCCGAGTGCCTATATTCATGCCTCATGTTCTAGCAATACTATTACGCCGCAGATTCGCCGAGCGACGAGTCGGCGTACTATTCTCCGCCACCGCTGTACACGCCGACGAATGACGCCGCCACGTCCGCGTCGAGTCTAGCGGGATGGAATGGCGAACCCGTTCCTGAGCCCATGCAGTGCGCTCATCAGCCGCAGTGGTCCGCGGACTCTCCGGCTTCTATCTACGACTCGTACGCTCAACCGCAAGACGCGTCTTGGGGAGCTTTGTACCCGATGCAGACAGACACAGTCATGCTCGATCCCGTTTTGCAACAACACGCCGACCAGACCTACGCTGCCTTCTCAGCGTATTCTCCCTCCGACATGGAAGGGTCATACTGTTGAACCATGCTGACCACTCAAATTTATTTCCTATATGTAAGTCTTTCCACTGGTTGGGTGGCATGATATTCATTCTTTCGCAGATTTTAACCGCCGCGTCAATTCGCGTCTAATGCTACTCTATGTACCTTGTCTCGACTGTCTCCTTACCTATGTATTTATCTTATGCATTACTATCTTATTGTCACGAAGCTTTCACGCGGTCCCGTATAAAGTTATCGATAATTATTACACTGTACTCCCACCTGTACGCGTTTTTACCAATCTACTTCTACCTCCAACCGCCTGGAATGCCAGAGGATGATCCATCAGAAGGCGCTCGTCCGCTGCCAGAGTCTATTGGACTGAGGTTCAGCTCCATATCTAGTTTACGCGCCAGCTCCATGTCGCGTTCCTCTTGTTCTTTCCTGCGCGCTGCTGCGGCTTCTGCTGCACGTAATTCCAAGACGCGTGGGTCCTCCTTTAGCTGCGACGGCTGTTTTCTTGGAGGAGATGGCTGTCTTCGTGGAGGCGAAGGTTGCCTAGGAGGAGATGGCTGCCTGCGCGGTGGAGAAGGCTGTCGGTATGGAGTCGGCGCGTCTGATGATGAAGGAGAAGGAGCCACGGCACCCGGCGGCAAGGGAAGTGGCGTTTGGTATCGGGCAATCAGGTAAGGGTCAGGAAGATTGTTGCGTTCTGGAGGCGGAGGCGATTGATGATATTGTGGATGAGAATAAGCCGCCGGAGAATATGTAGGCTGTCCATAATAAGTCTGCGGTGGGTATTGATTTGCAGGATACGGAGTCTGCGTTGGAGGTGTTTGTGGGTAGGTATGCTGTGAGGGGGTACAGGAAGTGGTGGGTACGTCTGCTGATGTTGTGGTGCTGCACCCGGCGGTGGGTACGTTGGCTGATGTTGCGGGGGTGCATAATTAGGATGCGACGGAGGCTGGTAGTAAGTGTAGGAAGACGGGGTGACGCGGGAGGTGGGGCTGGGGTGTGTCCTTGGGCAGGCGCCGGTGTCGCCGGTGCAACGGTAACGTTTGGAAGTGGAAACATGGGTGGGGCGGTTGACGGATTGTATTCGTGATGATCAGCCCACAGTGGATTGGGCGTATGAGATGGAGGAGGTGCCTGATCATTCCTCACAGGAGGTGGTGGATCATCGTATGGGTTAGGATAACTGTTACGGTGTGACGAGGGTATCTCGGACGAAAGTGGTCTCGAAGGAGGCGCGGAACCAGTCTTGGGTCCTGGCCGTAAAATCGTTGGGACGCGCGCAGGTGCCTCATTTGGAAGAGGTGGCAAAGCATCATTTCTATGAGTCGGAGAATGCGACGATGAACGAGATGAAGGAGGCGAGTGCGGATTGGGATGGGGATTGAGACGTTGTCCATTCCGATTTGGACTGACATCAGGTCTGCCCGCAGGCTTCAATTGACTGGGAACCTGGTAGTAGGAGGCTGGCCGAGCAAGCCGTTCAGCAGGCGTCCATTTAGATGGTCGGCGCTGGAGAGGCTTTCCCGATTGCATAACGGGAGGCGCAAGCATGGGCTGCTGCTGCTGCTGCTGCTGCTGCTTAGGCGCTTTTGGTGCAGGAGCAGGCGCATTTGAGAAATAGGTCATTTCAAGGTAGACCTCGCCACGCTGGACACCATCGATGTCAAGGAGGACCCAGTCTATCCTAAAGCTCAGTATTGGGCTGTAACTGTCGGATACGATGCACACACCATCGAATTCACCAGTCTTGAGCGTCTCATTCACGTCGATCTTGCCAGTGCCCAGAATTTCGTTTGTTCGTGACTCCTTCGACCAGCAAGATATCTCCAGTTTCCGGTATTTATCTGCAGAATCCTTCATGATAGGAAACCGCAGCTCAGAATCCCATACTGGATGTTGACCGCCCTTGACATCGACCTCCGACTTCTGCGTAGTCCCTATACAGCAATGAGCGACGGATTGCACGGATTTGGACGCGCTCACCGTTGAGAACAGCCTGACAATAGACATCTTGCTTGTAAAACGAGTGCTTGTCGATGAGATTACGGCCTTTGAGGATAACGACGATGAGGGTCCCCAATTCTTCTTTGGACATTGTTCAAGCTGTAAAGCAGTGGAGCAAGTCCTTTTATACGCCTGAAAGCTGTGATCACGGTCAGAGGCAATGACGGGTGATGGCAGTGCTCACTGCGCGTCAACATTTCTCACGAATTATACCCACTTCCGCAGCACGTGCTCTGTTCTCTCGCGTTTGGAGGGCTGATTTGAAACTGCGTAGCGCGCCCAACGCCTCGAAGCTGCGGCTACAGAGCAATCCAAGAGCAATCTGTCTTCCGACTTGTTCGCGGGGGTCCTCTGACCAATCTATCATGTTCGTCTCTCGTACGGATGGCTGTCCGATCAGCTGCACTGTCGTTGATGGCTATGAACGGTCGAGTCAGTCATAGTATTCGTAAGGTACTTATTGGCATGCCAAAGACTACCCCCTTCACGTGCACAGAATGAATGTGCATTTCTTTTCGGACCTGCTCTTGCAAAAACGGTACGTACAACAAATCGACGAGGTCAGATGCCTTCAAACGATGGCTCGCAGATATCGATGCTGCAGGGGGCTTCCAAGCCCAGAATTTCCATATTCACCAGATACAAAACTGGAGACAAGTATAATTCATCTATGCGTAAGTAAGTGAAAATCATAGGTAAGTACCCCATTATCCACCGAGTTTTACTCCATCCAGACCGCGACATGGGACCCACTGCCGCCTTGGACGCGTCCACATCAGAATGAAACCCGTCACAGAACTCGGAGTTGTCGCATGTCCCTCTCTTAATCGCGCGCAGCTTCTTCCCACACTCCGCGTCACCCATCGAGATATAGACATCATGTCGGTGTTCTTTATTCAACATCTGCCGCGGCTTCAGTCTTGCCCTCGTGTTCTGCTGCGTCTTACACTTCTCTTATGGTACTTCGATTGAACCAAGTCTCGAGGCTCCATTTTACTCCATCTGTCGGGGGTACGCCACATCAGAGGAATAGTAAACGTGCATTTCAACTCCGATGCATTCACACCGTATCCTCATAACACTACTAATGAGACTCCACGCCCTCCTCCTCCATCTCCTTCGACCGCTCAGCTGCTGACTGAATCCACGCGTCGAGCACCTCGCCCTTCTTCGGGCCCTTCCTCGGGCGGCTGCGATTCATGAACCGCATCCGATACCTCTCGTTTGACACATGCAGAGCAGCCACATGAGATTTCGTGCGAGCGGAGAGCCTTCTTCCGTGTCCGTAAGGTGGCAGGACGGTATCGTAATCCCTTCTCCTTCTTCGCTGTCCCGAGCCGCGCGCATCTGCATGAGAAAGACTTTGTGATATATTACCTGCTGCCGAAAGAACTTTTGCAAACCCCCGTATATTCACTGATACGTGCCCTTGCGTCAATACAGCATCATTCATATTCGGAAGCATGAACAGGAAGACGCGCCCTTTTCATTGAGCGAACGGAACACCGATGTTCCATGAACTGGTGTCCGTTCACTTGAGTCCGTTCACTTGATGACCCTGTGATTGTCCCTGGTAAGAAAGTCAGTTGAGTCACCTTGAGTGGCGCTGGCGTGCAGCGCCACACATTACCCACTTCTTTCATTCACCACATCGGTCGATGGCCTGATGATATTACTTTCACCGTGCGCAGAAGCACAAGCCGAGTGGTCAATTTCAGCAGACATTTGCTAAGGAAACTGCGTGGGACATTCATGGTCAGAGATACCCCACCTCTATAATTGAGGATGGCGTGAAGGACTTCTCCAACCTCGGCAGAAAACAAAGCAACGACCAACTGACATCGGCACAAATCATTATCTGGTTTCCTTGAAGACGTCAATCCTGATCCAATCCAGCAAACATACTGGAGAGCTCTACAACACTTGTTTATTTAGGGATTCGCTAGTACAAGCACGCTCCACAAGTACAGCGGGAGTGTAAGATTATCATTCTGGTCCGAGAACGCCTCTAGCGCCGCGGCTATACTGACCACAACTAGATACCTTTGCGTCTAAACAAGGACAACAAATGAGTCGCGTGGAATACGAAATACAAGCCATTGCGCTTACTGAGAATGGGTCGACCATGCCAGCGAGTCTCAAAAGCCATGCAGATGCTACAATGGACAGAGCAAACGCTACACTCCCCTCAAGAGTCTTGGGCGTCGTAGGCGACCATCTGTGGCTACCGACACGCTTACCAACGATTGAAGCCTGTCCGTGGTGTGAACAATTTTGCAAGGAAGAACAAGAAGACTTGACCCACCAACGCGTCACCTACACCAAGGACGAGAATGCCAGTGAACTGCAGCAGCTTTGATGGTCTAACAGACATTGAGACGAAGGTAACAGGTAATAGCGTCGAAAAACATACGTTTCGAGCCATAAGCTTCCTGCACATCCAGTCAAGAGGTAGAAATGACTAAGGATAGCAGTTCCGTTGTCTCGATGGTCGAGAAACTCGTTCATGAAAAGATGGACCACGGCCCCAAAAGGATAGATGGCGAAGTAACGAACATATTCAGCAAAGGTGAACAGAGCAAACGCCGCACTGAAACACAAATGCGTGAACGCGGGCTATTGATGGGACTCAGCTATGAAACACACACTATTATAGAAAACCACTTACATCGAACGCTACTCCTGGCGCGAACATCACAACGGTGAGGGCATGGAAAAACTTCCGGCGAGCGTTGAGCTTGAGAGTCGGAACGTGTTTGTCGGCAGCATCCAGCAAATCTGTAGCTAATGGGGCATAGATGTTATGGCTGAGGGATTACCAAACACGTTAGACACTTACCCAAGGACCCCCCAGAAGCCAGAATCGGGGGCGATGGTAACGGAGTAGCACCAGAACCAGTCACTGGATCTGGCGGAGGCGGAGGAGGCGGAGTATGTATGGGCACGGCGCCTGGAACTATGATATTCTCTCCATTCACTCCCCACGGACGGAACTTCCTGTTCCGCGCCAGCTGCCTACTCCAACCAGCAACACTCAGGGAACCCAACAACGCCCAGTAAACCAAAAGGGCTGGCCGGCTCCATTTCTTCCGACCTTCAAGGAGCCAGAATATAACCCACAACCACGGATCTCGTTTGCCCAGACACCATCTGGTCCACATACCAATAACACCAACAACGATGACAAACAGGCCACAGTAGAAGCCTAATGCAAGGAGTCTACGTTGCCGAAGTTTATCCTCGGGTTTCAGACGTAATCTCCTCACTGGTCGCTGAGCAATATGTCGGGACAGGACAAGAATGGGGGATAGCAAGAAACCACTAAACAGCGAACCGGCAACTAACGCCATTTGAAATATGAGCAGCGGCGTTGGTAGCCGATAGGTCTTGATGAACGGTGTGGTGAGAGGCCAGAGCTATACACTTGTCAATACTCTTGTCCAGAAAGTAGATGGATAAAGTACATACTCGGGCTTTATTGATGTTGACGAATTCCATTAAGAGAGCCGTACCGCCGAAGCATACAATTCCCAGCTCTCCCAATGTAAAAACTCTATGCGCAAGTCGAAGACAGACGTATAGAGCAAACTGGTAGAACAACGCCACGAGTAGCACTTCGAACAATGACAAATCTAGACTTCATGTTAGACAACTTTTAAAGGGATCTGTTCACGTACGAAGCCACAATCCACTCTCGAGTTGTTGAAGGACAAACTTAGCCGTCAGACTGCTCAAACTCACGACAACCGCGAATAGCACGTAGTACCACATACGTAGACTTTCTCGTCGCGGAACAGAGCCACGCTCTCCTTCAGGCAGAACGCGTCTTTTGAGATAGCGAGCCTCGAGCCATCGAGAGGTGCAGATATGGAATAATAGGATCGACCCGCAAAGAGTGGATACATTGATGAGGTTGTAGCGAGAAAGTACGAGGGCCTCTATTGGGGTATATGACCCATTACGCTTGGCGAGGTGGGCAGGAGCTTCGATTCTCCAATTGGCAGGGAAAAGTGTCGGGGAAGGGATGGAAATCTGCTGCAAAGAGGAGTAAAGTAGGGCGCAAGCTATGAGCGGACCAAAAATTAAGCCCGTGAGTACGCCATCGTCCGCGGAATCCCTGTTCTATAGTCAAATCAAGGTGGACATGAAGAAATCTTCGGCAATACCTATAATTTTTTGGTACAGACATCCAAAGGAAAGCGAAGGAAGATTTATCGGTGCCAGCGGTGCGTTTCTGCTCACGCACGTCGATTCGGCCTGCAGGTGCGGCCGAAAGCCTCGGCGTATCGGGTACCGACAGTGATAATGATATGGGGCTTGAGAAGAAGGGTCTAGGAGGAGGAGGGGATGGTTCGCGCTTGATAGTACTATGAGTGCATATGATATACAAGAGAGAGATAGCAACGAGAATGTGGATTTCTGTACAGCTTTGGTAAATAATTGAATGCAAGAGTAATATCAGGAAGCTTCACCTGTAATGATCCATAAGTTGTACATGGCTAAAGATAACTGTGACTGAGATGAGATGTCCGCGAGCTTTGAGGAAGCGTAAGTAAGAGATCCGAGTAGTAGAAGGCATTCGCCAGCTTTTTTTGAGTCTATGCAAAAAGTCCAGGCCCACGGGAGGAGTGCGAAGTGGACATGTAGTTGAAGTTGAGATGGGAGGACAGTAGTGGAGGGACCGTGGTGAGGGGAAACTGGCAGAGAGAATACGGCTGGAGAAGAATTACGCATGCCCGCCCGTCCTTGAGCAGATGCAGGGCTAACAACTGGAGAGCGCGAACGCGTGAAAGGGAAAGGATTGGATTCATGAACAAGTCTTGATGATCGGGATGGCGATTCCGCCGGGGCACCAGATTTTTTAAGCGGTGGGACGCCATTGAGACGAGTATTAGAATAGGCGCGACCGCGAAAATGGACCATTGCTTCGTCTTCGGTCTCGTCATCATCGGATCCGTGGTTCGAGCCAGAGCTGGCAGATTTCATGTTGGCACTAGAATTGTTGGAGGCGACATGCTCACCTGGACGAGCCTGCTTGGTAGCTGGAGCTCCATTCTGTGGAAGGCGAGGCGTGTTCTGGCGCGATTGGGGTAATTGTTATCTGTCGTCTTCGCCTTGTCGTCGACTTGCGTATGGTGTCGCCGCGTCCCGCGGGCAGCCTGGAAGGGGGAGACGGGGAGGAACGTGAGCGAGGCAGCTTGGAGAATGTCGCCGTTGGCTGTATGAAGGATTTATCGCTCAGGGAGCATCCGGTAAGAAGGATGGGATAAAGTACAACACTAAGTCGATGGGTCCAGGTAAAGAACGACACGTGGACCGTGGCCAACCTGTGATTATTGGCTTATAAATAGACGCCCGCCCTTTGACGCGCTCACGCGAAGAATACTTGCTCGGACTGTCGTTCTCCCCTCCCCCATTGTTCGCCATGGCTTCCGACAATAACACCGTGTATCTCGAGGACCTCGAGCAGGCATCTGCAAAGAAAGTAACCAAAACTGCTGGCACTTCAGCGTCCACATCGACAACGACGGCGTCCAAGAGGCAGCGCACCATAATGGACATGTTCTCCTCGTCCCAGGAGAAAGATTCGTCAGACCCTGCAGCTAAGAAACTCAAACTTTCCCCCTCGCGTCCTCTAGGCGCGTCGTCCTCCAAGCCAACCCTGCCTGTGAAGCTCGGAGCAACCAAGCTCAACGCGATTCCATTTTCCCTCTCCGCCTTCCAGGACTCCTTGTCTGAATCAGAGAGGGCGTTGCTGCAACTGGAATGTGAATCTATGGGAAACAGCTGGTGAGTCACGTCGTGCTAATAGCAACCGCCTTCCCGATGAACGTCGACTTGTGGGACGCGTCTCATGTGCACTTCTAGGCTCAAGTTGCTCAAAGACGAAATTAAAAAGCCCTACTTCGTTCAATTGAAAAAGTTCCTTTGGGATGAAGGCGTTCGAGGCGTGTCAGACAGCCTTCTTCCGCCAAAGGTATACCCACCTGGCAAGTCCCTTGATATCCGCTGTCACTTTCGTGTGGGTGTATTCCCTACTAAGTCTCTCAATAGCCAAAGACATTTACTCGTGGTCTAACACGCCTCTGGGAAAGATCAAGGTAGTTATAATCGGCCAAGACCCGTATCATAATCCAAGGCAAGCTCACGGTACGAATTAATATCAGACAGTCAGAATTCCTATCTCAAATGATGGATCACCAGGGCTATGTTTCTCTGTGCCCCCTGGGGTCTCCACGCCACCGTCATTGAAAAATGTAGGGTTCCTTTCACTGGGCACGATGCACGCCCATATTTAACCGTTCAATCTCGCAGATCTACAAAGAACTCAAGGCGGAATATCCCGACCTTTATAGTGCCAAATCATGGGTACGACAACGCCTCGTTTTTCACCGTAATACTGGGCCTCTGACGCCTGCCTTTTTTGATCCAGAAACCTGACAGCCTGGGCGTCTAATGGTGTCCTGATGCTCAACACATGTCTGACCGTTCGGGCTCACGAACCTGGTTCGCATTCTAATAAAGGATGGGAACAATTTACCGATAAAGTTGTCGATGTTATCGATAAGTATGGCGGGCAAACCTTCCGGGGGTGAATTCGGAGACTGGCTTCGGCCGTGGGGTTGTCTTTCTGGCTTGGGGTTCTTGGGCGGCCAACAGAGTGAAAAAGTTGTCCACGGTGAGGATATGTGCTCATCTTCTGTGAAACGAGGCGACTCACGGAGCCTTCACATATATGTTAGACGAAACACCTGATACTGAAGAGTGCTGTAAGCTTTCGCATTGTTCCTTTGGGTTCTGTTCGCAGGCTCATTTCCTCTATTAGCATCCGTCACCGAAATCTGCAGATCGTGGATTTTTTGGAAACGGACACTTCAAGGCGGCTAATGAGTGGCTCGAGGAAAAGTATGGCGCTAACGGGGCCGTCGACTGGTGCAGCGTCACAAACTAGAGGTTGACTTGGACAGCTGTCCAACTGATAATCTTGATTTCTTGATTCTTGTGTTGCCAGGCATCGCACCCACCTCCTGTCTGGTAACGCTATGATCGATACTATTTTTTATGTTCAGTTCTTGTATAGTTATTTTTGGTCATTTTTCTCAGTTCAAACAAGTTCCAGAATTTTACCGTCGCTCCATTCGGTGCCGTCGCATGACCCTACGTACTATGTCCTGGTGAATGAGGGTTTCCCCTTAGTGCGCCTTGTACGCCAAATCGGAAGGAGCGCCCTGGTGGCGGATATCTAAATGGAGTTGTCACCTGAAACTAAACCGAAATGCTGATGATAGCCTGCTGATGCCAGAGCCACCCTTTTTGGCCGAAGAATAGTACCGTATCGTGTTTCTGATGTCTCACCCCAACGCCACTCTTGTACTCTGCGCAAAGCACAGCTACACGTTGGAGAGCTGAGTTGGAAAGTTGATCATGAAGAAAACTTTTTCTGTAACGGATGCAATGTCATATGGCGCTCAGATGTAGCCGGCCGGAGCACAGACGGCCGGCTAAATGTATTTCCAGTCAATTATAGGGTAGTAGCTGTACGATGTAGGATAGAGCATACGTCTAGTACTTGAAGTAAGAATAAGGGAAACCGGTCACTGTCAGATGCAATAGCGATACAGATATCATTATCAAGGTATTGTAACAAACCACGTCCATCATGAATAAATAGGTGTGGCCAAGCCAGCTGGTCGCGAGGCCGCTGGGACGGCGCGAGGGCGTCAAGGGACATCATGGCATCGGGTGAATGCGCCCGTCAGGACCGTACGCGTTTCGTGGCATATGGGCGTGGACTACAGGAGGAGATGGTAGCCGGATAGCGTTGTGGTGAGGTTGCCCAGGATGTGGTAAGTGAGGGAAACCTTGACCTATAGAAAAGCCTTGTTGCGGATCGGTCATCGACCGGCGATGGGGGTATGGAAGCGCAGGTTCACGCGGAGAATTGGAATGATACGAAGATGAATGTATAGGTGGGGTAGAGGTCGGCGAGGCCTGAGACGGCAAGGGGTGGTCATGGAAATTCGGCTGCGTAGAGTAGGAATAATGGGACCGCGGTTCCTCCCTCACATCCCGCATGTTGTTATTATTAAACGAAGGCGTGTTGTAGCCAGCCGAAAGCTGACGGTCAGAATGGGAATAACTGGCCTGGGATGAGATGTATGAGGGACCAGGCAACGCGTTTCGCGAAGGCGGAACGGGACTCGGATACGAGTGGTAGGACTTTGGCACCTGGGGGTTCATTGGGGGGAGCGGGTAGGAGGACGAGGCAGACGAGCTGGGAACATCAGACTGGTGGTCACTAAGCAGGAGTGTCTGGTCCCATGTTCCGCCCTCCATATCTGGTACAGAGCGTGATGGGACGGACGAGGCAAGGGTAGCCGGTGAGAGTGAACTGGCACGCGTCGAGTCGGGGGAACTGGACGAGTCCCGGCTGTCACGCATAGTGAGCGCGCCATTGAGACCCCCGGCTTGGTCAAACTTGGGCTTGTCCTTTCCAGTTGGCCCTTTGCCAAGTGGCGGGCGATTCGCCTGTGGCAGGTTGAGCGCCTGGCGCAGACAGTTGTTCTCCTCCTCGAGCTCGGTGACTCTCTGTTCCAAAGCCTAATAAAGCCGGAGAAGAAAATGGAAATGAGCAAAATTTCACATACTCCCTAAGGGGAAATTACGGACCTGGAGATGGGCAGCGCGTCGAGCGCGAAAGGCTCGTTGGACGTCGCGGGCACGGTTGGGGGGCAGGTTATCGTTGCGCTTACGACCGCGCTTGGAAGACATGAGAGCAGAAATGGCGGGAGCGGAATTGGGAGTGCAAAGGGAACAAACAGGATCGGATGAACATATAAAGGGCCCGTGAGCGACGATGCATCGGGCTAGTAGAGAATGTCCTTTTTGGGGGTCCCTCGATCACTTCGGCCTGTTCCAGGCTTTTTCACCTATCGATAAATGAAAATTCCCCGCCCCCTGTCTCCTCCTGCTGGCAACCTAACCCATCGGTCGCCACGCTTCGTTTTAGAGTGAACCCGCCGTTGCTTACGAGCGCTCCTCACACTCTGACAACCGTTCCCAAGATAAGAAACTTTAACCTCAGCCAGGGCGCGAATGACACAGATAGCAAGGTTTCCTCGGTTTTGGTATACCCTACGTGATAGGTAAATCCATTTCGACCCTGCCCAATCTTGCCACCCCTCCGCGACTGCAAACTCCGCCCGTCCGAGTCCGAGCAGGTCCGAGCCCAGCCGGGCAGTGCCCATCCATCACGTGCGACATTGAGCCCCCTGAGGCCCTCAACCCTCGCCGCATTTCCGCGCGGCCGCCATGTTCTGGTCGCGTTTCGCAATCATCTCGTGTCGCTGCGTAACAGGGGCTGCGTGTGCAGCTGTACCCAAACGTAGTCCTCAATGCGAGCCCCCGTTGTGAGCGTTCTCGGCGTCTCCATACTAGATACAGTATCCGCAAGAACCCAAGATCAGCACCGGCGTTCGTTGCCAATGTGTGTGGAGGTCCATCTCGGGTCCGGCTCAGTAGACCTAGATCGGCCAGATCTTCCAGATTCCAGACAGCATATGCGTCGTTGCTCTGAATGTTTGTTCCAGTCTACCAGTCAAATAGAAATTAGTGACGCGTAAAACCCCTCCTACGTGCCTTTGGATACAAGGGACCAGAAGGAAGATGCAAGTCTTCCTTGACGCCACATATACCTAAACACCTAAGAACAACCCTGAGGCAGATGATGACAGCCACACCGTGAGGTTCTTGAATTGGTCGGCGTGATCCGAAATGATTGGGATTAGGCAATCAGGTCAATCGATGATGAAAGAGCATCCGACCTTCGCCTCGGCGTTAGCGCGGCATACGATACGCCGAGTGCGCTTAAAGACGGAGATGGTCAAGTTGAATTCAATGAATAGAGGACTCTACCTTCGCGGCGGGCGGAAACGGCCAGTGAAGGGAGTCCGTTCAGGTTGCAAGATGCCTAAGCATATGTTACCATAGCCTTCATATCCATACTTCCGGAAACACACATGAACACGCAGCGCCCGACAAGTCGTGACCAGGATCTCCGCGACGTCAATCTGGTCAGAAGCTGCAATATCCAGGTGCAAGGAGTAAGGCTAGGCTTCCGTACTAACACGTCTCCAATTTCATTTTGCTGACCAGACCAGATGGATGCCATCTGCACAAGTCTGCACACAAGGGAATGAGATTCCGTCGCAGCAAGGTCCCTGATAGAGTTCGGTGTTTAAACAATGTTCCAAAATGGATGTGAAATGCAGCTCTCATCCAATTGGCTTCACAAACCTTGCACCCGATCGTGAAGTCCTTCCTGAGTCCTTCACTCAGGTTTGCAATAACATCATCGCAACTGGCTTGATGACAGATTCCGACGGAGAGACAGAATCGAGGAACCGACATCCAGTGGACCTCGATTTGCAAGCAAAAGTGACTGGTAAGTGAACCTCGCCTAGTAAGTATGGTAATACTCTCACGAAACCAAGTTACCCGACATTCAGTGAAAGTTATAGTTCTCGATCTGGTGACATCGATTATGAGGGCTTAGAGTAAGTCGAGACTGTTATCCCGCTATCGCCGGCGAGCTAGAGCAGGGCTGAATGAAGTCGGAGTTTGAGGTGTAGAATGGTGCACTGAGAATAAACATGCCTTCTTCTCCTTCAGGCTTGTCCGAGTAAACGCAGCGAGCACCCGTTCCGGGTTCCCAGTATGGGCTTATGGCAGCGCTACCTATCATCAATTACACGGCACAATACTCATCTGCATCATGCGATGAGAATCGAGGCAGGGTTTATGCTCACGAGGGTGTCTGTTGGGGTTGAAGTGAGGCACGATTTCGTGATAGTCAAGGCGGCGATAATACCGACTCGGTGTGAAGGGCCTTGCCAGCCCGCATGGAAGGTCGATTACTATAGATTCCTAGACTTGAGGCGTGGCTTAACACGCTTGGAACCCAGAAATGAAGTTAGCGAGTATGTGGCCCATATGACCGTTAAACAGGAGGACTTACCCGTTGTCGAGACGGAACATGGCTTGGTAAAACAGAACGCCCTTCCAGATTCCGGTCCATCAGACCCCAAGCGCATTGTGTAACGCGTGAACCGTCTAATCTTGAGGCGTCATAGAGTGGAAGTGAGAAAAGTCTCTTCTCGGACAAGGGAATGGCAATTACGTGAAGGTAGTGAAATACGTTTGTCGTCGATCTCACCATCATTATGATTAGAGCAATTTCGAAATCGATCCTATCTGTAAAAGCAGAGAATTACATCCAGGAGTGAAAACATGAAAGGATGTTCAAATACATACCTAAGTGGGTATAAAAAGGTTCGTGAAAGATGTTGAGTTGAAGAGTTGACGCTGTCATCGCCGTTCGACGCATCACCGTTCAACGCAGCTTCTTCGTCGCAGTCGAAAAAACTAGTCCCTTCCGGAATTCCCGTAGTTCTCGGGAAGATGGAGCATTGGGAAGCTTCGGCATGACCTTGCGTTGCGCAAGTGCTTTCTGTGGCATCCAATAAGAATAAACATTAATGGAACTTTTCCGCCAACGAAAGTGTGTCTTACAGTGGGTAATTGACCGAATAGGAGACCGTGCTTTAGCCTATAATCAGTGTTGAGAGGACGAATGTGTGGCGCTTTTTAAGATGAGCGTATACCTTCAGCAGTGACCTCGCGGGCATATAGACAAAAGATACAGAGGGTTACGACCGAAGATCACTGAAGGAATTGCAGTAATGTCTTGTTAGAATGACGTGGGTTCACTTGAGGATTGTTATGCCGTGAACTTGAAGTGGGAGAGCCCGAGCCACACTATACACAAGATGATACGGAGAGAGTGAGAGTACACGATCGAGGAAGACACAGAAGTCCGAGGCAATGGCCCCATGTCAGAAGGAGGTCCGAAGCTTTCCTGGTTCGATATTTCGCAAGATAGTCGGTAGCAAGCGAAGAAGCAGTGTTATGGAGGTGCAACGCATCATCAAAAGACCAGTCGTGCAGTAAGTAAGCAGTAAGCGCGCATACATTGCTGCCAACTATTCACTTGGTGGACGACAGTAATGAAGGTCGACTTGAAAGTGGCGGCACCGGAAGGATCAACCATGAGGTAAGCAAGCGGAGTTTCAAAACTTGGCTCTCCTTCTTACTTGCGTACACCCTCCCATTTTCACGTTTTTTCTTGATTCTATCGTATCATGTGGAGGCCCGCCACTCGCCAAATTACTGGTACAAATGATGGTGCGTTTTGCGGAATTTTCAGTAGTAAAAGCGTCTAATTTGTCCAATAGTGCCACTTGGGCAGCGCCGCCGATTCGGTCCTGCGCCCACAGAGGAAAGCGCCCCGCCACAGCTAGCCCAGCCTTCGCCCTCAGCGTATCCGCGAGCACAGCACGACGACGACAGTCCTGGAAAGAGAGGCAGAGAAGAAACGCCAGCGGGCGATCCACGAGGTAAGCCTAATTCATACATGCAGCCCTTGAGCAGCGTCTGCCTGAGCTCGCCTTTCCTGCGCGATATCGGATTGCACGTTGTCTTGACCGTGTTCACTTTTGTTTCAAAAGCACTGGCTGACTTCGTACTAACCATATACTAACACTGACCTTCGTTGTTACTCACCACTAGTCGATCCAAACGCTCCTCGCAAACGACGCAGTCGCTGGGGCGAAGTCAAGACTGAAATTCCCGGTCTCCCAACGGCCATTTCTGCTGCCGGTGTCTCTCAGTCCCAGCTCGACAACTACGCAATTCACCTCAGACTCGAAGAAATCAATAGAAAGCTACGACTCAACGATTTTATTCCCCCAGAACGCGAGAGGTATGTTCTTTTATCTGCTTTTGTTAACTAGTCTGACTCCTTTGTCAGATCCCCTTCCCCACCCCCTACCTATGATGGTCATGGTCGTAGGACCAACACCCGCGAAGTCCGCTACCGCAAAAAACTCGAAGATGAACGCATCCGGCTCGTTGACCGCGCCATGAAAAATGATCCAAACTTTCGCCCACCCGTTGAATATCAGCAGCAAAAGCGCTCTCAGCGTCCCTCCGACAAGGTCTACATTCCTGTCAAAGAGTTTCCGGAAATCAACTTTTTCGGACTCCTCGTGGGTCCCCGTGGAAACAGTTTGAAGAAAATGGAGAAGGAGAGTGGTGCGAAGATCAGCATTCGTGGCAAAGGCAGTGTGAAGGAGGGCAAGGCTCGTCCCGACCAGTATGCCGACGACGCAGAGGAAGACCTTCACTGCCTGATCCTCGCTGATACGGACGAGAAGGTCGCCGCCTGTGTTAAGATGATCAATCGAGTCATTGAAACGGTAGCTACCCTTCTACTTTTTCCGCACTTGCAATACTCACGTTTTACAGGCCGCGTCTACTCCAGAGGGTCAGAATGACCACAAGCGCAATCAACTTCGAGAGCTCGCCGCTCTTAACGGTACGCTGCGGGACGACGAAAATCAGATTTGCCAGAACTGCGGTGGTGTTGGACATCGCAAGTACGACTGCCCAGAGCAGCGTAACTTCACCGCCAATATCATCTGTCGTGTCTGTGGTAGCGCCGGCCATATGGCTCGTGATTGCACCGTCAATAAAGACCCCAACGCTCCCATGATGGCCCCTCCACCGCCTCCTCCTGGTGGCGGCATGCCTCCGCGTGGCTTCGACTCCGAATACGCCAGTCTCATGGCTGAACTTGGAGAGAGTGCTGGCGCGCCCGGCGTTGACCTTTCCAAACCATCTTGGGCTGCGCCGCCTGCTGGCCATGATATCACCGGCGGCGGAACGAACATCCCCCCTTGGCGTCGTCCTGAGGCCTGGATCACCAACGTCCAGCCTCAGCAGCAGGGAGGATATGGCGGTGGATACGGTGGCGCTCCGGGTGGTGGATATGGTGGAGGACAGCAATGGGGAGGCTACCAACAGCCTGGTTACCAGCAACAGGGCGACTATTCCTCCAACTATGCCTCCTACTATCAAGGCCAATATGCTCAACAAGGCTAAACGAAAATCTCTGATCTTATTATTCCTCACGTTCTAACGCGCCAGCACTAAAAGCCTTCCGCCTCACCTCCCTTAGCTTAGCTCCCGCTCGCTCAAGATCCTTTCCATCATTTCACAGTCTTCCTCGTTCGCAGCTCCTTCATTCGTAACAGCACGGACAGTGGGTATTCATCGGTAAAACTTACTCAAGTTCAGGGGAGTGTAGGCTTATTTCCTACTAACGAGAGACCTCCAGCATCGTTATGTCATTATTTCTCGAAGTGCAACCCAATATCATAGCATAATTTTGTTCGCTAGTTTTGTAACTGTGTCGGAAACTGAGTCACGCTGCCTGCCGCCACTCTTTGCTTCTTCCGCCTTTTCTTCTTGCGCTCATCCGTTGCCACGACATCCAATTTCCGCTTTATTGTACCGCTCGGTGCAGAGCCGCGCACGAAGCATGACACGAAGAATCCGTTTGTGGCGTCTTCTCCTGGGCTGCAGCGAATTACGGATGCCGCTTGCGCTGTAAGAAAAGTTGAAATTTCAATGATGCGGCATGTTGAAATGTATCGTACTTGGATCGTCCATCTCTTCGGGCATCCCCCGTCGTGGCCATTGCGGTAAGACGTTTTCGCGCGAATCCAACTTGAACAAACCGTCTTCTGTCGTAAGGGCTTCTCGAACGACGTGTTCATTTTCAGTCGCGTGGATACTACACGTTGAGTAAACGATTCGTTGGACTCCGGGGACTATGGGAGTGGGTAAGTCGAGATATAGCGGGTTGATTGGATATTTACACTTCATGGCATGTCTGATCATGAGAAGTTGGAACGAAGCTAGCTTTTGGAGGCGGTCCTCTTGCTCTGTTTCGTTTTCTTCCTCTATACGAAGTTGAGCAATGAGCAATGAGCTATTCGTCGGCCCGAGGCTGCAGAAGAGACAAACCAGTGGTGAGGAGATGATCAAGGCGATTCACGATTCCCGACCCGCTACAGGAAGGATCCAAAAGGCTTCAAAAACAGGGTTCAGTTGGAGCGATGATTGTGAAAGCGACTCACATGTGGGATACTTGGGCGAATTTGGGATCCAGTGGGTCTGTAGTCAGAAAATCCAAGTTGAGTGCTTCGACGTTTTTGCATCCCGCTTTCGTTGTCATCATTTGTAGCGTTTTGAAGCGCTTCTTATCACGCTCGAAAGCGTATAGCTAGGACTGGATGAGTAACTTGTAAGACTTGGAAGAGGGAGGTGTAACTGACTTTGCCTTCATTGCCCATTAGCGCGCTGAGGTGTGTCGTTTTGTTTCCGGGTGCTGCTGTTGCATCGATCACGGTCGATTCTTCCCCGGACGGAGGATTGAGGACGACGGCGGGGAAGCAAGAGGCCTTGTCCTGAAGTATCATTTTTCCCGACTTGTAAAGGGGGTCGTCTTGGAAGGCTGCCTGGGCAGAAAAGAGGAGTAAGTCGTGAATGTGTTCGTCACGAGAAAACCCTCTGGATGGACGTGTTTGTTAGACGTCAAGGAATGTCGGCTTGTTAAATGTTAAAGCTTACTTGGGCGTGGTTGGTCCTGTCAGTGTAAAGCCCTTGGCTATATATGCCTTGATCGCGTCGTCGGTGGACCACATCGACGTATTTACGCGTACATATCGAGGTATTTGAGCTACAACGCGACGGTCAGCACAATAATCCTGATAGAAGCAATTATTCACTAACCAGCACGTTCATCACCGTTGTCCGCTAATTGTTCGTTGGATGTGTAGCCGCGCTTTATCTTGAGTTTTTGCAGTTCGCCATTGAGACGCGCTTTGTGGCGGAGAACGGCCTGCTTGATGGGACCGTCACCGGCCTGGATTCCGCGAGCAAGGAGTATGTCGTGGACAAGCACTAGAGCAAGGTTCATGGATGTTATCTTTTTCTTCTCTTCTTTGAGCAACTTGGCTTCGTTGATTATGTGGGTCAAGGACGCCTTGTCTACACGCGAATGAGTGTCGGTCGTGGCGCTGGACCTTGGGCATACATTTCAAGGTTTCGATGACGAGAGCAGCGGTGCGTTTACGGTCCTTCTCAGGTAGAGTCGCGAGGATGCCTTTAATGGAGCCTTTTTTGTTATCGAGGCTGTCGAGCGTTTTGGCGGCTTCGAAATAAAAGTTCATTGCGATTCTACGTATAGGCATCAGCCATATTGATGCTGGGCGACTACGAGGGAAACATGCATGTGTATATTACAGACTGACAACGTCGAACATCGAAGAATGCAGGGATTAATCTGGGGAGAAAATGTAAGCGAAAAAGTCGAAGAGAAGTGATAAATGAAGAGGAATCAGGTTTTGTTCTCGTCAGGCGAGGTGAAGAACACCGCGTTGGACAATGTAGATAATATTTGGACATCATGGAAGGGATACAAGAAGGAATTACTCACAGGGGAGGGGGAGAGCGACGACCGAGCGTTGACAATGAGAGACGCGTCGAGAAAGAGAAAAGGACAAAAAAAATCAAATTTATATTGCTCCGAACTTTCCCACGAATTTTTTGGGAAATAGCTCGGTCAGGCCGACGCGTCTCTTTCGTTCTGCCATAACTACGAGCTCTTGACGAGCAAGTATCTCCCGCTTTTCATGTCTTCGTCCCTGCTGACTATCTGCAGTGCCGCCCGTTGAAACCGAGCTATACGACCTCCTTGGCCTCTCGCCAGATGCAAGTGAAGGTGCGCTACAGCCTTCAGTGTATGCCAATGTACTCAACAGAATTAGGCGATATCAAGAAGGCGTATCGGAAAAAAGTGTGATTGTGTCTCCTTGCTGCCTCCTCATCCTCATGTTATTCTTCCAAGGCCAAGGAACAGCATCCAGTACGTCCTACTCGCCTCTCCATTTCGCATGCTTGACTTTCGCATATAGGACAAAGTACGGCGAGTGACCTCGCTCTATCTACACGTTTCTAAACGGTCTACAGAACCCGAATGACCCGGAAGCCAGCCAACGGTTCCAGGAAATGGCTGCAGCGTAAGCAGTATGTTCCCTCTGTCTATATATGCTTATATTGCCTAGATACGAGATCCTGAGTGATCCAGAATCGCGAGCTATATACGACGAACGTGGCATGGGCGGTCTCGGTGGCCCTGGCTCTTCAGCTGGAATGGACGACCTGTTTGCCCAGTTCTTCACCTCTGGCGGCTTCGGAGGCGGTGGCTTCGGCGGGTTGAGTTTGACCTTGGCGGCGGCGGCGGAGGACCTAGTCGAAGAACGAAAGGCCAGGATTCCATCATTCCGTATGAGGTGACGCTTGAGGATCTATACAACGGAAAGCACGTCAAGATGGATATGGAACGCGAGGTGCCATGTGGGACGTGTAAAGGGTGCGTGCGCATTTAACATGTATAGGCCACTCTCAAGCTCGCTTATAGGACTGGTGGCAAAGGACACGCAAAGCCGAAACAATGTTCTACGTGCGAAGGGAAGGGTTGGAATTATATACATAGTCAGGTTCGTCCGCATGTTGGCGCGTCTGTGCCGCAACTAAAGTACTAACCTCTGGCAGGTTTCACCCGGTACTTATAGCACTGGACGAGCGGCTTGTCATGAATGTGACGGCAAGGGCGAGAAGTTCAAGGCTAAAGACACGTGAGGCAAATTTAAGCCGTCGCCATAATCTTACTGATCGTTTGACGTAGTTGCAAAAAGTGCAAGGGTGAGAAAACTGTCAAGGAAAAGAAACGCCAGGAAATCTTCGTGGAGAAGGGCATGACTAACAGACAGCGCATCGTATTAGCTGGTGCTGGGGATCAAGAGGTCAGAATGTTCTTAAATTTCGCGATCTTCCCTAACCTATCGTTTGTAGCCTGGTCTACCTGCTGGCGATGTGGTGTTTGTGCTCAAAGCTGAACCTCATTCCAGTTTTGAGCGGTCTGGTAACGACCTCCTCACGACTATCAAGATTACTCTCTCTGAGGCACTGTTTGGCTTCTCGCGAATACTCGTGACGCATTTGGATGGACGAGGCATCAAAGTAACAAGCCCGCCAGGCAAGATCCTGAAACCCGATGATTCCATTGTTCTCCGACGCGAGGGCATGCCTATCCACAAGACCCCAGACCAAAAGGGCGACCTATACGTTGTCTTTGAGATTGAGATGCCGGATTCGCAATGGCTCAAGACCGTTGATCCTAAGGTGAGCTGGACCGTTTTGGTTTGTTAGGGTGACATAGTTTCTCATCATCAACCTTCAGGCGGTGGAGGCATTACTACCGCCGAAGAAGAGCGATGTTGAACCAGCACCGGAGGTTGTTGATGAGGCAAAGTTCGAGGAGAGTGATATCGTCGACGTGCGTGCCCGATCTTTTCCGGCTAGCCAAGGTTTCTTTGACCAAGGGTTTCCACACCAGTTCGGCCAGAACGAGGACGATTGGGAGGACGACGAGGATGACGAGGATGGATACCACGGCCACGGCCCTCATGAGCCTGATTGCGCGCCTCAGTAATGCACTGAAGCGTTCCCTGTTTCTGATTGCTTGCATCACCACTCAGCCGTTGCCCAGTTTTAGACTATCTCCAAGACTATCTCACTGTAATCATAGCACATATATAGCCTCCTCACGCCGACATCTGTACTTTATGCATCTTAATAGCGTTGTCGAATTGTTTTGAGTCGCCAAGAATGTGCAAGCGAGCCAATCATGTTAGGCTGTTCAGTTCGGACGAATGAACCGATATCTAGCTGTGTTGTGATTGGATGATACCGTATCATGTGATGAAATGACTCAATTATAGCTGCTCAAAATTTCTTTTAAACCACTAACAACTTGATCTCGTCCATCCTCTCTCTAGTCCGTCCTTCCCTCCGTCTCTCTTCAAACTAAAACACTATGTGCCCCCACCAAAACGGCGACAAGCCTGCAGCCAACGAGGAGATGGTTCAGGTTCCCATGAACGGCACTTCAACCAACGGCAAAAGGGGATCGACAACCAGCAGCCATGCGAAGAACCTCGACCAACAGCGCCAAAATCCCTACGCCCCCGCGCCTCTGATTTCTTATCCAACATCTCAAATTTTAACATTATCGAGAGCACCCTGCGAGGTTCGACTCATTCCACTATGCCATGTCTGACTCGGTCTCAATATACACAGAGGGCGAACAGTTCGCCAATGCATTCTTCGACACCAAGACCAAAATCGCCATCGCCAAGGCCCTCGACGCATTCGGCGTGGAGTACATCGAGCTCACGTCGCCGGCCGCATCAGAGCAGTCGCGCGCGGACTGTGAGGCCATCTGCAAGCTTGGATTGAAGTCCAAGATCCTCACGACACATCCGGTGTCATATGGATGATGCACGGATTGCGGTCGAGACGGGTACGCGCGCCGCCGTTTTCATTCTTTCCATGCGCTAACGAATTATGAAGGTGTTGATGGTGTCGACGTTGTCATCGGCACGTCCTCCTTCCTCCGCGAGTTTTCGCACGGAAAGGACATGGCGTATATCACCAAGACCGCCATCGAGGTCATCGAGTTTGTAAAGTCCAAGGGCATCGAAGTCCGATTCTCCTCGGAAGACTCCTTCCGCTCGGATTTGGTTGACCTCTTGTCGATATACTCGACGGTCGATAAGATTGGCGTCAACCGTGTCGGCATCGCTGACACGGTGGGCTGCGCCAACCCTAGACAGGTGTATGACCTTGTCAGGACTCTCCGCGGCGTTGTCGGGTGTGATATTGAGATCCACTTGCATAATGATACCGGAATGGGTGGGCATCACTCCTCTCGTGGCTTGGAACCATGCTCACGCGCTTCGCAGCTATTGCCAACGCGTATACCGCGTTGGAAGCAGGAGCGACGCACATTGATACTTGTACGCCATTTCATTTGAACTGCTTCGTTGCGTCGTATTCACAACACTTGCAGCCGTCCTCGGGATCGGTGAACGCGTCGGCATTACACCTCTGGGAGGCCTCGTCGCCTGCCTTTATGCTGCCAACCCCGAATATGTCAAGGCCAAGTACAACTTGCCCATGCTCCGTGAGATTGAAAACTTGGTGGCCGAGGCTGTTGAGGTCAATATACCGTTCATGAACCCCATCACGTACGCCATCATGTCGCCTCTGCGGATTGGGATGCTTACTCGTTCTATAGCGGATACTGTGCGTTCACGCACAAGGCTGGTATTCATGCCAAGGCGATCTTGAACAACCCCAGCACGTATGAGATCCTCAAGCCAGAGGACTTTGGTCTCACGCGCTATGTCTCTATTGGGTCAGTTTTCTGTAGTATCGACGTCCTTCTGTCTTAACCGTATTGTAGACACCGCCTTACCGGCTGGAACGCCGTCAAGTCGCGTGTGGAACAGCTTGGTCTCACGCTCACTGACGACGAGGTAAATTAATCTTGCTATCCTGGCGATATCGGTCGCTGACGTTTCCTGTCATTCCAGATTAAGGATGCGACATCCAAGATCAAGGAACTGGCCGACGTTCGGACGCAATCCATGGACGACGTCGACTCGCTCCTCCGGATCTATCACTCTGGAATCCAGTCCGGCGAACTGGCTGTTGGCCAGAAGGAGGCTCTGGATCGTCTGTTGAGGAAGCACAGAGGAGAGTCGAACGGACAGAGGGAGGCAAGCTCATCAAGAGAGCGCGACTAGGAAAAGGTGTATATATACTACCTGCTGTACAGTATCTGTATTCTTGTATACATTTTTGATAGCCATCCCATTGGATAGACCAGGTCAACGCGTGGTTCCTGGGTTGAACGTCGAACACGTTCCTCAAGTCAAACCACGTCCACACCAGTTTGATTCATGGCCGGGATATTCAACGAAGCCCGCCCAATTCGGACAGAGGTGTTCGATTCATTCCCACTCGTCCAGTTCAGGGACGGATGTCAGTTTAGGTTATTCCCTAGTTCACTTTGTAGAAGCGAACTGATTCGCGCGTGTATACAAGTACGCGTCCCCCTAAACACGACTGTCAGTGATAAAAATACAGACTACATGGTATACACGAGGTAGGTATGCAAATAATTTAACTAGGTGGGTGACCTAGTCCATGAACGCTTTCTTTAAATACTCCCCCGCCGCGGCCTTGACGGAAGGATCAATGTTGGGGTTTTCGAGCAGCGCCTGAGAAGAATGGCGCTCAGCAAGTGACTCGGGAAAAGAAATGAAGACTAGCTCACAATAGCCCTATCAGCCTTATGCTTCTGGTTCGTGAGCTGCTTGTTGTGGTCTTGCTCGGCCTGCTGCCTCTGGTTGCGCAGCCTCTCGATCTCTAGACGCTGTAGACTCTCCTTCTCCTCTCGTTCTTCCCGCCGGCGCAGATAGTCCAGCTTCATCTTGCTGGTTTGCGTTTGTATCTGGAGGTACTGCATAACGGCGGAGAGCATGCCCTGTGGAAGACGAAATTACCCAGAGGCGGCATCGCAGGTTCGGGATGAGGAGAAAGAGGGATGGGTGGCGGAGGCGCAATATGATGCGGTGGAGGAGGAGGAGGGAGGATGCGAATGATGATGTGGCGGAGGGGGTACATGATGATGCGATGGCGTTGGCTGGGGTATCGGATGAGGTGGTGGTGGAGGTGGTGCAGGCTGTTGGGAGGCGACAAAGCTGAGCGGCTCATGCGAGTTGCTGAGCGCGGTGAGGTTGGATTCAAAGTCGAGATTAACACCACCACCGCCACCGTCGCTTAAGTCAACGTCGATATCATCCCCACCTGCATGAGACGACATGCCGTTGCGCTGCGAGCTCGGTTTGGTTGTCGCAGGATCCCCATGCCACCTAGAAATATATATGAGGAGGAAGAGGCCTATTGGAGTAAAAGAGAGCGTACCGCGTGTAGAACAGTTGATACCAGCCCGCACGATGCCAATGATCTATAGTCCGCGCCGTTATATTTCCGACGTCGCATCCCGCTTTCTTAGCACCTTGCAATCGTCGTTCATACTCCTTTAGCCGATCGGCCTCACTCATACCGCTCGAGGACACATTCGACCCCAGCTGATGCGCCCACGACTCAAAAGCGTAAATCTGCTTGAACAGATTAAAATTCCGTTCATAGCATCCCTTGAGCGCCTGATACGTCTTCTTGCTGCCAAACACCTGCATCGCACACTAAGTCGCAGTAACCCCGTTAGTGTTAACATTAAGTTGAGAACCGTCCGAAACACGTACCTCCCGGAGGCACGAGTTCTTGGTCGCGCGAAGCGAGTTCCAGTGCTCGTCCTGGCCAGGCCCCATCAGCCAGTTGAACAGCTTGGTCTTCTCGTCGTCCGTCCAGTGCTTGGCGCCCTGCCCGCCGTCATAGCCGTCGACCACGGTGTCCTCGACGTCGCGCCGCCGCTTCTGCATCGCAATGTTCCCGTCGACGAGCTTGCGTTTGAGCGACATCTGCGGCGACGCGGAGCTCGCGTAGGACGAGCTGCTGGAGGGCGCGCCATTAGGATGAGCGTGGACATGTTGTTGTTGTTGCTGCTGCTGCTGCTGGACATGGGCGTGATGGGGGTGTATCGGGGACGGGGTAGGAGACTGGCGGTAGTCGGGCGGGCGATGGTAGGCGGTAGGCGGGCCTAAATGGTTCCCAAGGGCCTGTCCAAGACTCTGATGCGAAAAAGGGGTCTAAGAAAGTAAGCAAACCGGTCGTGAGCTAGCAGACGAAACGGACGCACTGGGGCGTCGAGGCCAACATCCCTGCGCGAGTCGCTAGGCGCAATGTATTGCATCGGCGGGCCGTCACTGCCAACATGATCGTCAGCCACACTAAAGACCCGACACTGACTCTCACTTTTGGCTGCTCATTCTGGATTGATTCTCAGTGCGATTTGGGTCGGTCTGCGTGCATGGTTCGTCACGCTGTTTACTTCCGCCGACCCTGCCAAATACAGAACACATCATCCGTATACCACAGTTGTACCACAGTGCATTATACACTACACACTACACACAGCTATATATCCTACATGTCTTCTATCTCATCGTCGTATTCTCCGTCCGCGTCCTGCTCCTCCTCCAGCTGCTGCTCCTTCGTCTGTACAACCCCATTCAACGTGTCATCGCTAGGAACACTATGCCGGCTCGTAAGGCTCGTCAGTGACGGTGTGCCCACATCCTCAAACTTAACGTCATCCTCGTGCCCAGTGCTCGATTCCGCTGTCCCATCTCCAGCATCCGGAGAAACGTCGTACATCTCAACCCGCATCCGCTTGGGTATACGTTCAACTTCCCTCCTGCTGCCGGCAGACCGAAGCTGTCGTGGTTCGTATGCTGCAGTCTCCACCGCCATCTCCTCGTCTCCTTCTGTAATCTTTCTCTTTGGAGGCCGTCCACGTCCACGCCTGAGCACAATCTGCACGGCCTCTTCGTTCGCCCCATGCGCGAAATCCATGACGTGCGACAGATTGAATGCATAAGTCTCGGCTGGTGGGTTCGGAGTATCCGAGTGAGCTGGATCAGAGTGAGCATCCGTCTGTTCCTTGAATCGATTCGAAGCTCTCGTGGCCCTTTTCTTCTGCGTGGGTGTCGGAGACAGCGTGGACCGATCAATTCGTAGACGATGCGAGTTCTGAAGCGAAACTGGTTGTTCCAATACAGTCTCCAATGTTTGTGCTGTCGGGATAGGCGTCGAGGTTCCGTTCATACGAAGCGCTATAGAGGCGCTGCTGCCGTTACTGAGCGAATGATCCTGCCGTTCTGCTTGATCGACGAGACCTGCAGGTGTGACATTATCATCGTCAAACAACGACTTTGCGCCAGCATCGGCAGTAGTCTCTTCCACTTGCGTTTCCAGCGTCACGACAGGTCCAAGTACTGCAGTCGGCTTCCTCGTCTCCTCCTCCAAGACTTTGGCAGTTTGCGACATGATGTATGGACTCCATCGCAACTTCTCTGGTTTGACTTTGAGCCAACTCGAGCTCTTCGACTCCCAATGACCAATGTGCTGATCCACCTGTTTCGGGTCCCATTTGATCATGTACCGCACTGGAGTCTGGTAAGGCTGCTCCTCGTCGTGACCGATTTTCTTCTTCTCTGGTATGGGCCGATGAACATTTCGCCGGCCGGCTGCCTTTCTGCCTTTGACCGTCTTGATGGCCTGACCAGGAGAGGGCTTGACGATGGGCTTAGGCATTTCAAACACCTCTATCATGCTGAGATCCTCGAGGGTATTATACACGTCCTCTTCCGTCATTGCCGTGGCAGAGGTGATATCTGTAGGAACGGGTTAGCCAGGGCGTCATGTGTGTATGCGCACGAACGCGACTGACCTTCTAGTCTGGGCTCTTTTGGAGACGTATCCAGATAGCGCATGATCGACAACTTCCAGTAGTTCTGATAACCCAACTTTCCTAGCGCAGACAATGGCTTTTCGGGGGAGCCCAAGCGCTTTTCTTTCTTGGAAAGGAGATAACCTGGAGATTTTATTGAGTAGAGGCTTAAGATTGAAAAGCGCACTTACTGAAATCCATCAAGAAATTACCCCATCCTTGTCGCTGGAATGTCGGTAGGGTCATGATACAACTGAGATTGTAGTTCTTCGGGCTCATTTTTTCTTTGCTGAAATACCCCACGAACCGCGAACCTTCATCGTCGAGTTGAGTGACCACGTAGAAAAGGAACGGTTCCACGTCGTAGAAAAGAGATTTATGGTCAAGAAACATTTTGGAAAGTAGACATAGGTTCTGGCAATATAGCTGGCGCGCGTGTGAATGCTAATTGAAGCTGACCATGAAACGAACACATACTTTGTTTTTCCGCCCGTCTACTTCGAATAGAGATACATTGCCGTCTCGATATATTTCGTCCCCGGCGGGTGTTGGGATTTACATTTCAGCTACGATGTAATCAGACTAGACCCAGAAGTATACAACAAAAACGCACTCGATGTCGAACATATCCAAATTTACTTTTCATGTATTTGAGACAAAACTCGCATATCCACATTGTGCCTTCGGGATTCGTGTACTCTTCCGGATATGGAGCGTCGTACCAGGTCTTGATGTCGTATCCGCCAATATTGATGGTGTGGATTCGAAGTTTGGGTGGTACCTTGGCATTAGTTGGTGGTGGGGAAGAAGAAGCATGGGGTATTGGGGTATGGGTATGCGCGAGGGATGATCGTAATGGTCTTGATGAAGGACCGGGAGCGGTATCGTCGAAAGCATCTGGTACTGGGGGAGGCGGAGGCTGCAGCTTTTTCTGGGGAGAAACGTTGAGATATAGAGAACAGTTGTTGGATACACGATCGTACCTCTGCCCGTGTTGATGACTCTCTAAAACGATCGCGATCTGTCTGGCTTGGTGTCGTTTTCCGTAGATCGCTTTCTTGCGCGGTTAGGATATCCTCGAAAATATTCTGTTCCTCTTCCTCTCGTTCTTTTCCTTTTCCTTTGTTTGGGAGTTTGAGAGTGAGGCGAGTGGGACGACTGCTGACAGCATCAACACGCTTCCGCTTCGATGGTCGTATGGAAGCCGAAACATCGATATCCTGCGTGGCCATAGCTCTTGCGCTCTTCTTGGGGGATGTCCTAGTGCGGTTTTTTGGAGTGACAGGCTCACGTTCCGCGTCCAATTCAGAGTTATCAGCCACGGGATGCGGTTTACTTCTCCCGTTCTTGCTGGTCGGCCTTTTGGTCTGCGGCTGATTGTCATAGCTGGGTCACGGGACGACGATGCAACTGATGATTCGCGGATAGCAGGCGACGAGGGATATTCGAGTAATTGCGTAGAGTTGTCTCGTCCTCTCGGAGGTTTGTTTAAATGTTGGAGTTCTGGACAGTTAGGACAGAACCAGTCACCCGTAGGAGGCTGGGGAAGAGAAGGCGTTAAACAATACGAGTGCCATCCTGCCGTGGAGTAATAAGGTATAAGCACGATAGAGTTGGTTCAGAACTCACCCAGATCACAAGAGTCACACAGTATGAACCGATCCTATCGTAAATTTCAGGTTATGTGGGTTATCAGTGAGATAGACAAGGACATACCGCGCCACTCTGTTTGCAAGCTTCGCACCCTCGACAATCTGGACAAGTCCAATCCCTTGCAAGAATTTTGTTGATATCCAAACTCCCCCGAATATAGCAAGCGCGATGGGCTACATATGAGATGAAGAACCAAATGAATTGTGGCGGGAAAATACATACTGGCAGAGCGACAAATTACACAAATGAGCATTGCGTCCTCGCTCTCAGTTGGGTTGATTTTGTGGTCGCACGAACCACAGACGGCTTTCGGCTTTCGCTGCTTGCGTCTGTTTCCGTTGACTAAAATCGCTGGTTCGGGTTCTGGGTCCTGTTGTGGTGGATTGTAGTACATTTGTTGAGCTTCCGTCGGGTCCCCCTGCGGGCCCGAGTCATAGTATGGATCCATGGGAGGACGTGATTGAGCGATTTGAGCCTGAGCCTAAGAGAGTAGCATTTAGTCGTGGTGGTAATTGAGAGGCATTCAGCAGGACGCGTCGCGCCCTGCCAAAGAGATGGTTAGCTGTCCTAGACACTGACCTCTGTATCGCCATACGGGTCGGCTGGATATGGATGTGGAAAGCCCATGTCCTCTGGCTGGAATTGGTGACTGGGATCTAATATGGCACTTGTCGATACTGGCGGCGCCGGCGCAGATTGAGAGGCGAGCTCGGCAAGGACTTCCAGGCTGTCCATTGGCAGCGACGAGAGCGGTGAGGCGCCTGGGCTACAGCGCAGAAGGGAACAAAGATGCCGGTGAGCTGCACAACGTCGTTGAAGACGAGGTGCCTTCCTCGCCGCTGATTGGGTGCTATGTTTGCTGCTATTTGGTTACATGGTTCACGCGCATACTTCCATGTCCACTATGCAAGATGCGTGTCGTGTTCAACCCATAGACGTCCTATAATTCTGTACTACTTGGTTCCGAACGCGCCGCGAAGAGCACTACGCGCCTGCTCGTGATGCTCTCGGCTCCAGCATCCCCTTTGCCTTGCGTACCCGGCCATATTTCAACTGACTCTCTCACTGCTCACGGAGACGATCTCTCATCTGACGGAACGAGCTCCGAAGAGGCCTGCGAAACTCTACCACCCATGTAAAGGACGGCAGAAGAACCCACTGGACTACCTTCTCTTGTACCCCCCACCCGGTCTATCGTACAACAGAACGAATGGAAGAAAGGGCAGATCAAGTCGTTATTCGACAGGGCTCGTCGTTTGGTGAACTCGCCTTGTTGTACGGGCATCCTCGTGCTGCGTCGGCTTTCTTAATAGAGCGCTCCACGTTGTGGGCAGTGGATAGGATAATGTGTCGTAAAATCCAGTTGAGAAAGGCGTCCCCGTTGAATTCGGTTGAGCGCGAGAAAGATGCTAAAGCGTTGGTGGCCAGAGTGTATGAGGATGAAGAAACTGTCGTGACGCAAGGTGAAATTGTGAGGTTTTCTTCTTCGTCGAAAAAGGTGAAGCCATTATCACTAAGACTTGCAAGGCCGAGGATTAGGGTTGCCGAGGAGTTCATGGTCAAGATCACGGGTCAGCCGTTCGAGTCAGCCAAATGGCGCTCCTTAAAATATCTCCAGGCAGTATATCTGCCACTAGTACTCCCATAGATTGACGAGTAAAGTCCCCAGCAGAATACTCTTACGGCATGTACAGCCACTGTAGCCTCGAGGCCTATTAGCCCCGTGCCACTTTCAGTCCTTTCCTTTTACTGTCATGAACGCGACGTGGGCGCCACCTTTTGCTCGTCCTTCAAGTGATCGCAGTTTCCATTCTAGGCTCCGCCACACCGATCAACTGTATAGTTTTTATGTCAGCCTCATATGTTATAACCTCGAATACACCGCTTTCTGCTTGTTTGCCCCCTCGTTCCGCCATGTCAAAGTCCGGCATTCAATGCCAGGACTGCTCGGATACCTTTGAGAATGCTGATCCTTCTCAGGGTCTGGTTTGCTTCAAGTGCCTTGAACTCGAGGCTGCCAACGGAGACGAAGCCAAGATTCAAGTTATTCAAGTATGTTGGTCCTACTACTCGCGACATTGACCCATCTAATAACGCTTCAGAAAAAACCGCAATGTGGAAAATGCGGACATGTGTACAAATTTCTCTCTGGGGACACCTGCAAACCATGTATGAACAGAACAGAAGTGACCACCGGTAATTCTCCGAGGCGTGCGTCGTCTTTACTATTTCAGTGATACTACGACTAATGATATGTATAGGTGTTGTTACAAAGAGCGGTGTACCTGAACCTAAAGGTCCTGCCAAAAGGCGTCAGCAGCAACAGCCAACACCGACTCGGACTCGAGAGACAGTTCACATTGAGGACTCGGAAGACGACGACATTATCATGTACGACCCCAAGCCGGATACACCAGTCTCCATCATGCACGACATCATCAATACCAAACGTCAGGAGGTCTCTCAGCGCCGTCTTACTCCCAAAGATCCCCAACAGGCGACAGCTGCCTATCTCGAGAAGAAGACCAACCTGATCATGAAGCGTACCTCGGCCTCAAAGGTTGCACCCATCAGTTTTTGGGTAACACCGAAAATCGCGACTGCTCAAGGCAAGAAGACGGGAACTCGTGTCCCTCCGGAATCACGTCCGTTCCAAATTGAGCAGGTACGGTGTACGACTATTTGCCTCGCACTCTGACTTAAACATGGAAATCTATTCGCAGAATCTCTCAGTTGCTTTGGATAAACTGGTCAAGTTGTTCAATGAGGTCGACAGTCAGTGGTTGCAAGAGTTCCCCGGCAAGAAGATCGATCCGTACGTCTCAATTTCCATATTCCTTGATAACTGATTTCAAAATGCCTGTCTAGGTCTCGTGTCATCTGGACGTTCGAAAAGGGCGGTGCTGCCATCAAGAAGTCCTTCAAGACGAAGCCAGTAGGCTATTTTTTCGATGTCCATGCAGCCACAATGGAGGCTACATGACGGCGGCAGATGTGAAAGCTCGAGCCGTCAAGCTTGTGATGCAAATCCGACACGAGGACGTCCAGGTACGCAACGACTGATTTGTATCCGCATCCCTGGCACTTATCTGGTTATCTAGGATGATATTGGCTTAGCGAGCGACGAGGATGAGGATGAGGATGTGAATTCCTCACCGCCATCAAAGCGACGCCGCAAGCTCCAGAGCCGTGATCAGTCATCTAAGCGAATCAAGGTCAAGAAAGAGAAGGACACTGGTGACGATCAAGTTCCGCTTGTTAAACAAGAGGACATTGATAGTGAGTACTTTGCCGACGTTCAGATACTTGACTTATATCTTATGCAGATGAACCCAAGGCAACGTTGCCTAGTGCGATCTCACTTCTTCGCCCGGTCACGTTCTCTGTCATGCGCTACAATGACAGTTCCGAGTTTGAGACAGTAGAGGAGCGTGAAGGTTCGCTTCGTGTCATGCCAATCGAAAGCGATGCGTTCAAGCACACGTTCAAAGTAGGTTCCTTTAATAGGCTCCTACAAGGATATCTATTAATTCAAGCCATTAGCTCATGACTGACCGTGTAGTCTATCATGCTTATCGCTTCCAGAGTGCAGATCTGCGGTTCGACATTGACGGTGAGCTTATTGTGGCGCAAGCACAGTACGCTCGGGAGATATTGCTTGGGAAGGCTCTTACTAGTATGCTCAACGAGCTGAGAGCATTAGAATCACCTCCGGAAATACCTGGTCAGTCCTTGATGTCCATACTACTTGAAACATGTTTAATTTTGATTATAGCGATTCACATCCCATCACCCGAGAATATGTTTCTCGCGCTTACCTACAAGGAAAAGACACTACGTGACGTGTACCTCTGCATGCTTGAGTCTGACACCGGGAGTGAAGGTAGTCGCTTTGATGAAGATGGCGACTTCTTGGAGGCGCTCTCGCACTATTCCTTTATGATGACAAGCCACGAACAGGTTCTTGTTGATACTAAAGGTATTGCAATGCTTGTCGGTGATGTGCTAGCAAGGCTAATGACCGATTTAGTACTTTTCCGACCTGATGGATCATTCGTCCTTCAGCATCCCACGACACATTCGCTTCTAGGTGAATCAGGTCTTGGTGACTTGGGAAAAGCGGGGATCGACTTCTCCAAAGATCTTCATGTATGCGACAACCGTTTTTGCCACCCATTGCGTCTCCATGAGCGTGCTAAGTTCTAGAAATACCTGTTAGCATAGCTCTGTACATTGAATGAGACTAGTTGTTGAAGCTCGTTGATCTGTGCAATTTTCTGCAAGTTAATATACTACAAGCACACCAAGTTCGGGGTGCACACTCAACAAGAGGAGGAAGAAGGGGGCTTGCATTCAAAGAACTGCTAAACAGAACAGTAACATTATCTAAGATGAGTGGAAGCTAGTCAATATCGCTAACAAGGATAAGCATAGTGTAATGGCGATGGTTGTTGTGATTTCAGTAGCACCTAGCTGACCATACGAGCAGCCCGTTCGTTCTAGGCTCCTGGGGCATCAAAACTAGCCCAGGACGGAGCGATTTGACGAGCAGGAAGTGGAGTTATGATAGCAGGATGGGAGGGTGATGATGGGAGGGAAGGTAGTCGGTCTCCTAGCGCTTCTACGAGTAGCGCCGGTCTATCCGATGCTGGACCATCTTTATAGACTCCTGGGGCGTTGAAACGAGCCCAGGACGGAGCAATTTGGTGGGCAGGAAGCGAAGTTATGGTATCAGGATGGGAGGCTGGTGATGGGAGGGAAGGTAGCGGTCTCCTGGCGCTTCTACGAGTAGCGCCGGCCTATCCGACGCTGGGACCATCTTTATAGACTCCTGGGGCGTTGAAACGAGCCCAGGACGAAGCAATTTGGTTGGCAGGAAGCGGAGTTATGGTATCAGGATCAGATGGTGAGGTGGAGGTCGATGCAGTCGCTCTCCCAGGGCTTCTGTGAATGGCACCAGCCTATCCAACACTGGACATTCTTCCTAGGCTCCTGGGGCATCAAAACGAGCCCAGGACGAAGCGATTTGGAGGGTGAAAGCAGACTCGTTGTAGGCAGGCAAATTTTGGGAAAGGTGCCGCCGTCGAGAGATGGCCGTAAAACTTCCTCTGGTGGTGCATCGCTGGCCATCGCGCGCGACGTCGTTGTAGTCGTCATGAACAGCGAAGGACACGAGTGCAATCTATGACGCACTTCAATGTCCGATCTGCAGAAATCGGACATTGAAGTGCGTCATCGTCCTTACTTTGTCCTCTGTTGTCTTCTCCCGCCTTTAATGGCGAGAGGGTACGTATGGGATGCGAAAATCGATTGGTAAGCAAAACCGCGATTGCAGAAATCGCGGTTTTGCTGAACAAGGTCGCGTGCCCGAGTGTGGCTGTGTTTCAGGTTACCTAGCTGCCCTCCAACTGTTTACCTTCTCATCCAAGGATTGTGGATATAATTTTCTAGTGCCCAGAGATGTATTTAGCCTTCAACTGTCCAAAAATGCATTAACCTCACTTAGAACACAGTCCCCCTCCCTGTAGGCCACGATCTGTAAACCCGATACCCCTATAGAGCGGCCGGCAAAATTTGGCTTGATTTCGACAGACTACGTCACTAGTCTGTCGAAATCAAGCCAAATTTTGCCGCTCTAGACTGATGGGTGACAGCAGGTCACACTGATTGGGTTAACGAGACTCACACCCGAACCCCCGTACATACCCTCAGCCTGATCGATATGCAGATATGTAGTTACTCTTCTAAGGACATGTGAGGTATCATAAGATCAAATACTACCCACGCTGTCTCCAAAGTAATCTCAGGCTTGTTGATAGCTTCGTAAACCCTTGTTGCAGCCTCGTCAAATGCATCATCCACGAACTTCAGCAAATGCCCGCTCTTAGCTATAGCCTCTGCATGAAGCTCCTTCACCAAAGCCATGTCTACCTTTATTCCACATTCCTCCCCCTCAAACTTTTCTGGGCGCCGATAAAAGTCTCGTGGTGTTCCACCACTCGGGAGCTGCTTTTCCTTCTGTTTGCGAACACGGCTATGGTTTTGTTCATGTACAAAGGCGTCGAGTGAGCGCTGCATCAAAGGAAACCATATCCAATCCTTGAGACAGCTGTGATTATCATCAGATACGTTCAACGTGTATTCAAGTCAGCGTACCCATGAACGTCGTTGGCAGGCTCAAAGGTACCACCTAGGAGGCCACGACTATAGAAATCTAATGCGTTCTGACCCCACTTTGTAAAGGTGGGACGCCAACTGCGCTCAACAGTAATGTTGCGGTAACTCTCAAGAAAGCGCCAGGAAGGAATAAGGGCTTCGATAAGTTCAGGAGCGAATACCTCACTATGAGGACACACTGGATTAAAAATGGTTCACAGATCGTACAACACACATACCGAAGAGCAGCATGTATCGAGTATCCCTCTCCAACTTCAGAACCGTGATCTGTAGCACCCTGCATACATATAACTATAAATAACTTAGCACAGAATACTTGAGCTACAGAGCGGTGTATTCATACCTTCGTACTTCATGATACATTCAAGAAGCAAGATTGCAACAACAGCAGCGTAACGGTTGGAAGGTACGACTCGGTAGTGAAGGAAGAAGCCCGAGTACTTGTCGCGTATCCCATAGACACCGAAACCGGCCTTCGCTAGCTTATCATGACCATCCATTGACCACTCCTCGTTCGGACCGAGAGAGACTAGAGGAGTGCGATGAATGACTTTCTGTCCAGGGGCTCTTGACTGGAACGCTTCAGGCGCGTAGTCTTGCATTACCTGAGTGACTTTGTCCCTTGAATGCCATCGGTTAGGTACAGAAACTACTGCAAAAGCCGAAAAGTGACTTACCGAGTCAAATGGTGACCAGCAAGTCCGAGTTTCTGCCAGACACTTCTTGGGCCCAGAGCCTGATTCGGATCCTTGTCGAGCTCCGTGAGAATGAGCTGAGTTTGCTCGGCGTCCGTCAGGATAGGTCGGCGAGCAGTCCCAAGCCCTAATTGATTTTTGTATCTGAAAAGCATTGTTCGGCTTAGAACAGCGAGATCAGAAAGAATTAGATACACTGCAGACATGACCTCGTACCCTAGTTTGAAGCCTTGCTTCCGAATCTCATCCAGCAGTGTATCCGTATTCCTGATATTAAGCTTGTGTAAGTCGCGTAACACAGTCTCGAGGCGGTCATCCAAAGGTGCTATGAATACAAGTCAGAAAAAATACAGAGGAACAGCAGGGCGGAGACACACAAACTGGGCCCCATTGATTTTTTCCAGATGGGTTGTTGGCATGTGGGTCGACGTTACTGCTACTAGAAGCAATGAATTTTTCGTCTTCATCCGAATCGGGCTCGGGCTTGGGGTCTGGGGCGGCCTGTTTACCCCTCCGGACTGGCGCCATAGCACGACGTTGGCGGGTGTAATGACAGTGATGGGACAGATAAGAAAAGCAGTCAATCTTAATCTGCGCGGGTCTGACTCGAACGGCTGACCCGTGATCTTGACCATGAACTCCTCGGCAACCCTAGAGGATGGAGAAATTTAGGAAATGGTCGTCTGAAGCACGGCGACTACTTCGGAGGTAAAATCTTAATCCTCCTACTTTGGATATCGCTCACCAGTTTTTGTAGAGTCGGCTCCCTCCTTAAGATGGAACCTCGCACTGCCAATGTGAGCACACTGATCAACAGAAGTGACCTCACTATGCCCCAACTGAAGGTGGCAGGCAGCCTTGACCGTTGCTTCATCCAGGCACATGCTGGGTTCTCTTCACTATGTCAAGAACCGCCGCGTTCTTAAAAAAATTTGGCCCACGAAATACCTCAATGCTCATGCCGTCGAACCGCTAGGTCAGACGCATGCGTGTGGACTGGGGTTTCCGACTGTATGTCTAGCTCATGATGGTATAGTAAACAAAGTAGAGATGCCATTCAAGCTGAATACCGCTGAAAAAGTGATGCTGTAGTCGACGACTTGAGGTTGTAAGTGAGCTACCAGTGAGGCCGGACTGTTAATTTCCGAAGAGCTGTAAGCATGTGCATTGGTCGTTATCTGTCTTGTCTTGGTGTACTTATCGAAAGCGATTCTTAGTTTTTTCTACTCGTGTCCAGTATTCAGTTTTTCGAGGGTTGTTATTTATCTTGCAATGTGTTCTATGCAGCGCGCTTCGCGAGTCTTTAGGTTTTCGAAATTTCAAGCATCACGATAGATCTGCCTCATGTCCTGATCAACGAAACTGGAACCGTGACCGCGTCCAGCATCATCCCCTGATCTAGCCAATTATTTGAAGAGGTTGCTGGCGCCCTCCTTCGATGGTGATTCCCGGGACCATGGGAGTGACTCGGCGTTACAGAGTTTGATCTGAGGTCGCAAGTGTTTGGAATTCGAAACACATTACTGTATCATCATCTAGATACGTGATTCAGACCTCAAGTTCCCTTCTTCTCAATGAAATACGCCACATTTGCTTCGCTATATATAACAGCTTCCCTGAAACATGTTCATCGGCGCAAGTACGCTTCAAATCATGAATATTGCAGGTGCGTCCACGACTGAGAAATAGCCTCAGGCTTCGAATCCTAGAATGCTGAGGCTACTCGAGTGATAGTGTCAGTGGCGCATAATCTGTCATCAGAAGTTTCTTGGAGAAGGTAACCTTCAAGTCAATATTGAACGTGGCCGCCATTTTCCAGCCGCTGGCAGTGGCAACTGAAGTCTAGTCGAACTTGATGGTAACCACAATACAGCCCATTTGAACTGCTGCGGCTGCGGGACAGAAAATTTACAGTCGTATGTAGCGTGGACAATTCACTGATAATTATTCAGAGCGGGCACCGACGCGTTCAACCGCACGGCGGATGCTGTTTGCCAAACGGGATTGCATGACGTCACCGGGAGATGCCGTTGCAGTGGAGCCTTCGCTGTTTGGACTCTGTCCACATCGTTCGTCTTTGTGGATGCGTAAGTCTCTATGAAGACGAAACGTCCTTCGACTGCCCCGTCCAGCGAGAAGGCCGCTCTCATACCCAACGGCATGCAAACGCTCGTCGAGGACGACGATCCCGATGATGTCGAACCGGTCGGCCCAACGCTCTCCGCCACCTGCTCCTCGACGCCCGACACTTACGACTGGAGTGCATTCATAACCCTGTATGCCATGGGGAAATGGGATCCTCACAAGATACCCAATCCTCCAACAGGCATCATCTCCAATGACAGCCCCACCGACGAGTTTGAGCTCACCGCCATTCCGCACAGGAAACCCAGTCGGACAGCGAATACCGTGCACAGAATGCGAAACTCATTTTCATCGTCTTCGGTCCCTCCTCCAGCTTCTTCCCAAAGAATCAAGCCGGACCTTTACTTACACATCGCGTCGCCCAAGCCATCAACGCCTTCTTCTGTCGTGTCTGCCGCCACGCTTAGATTGGCCGGGACCCATGTTAATCTTTCTCCGCTCGCCCTGCCAAGTCCCGAGCACGAACTTACCGACCCTATGCGTGGCGTCTCCGTCGTTGTTCCCGGCGTTCACCCAGACGAGTCTCCCAATGAGGTAGTCATGACGCCAGGTGGAACGAGAAAGATCATGCTCAAGAACTTTTGGAAAGCCGTTAGCCAGCCAGAGGAAGAAGCAGTTGCCGACGACCCCCTCATGACCACTCCCACTGATTACTTTAATCACCATGATTCCATTCCTCTGTCAACCGAAGCCACCACTTCAACGTCGGCGTCTGCGACTCCGAAGCGCGCATCCCTTACACGTCAAACCTCCGCTCCATTACCTACCCCGCTCGCCCCGCCTGCACCTATAACTCTCGGACCTGGTGTCACTGATCGTGATACCTATGCGGAGCTAGGCTATTTGGCAGCTCCAAATCCTCCCGACGAGGACAAGAGGAAACAGGCCCTCTACAAGTTCAACCTCTGGGGCACTACTTCGGACGTCAACTTTGATCGCATAGCACATCTCGCCAAACTCGTTTTCAACACCAAGGGAGTATATATCAGTCTGATAGACGCAAACGACCAGTATGTTTCTTTCCGCCTACGTGTTGGGCCGTTTTCACATCATTCCGCAGGTACTTCAAGTCCGAATGTACGTGCTTCTTCCATTATGCCGTAAAATTGAACTGGAAAGGTTTCTTGAAGGGGGCATCAAAGTCTCGTCTTGTTCACGTCGAGAATCGTTTTGTGGGCATACCGTTCTCCAAAGGTGCTTTGATCGTGAACTCCCCCCGGCAGATCACTTACACCCAACAGAGATGACGAGCCTACGATCATACTTGATACGCACCAAGACTGGAGATTTTCTTCCAATGTTAGTGTCTTTTGTTTAGCGCGAATTTTGTATTCATGTATTGTTTTTGGCACTCAGCCATTAGTTGTAGAATCGCCGCTTATTCGTTTTTATGCTGGTGCACCGCTTAGGACAGCAGACGGGTACAATGTAGGAACGTAGGTAACATCCTTGAAACCCTCGGAAATGGTCTGAGCGATATTAACAGCTTGGCTGTCATTGATGACGCTCCGAGAGAGGATTTCACCCCTCGGCATCGTCACACTCTCAAGGAGTTTGCCGCAATAGCTATGCGAGAAATGGAACTATGGAGGATAAGGTGCTTGCGATTGTTATCATGTAGAATTTGCGCCTGACCGCTTTAGATTCAACTCAAAGTTCGGGATCGTATACAACGATCGGTGAGTACTGCAAAATGTGTCAGGTCTTTTCATTGATAGTGTTCTAGATGGAACAATTTAGTCGTGAATGCATCGAAATTGACATGGCGGAGCAGAGCAAGTCGAAATCAATGGAGTCGGATCACTCCCGGCATTCATCTGCTTCACCTGCAAGTCCTCCTTCACATGCATCCGCCCCATCGACACCAGCACCTGCCGTCCTCATCCCAGCAAGTACCCGCGCTGAACCGGCTGAGCGCCCTAGTACTGCTGTCCGTTCTTCACGACACTCTCCTTCGCCCAGTAGTGTTACATTTACTTCTTCCATGAACGATGCTATGCGTACACCCACGACAGTCGCGATGCCACAGGTACCCTCGACACCTACCGTAACGGCCGCCACGCCAGACCTTCCCTCTTCGTCTCCAGTCATACAGACCTACGCCGAGAAGGAGACCGTTATTGACACTGCATTGACACCTCCATGGACTCCTCCTCCATTCGCAACCGATAGCATGGACCACTCCTCTGGACGTTCTTCTTCTCCGCGCTCCCCATCCTCTCAATCGTCGTATCTGGAGATCCCCAGCTCGACGCCCGAGCCGCAACCTAGCCCCTCTACAGAGTCTTCCAGCCGACCCTCTCTTAAACCGCGGTATTCCAGTCATCAACATCGCTCGTTTTTGCAAACGGGATCAATGGAAAAGGTCTACTCTCGCGCTGCCCGACTGGTTCAGCGGACCCTGGACGTCGACGATGTCATTGTTATGGACGTTTCACACTACGATGTCAATTCAAATATTACTGATGTGGTGGCGTCACCCGTAGTCGGAGTATCTGTCAGTGGTAGCACTTCTGCCAGTGACACTCCCGAATCGTCTACGCCATCAAACGACTCGTCCCCAGGTACACACCATCTTCTGGCGGGTAGTGAAGGTAGTGTTAGCGTCGTCATGCATCATGGGGATCCCGCTAAGCCTATGGAGGTTCGAAAACTGAGTGCTGAGGAGTGGGCTAGCCTTGGGAGGTTCTTCGAAAAGTATCCCGAAGGCAAGGCCATGGATCGCATCGTTGATAAGAGTTGGAGAGCCTTCTTGCCGACACATGTTTCTTACGCGCTGAGTATGTTATATTTCTGTTCCCGCAGACATGCCTGAATCCCTTTGCATAGCTGTGCCAATTTTCAACATCGACAAGCGTCCTTTCGCTCTGTTGTGTGCGTACAACTTTTCTACTGAGACGAACAGACCGTTGGAAGGGCACGAACTGTCATACTTGCGGGCAATAGGTAAACTTGATTGTTTTTTTATCTTGTTTTCGTACGGGCTTTATCTTGACTTATACAGGTGTCATTATTCTCTCCGCCGTGCTCAAACGCAGAATGATTCTAGCGGATAAAGCTAAGAGTTTGTTCATATCAAAGTCAGTACGCATCCTATGATTGCGCTGTCAAATCCTGACTCTCTCCCATCTCTCTAGTATCTCTCATGAGCTACGAACGCCATTACATGGGGTACGTGAACCCACGATCCCTGACGCTTTGTCGTTGACATGCCGTTGACAGATTCTGGCGGCAGCCGAACTTCTTGATGAGAGCAACTTGAACCACTCGCAAAGCTCTTTTCTTCAAACCATTCAAGCTTGTGGCACCTCTCTGGTGGAGACCGTCAATCACGTCTTAGACTTCACGAAGCTCAGTGGCAATTCTAAATCTGGTGGTGTCGAGAATGTCATTGTACCTACAAAGTACGTTCTGCAGGAAGGTTTATTTCTGAAGCTGAACGTGTCATACAGAGTGAACCTGATGCAATTGGTCGAAGAAGCAGTTGATGGCTGTTGGGTCGGTCATCGTGCTCGTCAAGCCATCGCGGATGACACCGGTATTGGTAGCGTTTATTCCCCGCCCCAAACGCAGGACTTGTCACGCAAGCAAAACCATGTCGAGACTGTAATCGAAATCGGGCATCGCTCTGCAGTCAGTTTTCCGTTACACTGCCTAGACTTCATCTTACACCGCTCGTAGGGATGGCTTGTCAAGTGTGAAAAAGGTGGTATTCGTCGCGTTCTGATGAATCTCTTTGGTAACAGCTTGAAGTTCACGACAGTAGGTCGTCCGCTTCCGTACTCCCTTTATTCTCACGCTCACCCCAGAATGGTTATGTACACGTCGGTCTTCGAGAGTTGCCACAAGCAGAAGATGATCTACCCGGACGCATCAAGGTTGAATTGTCTGTCCTAGACACCGGCAAGGTGCGACTAACTCTTCATCTCGTGTTCATCATTCTTGAATCTGCGCAGGGCATCAACAGAAATTTCCAGCGAAATCAGTTGTTCCATCCCTTCTCTCAGGAGAATCCACTTCAGCCGGGAACAGGTCTTGGTCTCGCTATCGTCAACAGCATCATTCGTTCAGAGAGTGTTGATGGGCGAATAGATGTTTGGAGTGAAGAAGGTGTAGGGACGGAGATCAAGGTCATTTTCACTGCCGAAGTAACCAACGACGAGAATGACTCCTCCGTCTCCGATATGGAAACCTTCAAGTTCGATGATCCAGATCATCCACCCACCGTTTCTCTTGTCGAATTTGAGGCTGACCATCGCGGCGTTCAACTTCTTGCCAGTAATGTGCGGACATATCTGACATCCTGGTGGGGTTTCGAGATACAACCTCCCGGAGATAGCTTGGGCAACATAATCATTCTCAACGAAGACGTTTCTTTAGTCGCGGAGGCAACGGCAAATCATGATACGTCTCGCCCGTTCATCGTTCTATCCGACTCAAGAGGAAGCCCACAAGTCATGTCCGTTGCCAGCGAACATGAAATGATTGGTGGTTTCTGCCGGATGGTCTACAAACCAGGAGGACCCTCTCGTCTTCGTGCCACACTCAACCTCTGTGTTCACGCGCTCAAAATACGAGCACAAGCGGCGGACACCGCATTCACCGTATCACGACATGCTGTAAACCTCTCGGACGGTACGTCTATGAACGAGAGTATGAGTATGAGTATGATGTCTGGTGTGGTACCATCGGCGACTACAATACTACCTGCTCGCAGAAATTCTGAGGAGTCTGCGTCAACCCCTGTTCGGCCACCGATATCCAGGTCTGTCACAGTGCATCCGACTGTGGCCAGTCATTGGAGACGCTTGTCGTCTACGAGCGAACAATCCAGTGAGGGCTCGGAGGAACCCGAAACCACGTCACCAACAATCACGGTCGGACCTGGCGGAACGCTACTCAAGTCATCTGTGGGTACCATTCAAAACAAAGTAAACCCTTTCAAGATTTTGGTCGTCGAAGACAACCCCATTCTTCGTAATTTACTGTATGTGGCGCTCTGTTTGTTATATGTTCTCATTTAACTTCGTTCAGTGTTCAATGGCTTTCCAAGAAGGGATATGACTTTCGAGACGCAGCAGATGGGCGTGACGGTGTAAACGTTTACACGCAGGAAGGGCCTTTCGAGTAAGTCCATTCCCTTCACGTGACGATCAACCATCAATACAGAAACGTCAGTGTGGTTCTCTTGGATCTTTCAATGCCTGTTCTTGACGGTGTTGGTGCGACGGCTGAAATACGCCAACTTGAATCCGAAGGGCCCCAACACTCAACGAAGATCCTTGCTCTTACGGGGATGTCATCCCTGGAGGACAAACGTAGGGCTTTTGATGCCGGGGTTGACGGATAGTACGTTGTATTTCCTGTTGTTTGTTTCACATGCTAACAGCGCCACAGTCTGGTGAAACCTGTTGCTTTCAAAACCTTGGACGAAATGTTCCACAAACTTGGAATGTCGCCATAGCACACGGTTGTTCTTCTTTTCCTGCTTTTTATTTGGCATCTTGTTGTAATACCTCATCGCAATTCTTTGCACATTGTAGCATTCTCTCACGTACCCTTTCGTCGCACGGTCACTCTGACATCTAGCATTCGCATGTTAACTATACATATCCACCTCATCTTTATATACTCTACTACATAGGCTTTCGATGTATACTTGGTAATTGATTGGATTTTCATGGTCGACAATGTCTTCGCAGATCAGGTGCGATCAATACTGACATTATCTCATTCTTCTTCGAAAAGTCGACTGCTTTCAGCTAGGTGTCCAACTGTGCCCAAATCCGCCTGTTAAACGATGCATAGGCGCTATATATCAGAAGCTGAGGCCTACAATGGGTTTTCGGTGCGCAAGATGATTTATGCATATATTTCTTAGACCAATGTTTGGAATCAACCTCCTTGAGAAGGAGAAGCCTCTCGTTTCGACTTCATAAAGCCTCACGGCGGCGGAATCTGTCTCTTTTCAACCCTAGTTTCGAAGGGCCGTGGACCTGGCTACACGTGGAAAACATACTTATCTCGCGTGTTTTGGATTACTTTGTTCTTGCATTCGAACTTCCACCATCGCCGTACTGCAGCTCGTCGCTTCGCCTCGCTATGCCCCGTTGGCCCGTGGTTTGTGCATTTTACATCCGCCAATACTTGATCCATGTTTACCTCCGTCCCCCAAGACCGGCAAAACAACGAAGCGTGTCCGCGCGCCGCCTACCAGTGCCCAGTGCACGGAATGCGGCCGTCTCATCCAGAGGAAGAGCGACATGGCACGACACATGCGTACCCATGCTCCCGATAAATCCCAACTGTGCGCCCACAAAATCTCTCTCTCTACACCTGGCTCTGAATTCCTCCAGAATGCATGCCTGCCCGATCTGCGGCTACGAAAACATGCAAAAGTCCAACGTGGATACCCACATCCGCACGCAGTGGGTTTTCATCTCCCTTGTTGCCGCGGAATCTTGACGCCACTCAAGCACCAAGCTAAAGTCACGTTCCTGTCCGGACAACGATTGCTCGTTCTCCACTTCCGATCCGGGTTCGCTGACTCGCCATCGCAAAAGGGCCCATGGTTATGTGCCCAAACCACGCAGACCGCGAGATAGAACGGTCCCATATGCGCCACGATCACTTTCATCGTCTGCCTCACCCCAAGGGCCGCCCTCGACATCGCCTGTTGACCACGATGATGAATCGGCGGGCTCTGATTCTGACGGCGATGGGATGGGGCAGCACACTACCCAGAATGATTTGCAGAGGACCGTCATGGTTGCCCACGTTCCGCGGAAGATTCGCGGTGCACTCTGACAGATGATATCGATGGCCATCATCATTTACGACTTTACGACATTGCTACCTATCATCGCTATCGTTGCTTTCTTCATCCGTCTTTGCATTCCAATTTGCTTTCCATTGCATTCCTAGTTTGTTTTTTGTACCACCACAGTTGTCACAGTGGCATAACTCGATCTTACAGTTCAGGCTGTGTAGATATAAGATATCATCCAATCGATTTACTAGCACTACCCTCTAAATGTCTATTATATTATCAGTACAATCATCCATATCCTAAGGAATATATCTCATGAGGCTCGTCCATTACTACTCCCGTTGCGAATCGTCTTCCTTCAATTTCGAAGCCAGTTTGATGTCGTCGAGCGTGATTGACGACCGATCACACATTCCTCGGAATATACCATGAGACCGTTCAAACAGACGTGACGGCGTGTCGAATTCCTGCCGGACGAATAGCGTTAGTCGCACAAACTGTCAAACAGCATTCTGAAGCTCACGGCAATTTCGCCGGCGTCAAGAACGCAAATTCTGTCATAAGAGATGATTGTTCTAAGTCGATCTGTTTCGTGGTTCGGTACTTGCAACTTCCGGAAGAGGAAATACAGCTCACGAGCAATGCACAGAATCGTACGATCCGAAAACTCTTTAGATATCGTGTCTTGAATATTTCTGTCGGTTTCGTAATCCACCGAAGCGGTCGCCTCGTCGAGGATGAGAATCTTTGAGTTTTTGACAAGCGCTCGAGCTAGCGATACCAAAGATCGCTGATAATTGAACATTAAGCTTAGTAGCCGCTCCGTTATTGAGTCAGTGAAAAACGAACCTGGCCGATAGACAGGTTGGCACCCTCATCTTCGATGGTGGTGTCCAAGTTGAAACGACCTGTGGATGTAGCATCGGGTGAATCGCGGTCCTCCTTGTTCGATTCCACGAGATAGGACCGCCTGAGCGCATCCCATAGAGTCGCGTCGTCGTGCAAATTGAACGGATCGAGGTTAGATCTCAGTGTCCCGGAGACTATGGCACTGAGTATATAAGCTCGCTTGGAGTTCTCGAAAACTTACAGAGCAGCTGCAGAAGAAGGCCGGTCAGTGGCGGTACTCAGTAGCCGATGAGCAAGAAACTTACTGCATCCTGCGGTATTATAGAAAGACTCTTGCGGAGATCTGCGAGGCCAAGTGTCGAGATATCTATTCCATCGATGGATATTGACCCAGATGTGAGCTCGACCAGTCGGTACAGTGCTGTCATGATCGAACTCTTGCCAGCGCCCGTTCTAGGAATGGTTGAGTCAGCACTGGGAAAGCATGGTGAGTGTCTTCTCACCTCCCAACAATACCTATCTTCTCTCCGCCCGCAACAGTCATCGAGATACCTGTACATTCCGTCAGCGGTGTACCTACGATGTCATATTGTTGGATCAATCAAACCTTTCAGGACTGGTGGAAGCTCCGGGCGATAGTTCAAGACGACGTTCTTGAGCTCTACTCGTCCAGCATTCGGCCAGGACGTTGGGGGTTTGCAGTCAGGTTTTTCATGCGCTGCTTCCTGCTCGACATCCGTCGCATAGTAGACGATACGCTCGACAGAGTTCATATCGTTCTCCACTTCGGCGCTTTGGCGTACAAGCCAACCGAACCTATTACAGAGACGTCAAGGACATGACGAAGGATAACTGCCGTATTCATGCTTACGCTTGTTGAACACTGAGAATATACGACAGCACAAGACCTGTCTGAGACGGTGATATGGTGAAACGTGTTCCCACCGCGAGGAGCGCGACGATAAATGTCAACAGAGAGCCCAGAAAATCGAGGCGGATACCCAGCCATCTCTGAAGAAGACCAAGTCAGGACTTGAGAGTCATCGCTTTGAACAGGACCTGCCTGATTCGTCACAGTCATCCAGTAAGCGCGATTCTCGACGTCGATTCGTTCTTCATTGTCCTTCAGAAAACGCTGCGATTCTCCGTATGCTCGAATCGTAGCAAGTCCCGAAAGTGACTCTGAAAAGTGTGAATACAACGTGGACCGCAGGACTGCATCAAGTCGCTATGAGACATGTTCAGTCCCAGCCAGTGCAATACGAGCTGGAAGCGTCACATACCTTGAGTTCTCGCGCACTGGCCCGGTAGAAGGCGGCTGCGTAAACATAGACGATCGTGATGCAGAACACGCCGATCAAGAACCAAGGAAGGACAATGGCTATCAGGATGATGGCGCCAAGTATGTTCGACAGCGTTGCCGAAAACATTCGTAGAGCGTCTACAGTCAACTGTTCATGGAAGAGCACCAACGGAAACGATTTTACACGTACCTCCCAAAAGGTTGTCGATAGTATCTATGTCCTTGGAGAAACGGTTCATGATGCGACCTAATGGCTATATACCCGTAAGCACCGAGGCTAGCAAAATATGGGTCACGAACTGTAGTCTCAAAGAACGACATGGGAGCATGCATCACGCGCGTGATCGATTTCTGTTTGAAGCGGATAAGTGTGCTGTGGGAGAAAGGCATGAACGACTTACGCTATGCAGTCTCTGCGATGCGAAATAAGTTAGCAACGCAAAGGTGCTACCCATGATGAAGAAGCCAAAGGCTTGAGCGACCCCTAGCGCCGCATAGATGCCCATCTATTCAATGCGAAGGGTCAGCAAGTAACTACAGCGATATAATTAGAAAGGACAAACATAGAATCCTGAAGGTTGCCGCCATTTCCTGGACGATTATCAGTATCGTTGCCTAAGTGAATACAGAACAACGTCTTGCACGCACTCCTCTTGCCAATACACAAGCCTACATGACAGCGTCAGAATCTCGCAAGGTCGCGATATAGCATCCATGCTCACCAATATGACGCCATCACCGCGGCACCCTGAACAAAAACCAGAGAAAACAGCAACACAGGCAGTACTAAAATTGCATTCCCGGCCTTCAGATACTCCTTGTACACCGAGCTGCTGATAGAGCCAGTATTGCGCTCCTCTGTCTGCATCATCCCAGCGCCCTTCACGGCAGTCTTCCGCTTGGTATCCGCGTCCTTCTTCTCGTCGGTCTCCTCAATAGCCTCAGCCTCAGCCTCCTGCTTCTCCTCCTCCTGCTCTTCTTGACTACCGAACTCCTTGTAAAACTTGGAAAACTCCCCGTTGTTCGCCATCAATTCCGCGTAGGTCCCTCGCTCTGCGATACGTCCCTCCGCGATGGTGTAAATGTAATCGACCTGGGGAAGGAAGTGCAAAGCATGGGTGACCAATATGCGAGTCTTGCCTTCCGAGGAGTCCTGCAGAACATTGTGGAACACTGCCTTGCCGACATGAGCATCCAGAGCCGACAGAGGGTCCTAGGTAAAACGCCGCAATCAGTGGCGTGATAATTCGACATGGACTTGAAGCCGCTTACGTCAAAGATCTGAATATCGGTATCAGAGTATATGGCGCGCGCGATGTTAAGTCGCTGCTTCTGACCGCCTGACAACGATATGCCCTTCTCACCCACTTCGGTCAGATCGCCATTGGGGAGCATATCCAAATCTGGTTCCAAGCATGAATTCTTGATCGCTTTCCAATAGCGTTTCTCGTCAAATGGACGACCGAAACAGATGTTCTCCCGAATGGTCGCGTTCTGTGAGTGATTTGAATCATTAAAAAGAGGCGACCAACAACTTAACCTACCTGAATCCAGGCGCTTTGCGGGCAATAGGCGACACTGCCTCCAAAGACAATGTGGCCCTTCTCACCGTTGTCACTCACTGTCTGCCTCATTTCTCCGATGATGCCTTGAAGAAGTGAACTTTTGCCAGATCCGACGGCGCCGACAATAGCGACAAGTTGTCCGCGAGGTACCGAGAACGTCAGGTTCCGCATCTCAAACACCTCTCCCGACGTATGATTTTCTGCAGTAGGAGCCTCATTTTTGCGTTCAGCCTTCTGTCGTTTTTTCTTGTCCTTGGAACTTTCGGCTTCGGGCGGTGGCGCATCCCAGGTGAATGACGCATTCTTCACCTCAAGTGCAACATCCAAATGGTCATTGACCTCGTGAGTATCGTCCAGGAGTTCTCCTTCGAAGACTCCGTACAAGCGCTGTATGGCGTTCGATGCGTCCGCAATAGACGAGAAGGATATTGCTATATATTCACAGTGAGTTTTGTGTAATTCGAGAGCAACTGGCCATAACTCACGCAAAAACATCAGCGGCAATCGTAGCAGGTTGAACAGTGTCAGCGATGCAAAAATTTTAGCAGGATCCATCGCGTGTCCTGTGGCAGAATAGGTCACAAATGCCAAAATCGATGCTAGAACGGGCATGGAGATAGCGACGGCATTGTTCGCGGAGCGAATGATCAAGAGTGACCGAATAAAGCTTGGGAAATCACGGTTAGCTAGGTGTTTCTTGAGGATGCCTAAACTTACCCCATTTCCTTCTTTCTATATCCTTGGATGCGTTGCAGGAATGGTTGTTCCCATGCAAAGAACTTGACAACTTTCATACCACCCAGGAGTTCCTGGAGGAGCTTGGCGCGTTTGTCCGTCCACACCATGCTGCTCGCACGAAGCTTGAACATCCTCTTCATAACCGTCGTCTGGGCGGGGGCTGCTATTATGAAGAACGCGAAACCCGCGAGTGCGCTAGGTCCCAAGTTTGTCAAGAGAAGGGCGAGGCATATGACCATTTGAATTGGTGCTGCCCACGCCTGCTATTTGTGAGTGAGTGAATCTCCGGCATTTCGAGAAGCTCACCATGTGGAAAAACCCGGCACAGAAGTCGATCCGAGAGACGTCCGTGGATATGTGGTTCATAATCAGGCCATTGGTAAGCTTGGAACGTGCTCGAGACGATAAACGGAGAGAACGGTCGTATATGGCATGGATCAGTCCTCCTCGAAGTAACACGCCAGTTGACGCGCTGCGATAGAAGAACTGATGTGTGCAGATGGACGAGATGACCTGCAAAAAGAAAAGACCGAATGCGTAACCGATACCTCTGCCGATGGGCGGTATGGCGTCGTAGTCCCCAGCGGCATGAGCTTTATACGAGTCGGTGGCAAAGTTTATGATGGACTATACGCGCTCCAATAAGCTAGAACTGAATGCTTCGAGAACGACGGACCTTGACAAAAAGTGGACTGACGACCTGTGCCGTGTCACCGATAACCTTGAAGATTGCACTAGACCAGAACCACCACTTTACGCTGTCGTTGATGGCGTAGACGAGACTGGGCTTGCGCTGGCCGTCTTTCTCCCTCCATTGTTTCTCCTTCCCAGCTCGGTCGTCTCGGATAGTCCACCAGACAGCCTTGAGACCAGGCTTGATGTCCCCGTTGAGCAATCGCGCGTTGTACTCTGCAGCGTCCTTTTGCCTCTTGGCGAATGAACGAGAGATCTTGTCGCCAATAATCGCGGCGCCACGGTGGTCCTGGAGCTTGTACAAGTCTGTGGCTTCCAATGGACGAGCGTAGCCGAGAGCGAGCAATCCAGTAACCCAGCCAAAAGTTGCAAGGCTGAACAAGTTGGCTGCAACTTCGGGTATGATGTCGGCATCGTCAAGTGAGCTTTTGGTGGAGGCGCGGTGAAAGAAACAAACGGGACTCTTTGCCATCTAAGAGAACGGTTAGTTGATTGAGGTTTGATGCAACTTGATGCATTATTGATGTCGTACTTGGGTCGACTATGGGTATACGCAGCAGCGACTACAGGAACTTTGGGAGTCGCTGAGTCTGCCTGAGTTCCGTCCTCCGACTTGCTGTGGACAGAGGATTTCTCGTCCATGATCTCCTACCGTAGCAGGGGGATGAGAAAAACTGACCTGGCTATTTATTGACCGTCGGTACATATGACTACGCGTAGCTGACAAAACTTTCTTCAAATTCTTCAACTTACCTTGATCGTCTCGGTTGAATTTTAGATAAGCGTGGCGTGCCGCTTGGATACCAATACGCTGTTTCGAAACCTTGTAGGATAGCAAAATGTAGCTAATTATCCATACATTTTCCACAGGTATACTACTCTACTGTGTGCCTGGCTCTCGGGCCAGGGCCGGCTCGTGTTCAGTTTCGCGTTGACGTGTACATCATTCTACGCGACGACGCGCGTACTTGCTGATTTCCAGGATTGGTAGTCGAATATTGCCCAGAAAAAGGACGGCTATTCTCATGTCGAGCTTCTGCATGTCGACTGATTACGTAGACTTTCCATGTAATCAGCGTCAAGTCCGCCGGCGTATGTCATTCGTAGTGGGTAATACTTCTGGGTGACGGAGCAACCTTGACGACTCTCCTCCGGTCTCATTGTTTCGCCATGGACGGCGCGTTCACGAGTTTCAAAACAAACCTTCCAACGACGCGTCAACAACGTGTCAAAGCAACTCGGGTAACGAACGGTCCGAGGAGCCGAATAGCTGTCGGTTGTCGTGGCTTCCTCTGGACCACCAACAACTATTCATTTAGCCAGCAAAATGAAGCATTCCTGAATACTCAAAAAAATGACGACCATAACAAGGCATCTTCCTTGGTTTATAAAGGACCTGGGCATTTCAATTGTCGGTGAAGTGTGTGTATGCCAATTACTATCCAGTTCAGCGTTGACAACTCCTTCAGGAATGCTATGTATCGCTGGTTGAAAATCTTGCAATCACCGACGTGAAATGCCTCAAATACTCGCTGTCAAAATGTCTGGGTATTGGCATTGTGATAGGAGGGTCCATAATGAAGGTGCCGCAGCTTTTTCTCAGTGAGTCTTCTTGATTCTTTCCGTCGACCCGTGTAACATCCACCCAGTCCTCAGGGGACACTCTGCCCGTGGCCTTTCCCTCACCGCCTTCACTTTCGAAACACTCGCCTACGCAATCAACTTTTTCTACTCGTTCCGCAACGCGTTCCCCTTCTCTACATATGGCGAAAACCTATTCCTAACTATCCAGAACGCCCTCATCACCTTCCTTATCGTATTCTACTCTTCGCGTGCACGTAACCAGCTGGTTACAACTACCCTCGGCATGCTCTTCGGCACATTCCTTATGAACATTGTATCAGAGAGTATACTGGCGTTTCTGCAGCTCTCCACCCTTCCCTTGTCGATAGTTTCGAAGCTTCCCCAGATACGGCAGAACCATCGTGCGCGCTCGACGGGGCAGTTATCTGCATTTGCTGTTGGATCTCAGTTCGTTGGATGTCTGGCTAGGTTGTTCACGACTATGCAAGAGGTCGGGGATATTTTGGTGCTGGCGAGTTTCATTTTGGCATTGGCCTTGAATGGGATCTTAGCGATTCAAATTTGGATGTATTGGGACGCTGATGAGAGGGACCACGGCAAGGAAATGACCGCGTTACCTCTACCATCATCATCGAGGAAGCGGGTGCGCCTCACAAATCCATATTAGTAGACGGATTGTCTGTGCGTGCGCAATATCACTTGGCTTTCGCTGTCTAGTTTCGGGGAGCCACACAACGTAGAATGGACCGCCTCAATTCCTCACGGAAGCCACAATGATGCAAACAACGGACATAGGTAAGTATCCTGATTTTATCGCAGATGCAATCATCCTCGCCTGTTGTTTAATATGGAGATCGAGCACAGCACAGCAAGTGGCCGCGAAATCAAACGCGGATCCCATCTGGACTCGGATATCTGCATTTTGTGGGTGCGCACTACACGTGCTATTATGCTCTCCCTTGTTCTAATGCTGCATTGTGCTCCGCATTCTTATTGTCTGCATTAGGCAGGGGTCCTTCTATCATATTCTGCGGACAAAAGTATAAAAGGAGTGATGTTACACCTCAAAATGCAGCCCCCACCTCTGAACACACATCCACCATACTCCTCTCAGTATCATCATCATCATCATGGCTGTCGCCGACGTCGAGAAAGGATTTGGATCCATCGCTTCATCAGACTGCCTTGCCCTGTCGCTTGCCGTCCCCATGTTCGCTGTCGTTGCTGGTGGCGTCGGTTGTTTAGTTGGCGGCGCCATCGCCTGCGGTCATCGCATCCTTCAAGACGGTTATGTGAATGACCCGCGCTTCTCTGCGCCTATCCTATCCTCCTTCGTGGTGGGCATAGTTGGCGCCATGGTCATCCTCATTCCCTGCTCCATCTGCTGCATCTTCATCGGCATGATGGGTGGCTCCGCTCGCTCTTGTTTGCAGCCAGCGTTGCTCACTGTGTGCACTCTATTCAACTGTGTCTTTTCCTCGGTACCGTTGAGTGCTGCCGCTGGGGCGGTAGGGGCCGCCATCCTTCGTCACCGTAGCGATATGGTCGTCTTGGATCCGGGATGGGCGGCGGTGTGCGGCTTGTTGGGTTCAGCAGTGATTTCCACGGCTTCAGCGATACTCGGGTGGTTCATAATCTCATGCTGTCTATGCTGTGGAGCGCGATCATTGGACGATTGACAAAGGCCCGTTCGGACTACTTACGAATTGTTACCTGTTTCTGTTATCCTTTACTCGTTACGAGCTCATGTTCATGAATTCATCTTACGTTCCTTCAAATAAAGCTTGACAAAACCTCGAATTAGCCCATAGTATCGACTCATGGGTCTGCGCCGTACATGAGCTACCGTAGGTGGGGAAAAGGCATGGCGCCACAAATCAAACGTCGGCCAACATCTTGGGTCAGACATCCATGCACTCTTAAATCAACCTGTGGCATCTTGCCCCCATCGATAAGTATGCTTCAACTTCAATGAAGAGGCTGATTTGTGGCGTGGTCTTAAATCACCAAATAAGTACAACGCGTGCAATCACTACAATCCGCGGATCCTGAGAAAATTCAGACCCATAGTATTGAAACGCTGCCTGTTTTTAATGCATGTCGCGATGGGTCTGTGAGAGACGTGTTCGACGACGTGCACGTGACACGCGCTGCTTTCTCATGTACCATCACCACATTGAACCATTCTCTTTTTGACGACACCCCCACCAACATGGAATATTCAAATAAGTCGACGCACGACGAAGTCAATCTTGCACGACTACTTCGTCGGCTGGAAAAGTCGACCGCTGACCCCAGTTGGTCGAACGACGACAACGAAAGCGGGAAATGGCTCAAGGCTGTGGACATGCTGCAGGTACGTTTACACTCTTCTTCCGGATGAAGTGTTCAACAAAGCCCGCGTAGAAAGTCAAATACGCCCGTTCACTCTTGAAGAACATGGAATTGTACGACTTTGACCCCACCCCGTCAGTTTCGCTCAATAAGCCATGTCTACGCTTGAACGTACTTAAACGTCTTCAGTGCAAGCGCGAAACGCTATTACAACTTTCGAACAACACTTGATACGATCGACGCGTTTGCGAAAGATGTCGAAATGGTCACTTTCCATTTCAAGTGATTTCCGCGTGCTTGACTGACAATGCCTCTAGCGCGTTGCACCCCAGCCCAAACCCCTGGAGCCCTTATTACCCACGATCCCGATACCCAAAGAGCCAGAGCTTGTATCGGAACCAGAGCCAAGACCAGAACCTTCTCCAGCGCCTGCGACGGATAACCTCTTACTCTCGCCCTCTGAGCCGCCTCCGCCAATTCCAATACCTACCTTGCTACCTCCATCCGCGACGACGCCGGCCAAGTCTTCCGGAATATCTCCTCAGTTCCTCCAGAACACCAACGCGCTACACGACGAACTCACCGGCCAGCTCGAGCAGATGGCTGCTCAACTCCTCCGGAATGCGCGCCACTTCAACGATTCCCTGGCCAAGGATCAGGCGGTCGTGGAAGACACCCAGCAGAAACTTGAGAGCAATTTCGACGTGGCGAAGAAGGAGAGAATACGGTTAAGAGATCATAGAGGGAAGAGTGGGATGACGACATGCTGGGTGGTCGGTGCTGTCGTTGTGGTCACTTTCCTATTTATACTCATGGTGATGCTGATTCGTCTTACATGATTCGGCATTACCGGAGGGCTCAATGGATATGCATGTGTCTGCGACAAAGGATTCCATGCACATTACCGTCCGAATGAAAAAGTTTCCTACTATTGGACTCAGCAGTGATATCCGCAGCCACAGCGATACCTACGATTATTGGTCAAGCATACGAATCCAGCACGTGAGCCTAAGAAGTGGCGCTGTACGCGTGAAAAAGGCATGACGCCACAAATCAACGTCGGCCAACATCTTGGGCATCCTGTTACTCTTCCTGTGCAATGACAGAGTTCCAAAAGCCTTTCGAAGTTCTTCATCCACAGTATCTAAGCATGGTTTCGTATGGGTGCTCTAAATGCATCTCGCGACGAGCCTCTCAGCTGTTATCTGTGACCAAGCTTAAGCCGTCCGCTACTTAGCACAGGGTTTTCGTCACTGGAAATACCTTACGAGCCAATCCATGCATCTACTGTTATTCTCACTGACAAGCAGCGATCGATGTGTTGATACAACTACGGGTTGATCCTGCATCGACTAAGTATCTGTAGTAGCTGCGCCACTCAAATCAAGAAAGCCTTGCTCTCCATTCTCATACCATGCTCTAATCAATAACTCAAGAAAAAGTGGCAGATCTCAGTATGTCTCTTCAAGTCGTTGAACAACGTAGTCTCCAACCTGCGCGTGTCACGTCAGAGTCATGGACGAAGAGAGGAAAGATTTCTACCTTCACAGGCTTGTATTTCTTCGGTTTCTCGTCGGACCAGGTTCCCGGAAGAGGGCTTATGAGAGTATCAGATACCTGAAGATGCTCTCAACATTGAAATATCAACACCAGCGTCATGAATACAAACCGGTGCACAAAACTGTCAAGGTTCTGAGTGTACAGTCGCACAGAAAGATCTACACTCACGTATGGAATAGAATATCGCACTGGTGTCATCTCAGAGAGACCCTCTCGGTCGAAAGGTGCGACAACACGATGGACCGTGCTTCGAAGAAAGTCATTTGTCCCTATGAAAATCATTAGTCCTGTCCCAGCTCCATACCGGATAACACGTACAGCGCATCAACAAGTCACCAACGTTCACCACCATGCTTCCGCGTACAGGCGGAATTGGCTAGCAGAGAAGTATGAGGCGATTCATGGCGCAGATCGAGCAATCATGATGCTCTTACCCGAAATACGCCTTCCCGGGCAGGATCTTCAACTTCAAGGCCTCCGATGTCATCTTGGAAAAGCAGCGTTATGCCACCATAATCGGAGTGGGCGGAGATGCGAGCTACTTTCTCTTCATCGAGGTCACGGGTGGGGACGCTAGAACGCGTGCATCAGTGGCTATTATCTGTAAGGACGATAGCCTTGCGCTAACCTAGGGTAATGAGAAATGCGAAGCTGATTATCGGCCCCGGTAAAGTACTCGGCGAAATGCGTCTGGATTAATCCGAGTCCACAAGCGATTGCTTCAAGGATCTTGAGTTCCGCTGTGTGGCACTCCTTTCGATCGAGGTCAGTCTCCGGTAACGCTAGAAAAATCTGCGCTCGATTCAACTGACATTGTAGAAATCTAAGCATGCTTCCTTGAAGCCGGGAAGGATTAGGTCTGGGAGCCAGATGTTGGGCATGGCAAGGTTGGCCTCCGACCCGCATTCAAAGCTCTCCTTGATAGAGGGTAGCGTCTTTTGATTCCGGACCCCAGGGTGGTTGTTTTGGATAATCTTTTCCTTACCAACCGTGGAAAATCCTGAAGGATATGTGTGACAGCGAGTGACTCGTTAGCGGAAAGCGAACCTCGATGGTGAGCTCCTGATGCGGGATGAGGAGCCAGATTCTTAATCTCCAGCGGTTTCGAGAAGAACTCTTTTGACTGTAAATATTGAGATTCGGCGAGATCTGTTACCGAGGCGCAACGATGCATACCCAATCAAACATGCCCGCTACTTTCGCTTCCGCAATACCATGATTGACGAGAACAACGAAGCCGGTATTCTGGAGGGATTGTATGATGGCATCAGCGGTCGCTTGTTTCTCGGTCGCGTTGCCGGAGAGAAAAGGCTGAAAGTCGATGGTAGAGACAATGCCAGCCATGATGGACGTAGAGTGGAGACTACTAGTCGCGCGTGACGTTTGCAAAGCAAGATATTTTTGCCTCGTCAGTGTGGGTAGTACAAGCGTCCGAGGAAACATTAGATGACACGCCTCTCGCATCGCGTCTCGTTGTGAATCGATTCGCAGTTCATGTCACAGTAAGATAATCCGCATTTCTGACACTTGTAATGACCCCAGTAACCGCAAACCGAGCATAATGTACGTGGTGGGTATTTTGAGGGTGGACAAGCCGCCGTCAAGTAGGTTGGCACAGTTGGCGGGAGGTCTTTTATTCCCTATAAGCCATGGTTATCGCCACTGGTGTATGACAACTAGAGTCTTACGGATTCCTCAATCAAAGTAGCAAGACTCTTGGGGTATAAAAGTGCAGTTCGAACATTCATCGTCGATTTCTTTTTCGTCGCGGCTGGGGACGAGCCAAGCAACTTGACATCTCTCTTGTCCGAGACGAGCTGCCTGGCGCGACTCTTCTTGCCATATTTGCCGTCGCCGTCCTCGTCGTCAACAGCTACGATGCTGGTGTCTGCATGATTTGACCGCTGGAAGGAAGGGATTATGATTGGATTCTCCTGGAACGCAGAAAGCACACCTCCAACTGATCCAAATGCCTACGCTGTCGCGCTGCGACGACCTCTGGATCAAGGCCGGCTTGATTCGCGTTTACCTGGCGCACAGAATCTAAAGTTAAACAGTAAGATTACTGTTTACGGCGATAATACGCGTCCGTACAGCGCTCTCTTGTTGATTTAGGTGGCATTTGTATAAAAGTGTTGAATGTTTCCAGGAGTGGGTCCGAAGTGTCCGAACCGGGGGCACACCGGAGACGGGCGAGAGCGAGCACGCCATCGCAATGCACTGATTTCACTATTTACTTGCCTTTCTGTTTCGAACCACCTTGATGCTAGTTTAGCCCGCTCATCTGCCCGACATCGCGCGAAATGGCTCCTACCATCGACCCCAAATTGGTTCACGACCTGCCCACTCCGGAGCCCGAATCTCCACTGCGCGCTAGGAAGCCCTACCGTTTCTCCACCCTCTGTGCGACAGTCGAAAACCCTAGTCAAAAGGACCAGTACGGCAGCAGCTCTGTGCCCATCTACCAGACTGCCACCTTTAAGGGTGTCGGTGGTGAATATGACTATAGTCGGAGCGGAAACCCCACACGGAGTCACCTTGGTCGGTCTGGTCGTTTGCCAGCGAACCCGTTTTCTAATCCAATCATTACAGAGCACCACATAGCCAAAATATCGTCGGCTGGCCATGCTTTCACTGTGTCTTCAGGAATGGCCGCGCTCGATGTCATTTTGCGTCTGCTCAAGCCGGGAGATGAAATCATAGCTGGCGACGATCTTTACGGTGGCACGAACCGTCTGTTGACCTACGTGAGGACTCACATGGGTGTTATTGTACACCATGTCGACACCACGGATGCTACCACGCTGTATCCATACATCAAGCCCGGCAAAACTGCTATGGTTCTCCTCGAATCCCCTACCAATCCTCTGCTCAAAATAGCCGACTTGGCCACTATAAGCAAGGAGGTCAAAGAACGTGCTCCCGACGCCATCATTGTCGCGGATAACACCATGATGAGCCCTTACCTCCAACGCCCGCTAGAACACGGTTCAGATATCGTGTATGACAGTGCTACCAAATATCTTAGCGGTCACCACGATCTCATGGCGGGAGTTATAACCTGCAACAGAGACGACATTGCCAAGGTATGTCCGTGTCTCAAGGTTTCGTTTTGTCAGCTCACAAGCTGCAACAGCAAATAGCGTTCATCATCAACTCCGTCGGAAACGCGCTCACTCCGATAGATTCTTTCCTTCTCCTCCGTGGTGTCAAGACCCTTGCAGTTCGTATGGATCGTCAGCAGGCGAGCGCCGGACTCGTGGCCACCTACCTTCACTCGCTGGGTTTCCTTGTACATTATCCTGGCCTTCCAACCCATCCAGGAAGGGATATACACCAAAGAATCGCCGACGGTAACGGTGCTGTCCTCAGTTTCGAAACTGGTGACAAAGAAATGAGCGAGAAGATTGTGGCTGCCACAAGACTATGGGGCATTAGCGTCAGCTTTGGCTGTGTAAACAGTCTAATTAGCATGCCCTGTGTCATGTCGTACGTGTATTCATCGCCCTAGGCCCCTCGCAGGATTTAACCCTTTTCAGACACGCGTCTATCGATCCTGCAGTGCGTGCGGCTCGTGGCTTGCCCGAAGACCTGATACGCCTCTGTGTCGGTATTGAAGATTCCTCGGACTTGCTCGACGACCTAGAGCATGCTTTAATTGACGCTGAAGCCATTGAATTGGACTTGGTACAGAATAAATACATTAGAGCTCGTAAAGTGGCGGACGACGTCATCAGCTCGGTGCTAGGCAAACTTGCGCTGAATGGCTCTGCTGAATCTGAATGGTTTGTCAGTGCTCCGGGCAAAGTCATCCTGTTCGGTGAACATGCCGTGGTGCACGGAGTGGCAAGTGTTTCGTTGAATGAGTATACATTTTGCTGACTTGGAAAAATATAGACCGCGATAGCGGCCTCGGTGGATCTACGTTGTTATGGCCTAACAAGTGCCCGCAATGACACAAAGATATCCGCGCATTTTGCAGATATCGACAACTTCTACCACGAATGGCAGATCGCTGATCTTCCTTGGCACGCTGTACGACCTGTTGCTATAGACGAGGAGCATCCAGAGCAACTAGACTTTGCATTGATTGATGCCATTAACGAGGGTCCTTTGAAGGACCTGACGGAGGCTCAGTCACACGCCCGTGCAGCTAGCATAGCATTTATCTACATGTATCTCGTCTTGACACGAGGCGCTGTGAGGTGAGCTAATGGTGTCCAGGTCTCTTGTATGTTGCTTATTCTGCGGTCACTCTCTAGACCTGCACTCAACTTCACGGCCCGTTCGACCTTACCAATTGGCGCCGGTCTCGGCTCTTCCGCGTCATTCTCTGTTTGTGCGGCGACTGCGCTTCTTCTAATACACAAGCGTATCAGCCTCCCGGCTCCACCTAAGCCGACCACCGAAGAGCACATTCATATTTCTCACCAAGGTCGACGCGCTATCCCCGCTCCTGTCGCGGATGAAGTCAATAGATGGGCATTCGTCGCTGAAAAGATTCTGCACGGCAATCCTAGCGGCGTTGATAACAGCGTTGCCGTTTACGGCGGTGCTCTGGCGTACACAAGGCCTGGATTCGAGCGGAAGAGTGGAATGGAGGTTATCTCTGGGTATGCAGGCTGTCCCCGAAACTTGGTTCTGGCTTATTCTCTCTAGGTTCAAATCATTCCGCTTCCTACTGACTAATTCAAAAGTACCTCGAGATACGAAGAAGTTGGTCGCCGGTGTTGGCCAGAAGAAACTCGATGTAAGGTTTTAAGCTTCCTGCTTGATTGGGGTCTAAAATGCGAGCAGGAACCGGAAGTTGTCGCCGGTCTCTTGAACGCCATACAAAGCATTAGCGACGAGGCACGTCGTGCCCTAGCTGACCCGGAAATGAGCCGTGAAGATCTGCTCTCAGTGATATCTGTACGTGATCCGTTCTTAATAGTCCGATCGTCATTCAATATTCAATGCGTTCCAGGCGCTCGTCCGAGAAAATCATCAGCACCTCGTTTCTCTAGGTGTATCGCATCCGGTGTTAGAGACTATTCGGGAGACCACCCTTGCTGCGCCATATGGGCTAAGCACAAAATTAACTGGTGCCGGAGGAGGAGGATGTGCTGTGACGCTCATCCCGGACGGTAAGTTTGAGTTCCGGTCATCCGTTAATTTATTAAGCTGGCTATTAGATTTCAAGGACGAACTTCTGAAGGAGCTTCTGAAAGAAATCGTCGACAACAAGTTTGATCCCTACCTCACCTCAGTCGGAGGAAGCGGTCTCGGGATATTGTCGCCTTACGCGGAACACCGAACGAAAATGCCCCCACCAGTTGCTGTGCCTGGTCAAGTTACGCCACCGCAGAGCCCCTCTCCGGAGACCAAAGACGTAGCCGAGTTGCGACCTACGTTTGAGATGAAAGAGGTGGACGGCCTTTCCCATTGGGCGGAAAGCCTGGGTCGTTGGTTGTATGTGTAATTGTTGGGCGGACTCAATTCAGTTCTATATCTGTAAACTACATCTACTTACTTGTACAACCAGTTAGAGGCAACTTCTCGTTCTGATCTTGGATAGTGTAATCTCGGTGAACGTGGTGGCTAGTCGGAACAAACAGACAAACTAAGCTTCACGATGTTAATTTCCAACTTGTAAATGTACAATGTGTCCACGACCTGCGGTCCAATCGCTATTACTTCCTACTTCTGCAATCATGTATCTGAATCCTCTGCCTTGTGGGGTACAGTGTAACGAGCCGCGTCTTTCTTATAGTGAGGTGTTCCGCCCCAAAGTACCGCTGAGTCTCAAAACTCCAACTGGAACAGAAATGAATCGATGAACAAAAAGGAATACGAATGAGCATCTTACTCAAGGTTCCCTCGCACCCAATGCCCGAGTGCCTCGCCTGTAGCGGGAACGGAGTAAGGCCGGAGTAAAGGTTCGGAAATTGAATGCCACTAACAGTATGAATTCACATCAACATCGAGGCTCCCTCCCCATAACGGTAAAATCCTCCTATTCTCGATGAAGCGAGTCATCAGCTCGTTGAAATACACGCCGACGTAGTCTGCCGCAGATTGAAGGCTGCAGCCTTTGGACCGCATGAGCACAGTCACGATGTTGTTGCCCGTATGGCCCTTCTGCTGCTCCATGTTATACGAATACACGTCCTAAAAGGAAGATTTGCAGTCAACAGCGGCACGCGGTCGACCCGAAACCAGATACCCACATTGGCCCAGCAGACGAGGTCGGCTGCAGCCCAGTAGACGCTTTCAAAGACAGGATCCTCGAAGACACATTGTGGCAAGTCGATGCCCAGCGTGTATTCAAAAAGCGCAAAGCATAACCGAATGGCGCTATTTTCTCGACGTAGATCGGTGAATGATGCGACATCCAGCACGTCGCCTGATTCGCGCAGCTCAGCTTCCCGAGATACGGCATCGATGTAGTCTCTGCAATGCACTAGGAAACGCCGGGCCGTATTGGGGCCTGCTAGGCGCATATACCGTCGGCGGAAACTAAACAAGTCAGTATGAGAACGCAGCACGTAGAAGCGAGGCTTACTCGTGCGTTATGCCGCACAATTTCGAGCCATCATCAAAGTGTTCATCGGCCATGGCGCGCAAGAAAATCTCGCCAGTGGCGCGGGCGTCCTGGCCATTCTGATCGTCGCTGACTTCGTCCACCACAAATAGAAGGTTGACCTGGGCGGATGTGATCAGCGGGGGACCGAAAACCCGACGCGTGGACTCACGAAATCACAGCAGGTCCGAAATTGCTCGTAGTCCGCATATGGGTAAGTGTGCGCGACAAGAAGCTCGTTGTACCCGCGCTCGAAGAACGCCCGTTTCTTGGGCGAGAAGATGTTGTACGAGTTGATCCACGCCGACGATTCGCGTGCTGCTTTTTGATAGTGGGGGTTCGTCGCGCCCCTCAGCGGACACGCTGAGAGCAGATCCGGAAGCACGAACTGTCTTTGGTGGGGGAAGGGCATGATAAGGAATGTTGCTGTCCAACAAAGCGTCGAGCGCTTCCCATTTTATAGCAGGCGTCTCCGCACCAGCCCACCGGTTTGGTTGACGCGTTGCTGATTCAGATGCTGGCCAAAGTAATCCAAAAGCTCCCTGCCTTCAACATTCCCCTTACCGATCAAGACACGGCGAACAAAACGGACAAGAATTATCCGTTTCCGAACGGTTTTCTTCCAATCGTAGACAGATAGAGTTCCGTCAACCGTGGCCAGTCGAAATAAAGCCAAGCCAGGTCTGGGCCAGAAGCGTCGCCTCGTCAACGAACAGACATGATATGTGCATCAAGTTTGCTGTGTGCCAATATGCCAGATTAACAAGGTTTAGTAGTTGACACTTCATACATACTTGGGATTAAGTAGCCTATGACGGCACTCTGACGCGCGTCAAAGAAGGGGGCAAAGATTCAAATTTCATGACGCACTGCCACAAAAAAAACCGGGGAAAGACGCACTCTAACCAAGTGTTGCCATTTCCACCATTTCCTCCGAATGGACACAGTCGATTTTCTCCGAATAGCGGCAGAATACTCTCGTGGACGTACCCTCGCAGAACAAATACGCGCCCCTTTAGAACCAGTGGCGTTGTGTGGCGTTCCCAACCTAGAACACTCGTTCCGCAATCCATTGACCCTCGAAGATGTCGGGCCTTGCAGATATCCTGATGATGCAATGGCTCCGAGTCCACCGCTTTAAGGGCACTGTCGAACAGCTTACAGGCTGTTGCCAGCTTCCGCTCACAACGAGGCAAGGTAATCAACCGTTCGGCGAGTCCCCGAGACATGGCAAAGCCATGGACATGAACCTACAGCATTTAATCTAATCAGACAATTAAGTAATGGGTCTCATTTCGTGAAACCGACCTGGACTGTAAAGGCGGCGGTCATTCGGTGAGCTAGTTGGAAAATTCGTGTCATTCGGGGGTTGTAGGTAGCGAGTCGCTGCCTGAGTGACGAAGAACCCTCGGGAGAATGCGAGAAAGGATTCAACCAACAAGCACGACAGGAGCAATTCTCTGAATTCTTCCATTCATGTGTCTTTGAGAGTAGAACTTAGCATGGTCCAGCACAGTGGTTGCAAGACCGCCGAATCCTTTTCAGGATTAGAATTCATTCCAGGAAATTACAACGCGTGAAGTTCATTCTGAATCTACGGACGAGCTCCGAAATAATTCAGATCACAAGTCACAATAGCTCGGGTTCACTCACAAATGCCTGAGCAAAAACCCCACTTCAGTAACAGTAGCAGGGGTTGCCGTCCGCGTAAGACTCGGAGCTACATTCAAATGGAACGCCAATGAGGACCTTCAGCAGTCACCTAGCGTATAACCACGGGTTGCGCAGTACGCCTGACAGGTTGCTGCGCCATTGCAAGTACGGACGACGGGGTTCTAGAATTGCCGTCCCCGAGGGGGAGAAGAACATGGTGGCAATGAGAGCAGTGACTGAGAACTTCATCTTGGGTTAATATTTCTAGCAAAGGGCGCAGATTTCTCTTTTATACCAGCAGTACGCGCTCGCTGTCAGTGGATCATTCAGGGCGATATTTTGCGACGGGAAGAATGGTCGCTGGCCTGATAGAGCATCTTGAGGTGCCAATGAGGATAGAATGTAAACTCACAGACAGAGTATTTTGCTATCGCCGCAGTCCCTGTCCTGTCTTGTCGTTGACAGTTGGAGCACAAGAGATTCAGGTGAACGTGATGGAGATATAGTGCATTTAAGATACAAGGATTATGGCAGACGACAGATAAGACACGAAATCCAGATGAAATGGTTGAGCGCAGTTTTCCGCTGAGCTTGGGACGGCTCTTACACAATACATCTAGAAACAAATGCGATAACTCGCGTATCGTCCACTTGTCTCACTAGGCCGCGTTATTTTGACCACCTGTCCCCTACGCAGGCCGTAGTATCGTGCAACTGGGTCTGCCAGTTGGATGCGAGGGAGCTGTGTTTCCTTGAGACGACTGGAATGAATGATAAGTCAGTTGTCCAACACGATAAGCGTATCGCCTACTATTTCTCCAGGAGGATTTTCTTTTGTTCAGTTGTCAGTACATCATGCCGCGGCACTAGTGTGTGGTGAACAATGTTGACAAGCAAGTCCGACTCTGAAAATTCCTCCAATCGGTACTGCGATGCCGTTTGCACGATGACCTGTATACAGATCAGAAGGGGCAATGGGGTAGAGTATGGTGACTCGCTTTGCGCGCCGAGGGAGTCATGTTTCCGGGAAAGACGATTATTCCGCGCTGTATAGATTTTTCGTCAAGAATGGTGAGAAGCCTGTTGACGTCGTTATACTTCAGATCTGTTAACACGCGTATGGTACGCACTTGCGCATTGTCTTGACACCGACGCTCTTTTCATCGGAAAAGTAGATGAATATCTGGTCTGTAGGATTTGTGACCGAGTTGGTGAAAAAGTTGAGTTGACCCCGACTACACGCTGGGTCACTAGGCATGGAATACAGCATGTAAAGGACGTTGCGCACTCGATAGAGCCCGTTTGAGACGCATATGTTTCTCGGAACTGATTGAGATCCATTTGCAGCTCATCGTTGGACACCTGGAAGCCCTGTGTTATTTCAGTGTCAGCCATCGCCGTCGTCACTGCAATTTCTGACTGACCCTGTCCTTGACGAGCTCGTGTACTGTGCGGTTGACTTTCCATAGTTTTGCAGCTTCCTCGCTGTCGGCCATGATGAGCAGAGACAAAATAGATTTTAAACTCCGATCGTCCTTCCCTCCACCATGGCACCAACAGCGAGCACAAGCAATGCCCCACAGGCCACGCTGACTTTATCAAATAATCTTATGGTGAAAGCTGGAATAAGTCTTGCTTGATTCAACGAAAGTCTAACGCCGTATAGGCCAAGCTCAAACCGGCGCGTATATATAAGGGCGCCGTCGACGCGGTCCCAGCACCCGCCGCCGGTTTCCAGCCTCGACAACAACAACAAGGACCCCGCCATATAACTGGCATAAGCTTTGACGACCGAGGGGACCAGGTCATCACTGCGGCTGAAGATGAGACGTTTCGACTGTACAACTGCAAATCCGGCAAGTAAGCGCTACCATATTCACTGCCAGATTTGTTCTCAGTTCGTGTAGACCCTTGAAGACGCTATTCTCCAAAAAGTACGGTGTCGATATCCCTCGTTTCACGCACAAGAATACCGCGATTATACACGCGTCGACAAAGGAGGACGACACGATCCGATATCATTCCCTCCACGACAACAAATACCTTCAATATTTCAAAGGCCACAAGGCTCGGGTCATTTCCCTGGAAATGTCTCCCGTCGATGATGGCTTCATGTCTGGCTCTCTAGACAAGACCGTTCGTCTCTGGGATTTGCGTGGTCCATCCTGTCGCGGCTTGCTAGCACTCCCCGCCGCCCCCATTATCGCGTACGACTATTCGGGCTTGGTATTCGCAGTTGGTATCAACCAGTACTCTCGTATATTGCTATACGATATGGCAAATTACGATAAAGCACCCTTCCTTACCATCGCACTTGAAGATGAGACACTCAAACTTGTATCCTATCCCCCACGTCCAATCTTTATGACTTCCATGTCCTTTTCAACAAATGGAAAGTACCTCCTCGTCGGCTGTTCTGGTGACGCCCACTATATCCTGGACGCTTTCGAGGGATATCTCCTCGCAAAGCTACAAGGACATATGGGTCTGGAGCGACGGTCAACGACGACTCAGCCTAACATTGAACCGACGAAAGGGTGCAGTGGGGAGGAGGTCAGCTGGACACCAGATAGCAAGTACGTTGTCAGTGGTAGTCTGGATGGAAAGATCCATATATGGGACCTAACCAAACTACCGCCGCCCACTGACAACCGAGGGCGTCCACCGGCTTTGCGACCGATAGCCTCGCTGGATGGGCATCCAGGACCATCGCGCTGCGTCAAGTTCAATCCTCGCTTCGCCATGGTGTGCTCTGCTGGTGCGGAGCTGGTAAGTAAACCCTTGATAATCGTCGCTTTAAGGCTGATTGTCCGATTCTACAGGCTTTCTGGCTTCCAGACACTTCGGCGGATGTAGAAGAGACTGCGAGAGAGATGCTCAAAAGGAAAGGACATCCTACATAGTCTTAGTATGCCCCTCGAGATTACTGGACAGTAGAATGTTCGCGATTTTCCATTTCATATCTTGACTTGTCTTCCTTCATTAAATCTAGACGTGAGATCAATGTATTGGCAGTTAAAAGTAGCAGTATACATGAGCTCAGAAGGAGGTAAGTACGCGCACTAGCGCTTTCGGAGACCGGGCCGACCACCGTGCTTTCTCTTCCTCCTCTCATCCTCTTTAACGTGACGGCGCATCAGTGAGCGACAGACTGCACGCTGAACTTGACTTTGTCGGCTGCGACGAGGGCCTGGATGCTTTGACCGCCTTTCTGGGAAATGTTTGCCCCACGGTATATCCGTGTTAGCCAGACTGCTCTTCGTATCTGTATTCGCAATGCACACTCGGGCGCGAAGCTCCTCCCCATACCACCCGAACTAGAGATTTTGGCTACGCCACTGAATAATACGGAGGCGCGTTCTTGGATAGCATCCTTCAGACACAAGACGATCCCCAAGGTATTGGTCGATATGTCATTTTCAAGAAGTTCAGGACCGGGTGGACAGGTGTGCGCTCCTGCAACTCTTATACACGGATTTTCTGACAGATGCGCGGCCACCAGAATGTGAATAAAGTGAACACAAAGGCCACTCTTCGCTGTGAGCTTGACGCGGATTGGATACCACTTTGGGCCAAACCAACACTGAAGAAGTCGGTGAGCCATTTCATTACTTTGCGAAGTCACTCAACCTGACCTGTTGCCAGTCATTCTACGTTTCCTCCTCTAAATCACTCATGATAACATCGACTGTATACCGCTCCCAATCTCAAAATGTCGATGACTGCTTACAGAAAGTAGGTTATGTTCTTCGCGACCACGTCATATTATAACCATCTTGAACAGCTGCATAACCTCGTCCTAACAGCCGCTTCTGACTCGGTTAGGAATGAGACTTCGGAAGAGACAAAGCGACGCGTCGTAGCCCACGAAAAGGCCGCGAAAGAGCGGCGCATGAAGGAGAAAATGTACCGCAGTGCCACCAAACAAAGTCGATCAGGAAAAACTCCCAAATACGATGGCTGAGTCGCGTCGTGCGCGTGAGCGCTCCCGTGCTGTTCTTTGAGCATGCGCCGTTGATCGAGAGAGGAGAATCAGAATTTTTTTGGTGCTCCTGTTCTCGCAAGCTCTAATGGATCAGGCGTAGGGTCCGTCCTTTCCATGAACTGAAACAAATGTACAGCGTCCTTGAAATTTCGTCGGGGCCAGATTCATGTTCTCCGCGAGTGCGGAATTTAGTCAGCCCTTGGCTGCGCAGGTGACGCCACCACAGTTGCAGTAGTATGTGCAACGTGATGATTGATTCAATTGAGTATAGGGGATTCCTGACAGCGTCACCCCAAATCTACAACAAAACTGGAGGTAGAAAGCTGTAGAAAGTTGCTGTTTGATGAGTACAGGCGTATACGACAGCCTGAGAATGAACAGGTGATGCATTCTTTCACAGGAATCTACATCTGCATCAATCAATATCATGCATTTGATGCCAACTTCAACTGAGACCAAAGGACATTTGTATCAAGCCTGTTTGGTCGTGTTTGTGCGGCCTCTTTAGGCAGGTAGGTAATAGGCTAAAGGCAGGCTCGTCAAGACCACCACTCCTTAAAAGTCGCGGCCAACTCTTCGTCAATTCTCTCCCAGTCAGCTCGTTTTTCACGTCGAAATGGCAGCCAGAGTGCGTATGACTCTCTGAGCAGCCTCTGGGCGTTGACTAAGCCACTTGCTAGGCTCAATTCTTGCGGGAATACAAGCTTGTCGTTGTCGGTGGTGGTGGTGCGTTTTCTGTGCATTTCTCTCTTTCTAGGCATATAACGGTTCCCGCCAGGTGTCGGAAAGTCTGCTCTGACTATCCAGTTCATTCAGAGTCATTTCGTGGACGAGTATGACCCCACAATCGAAGGCATGTCGCCACTACAGCCCACATTTTCATTCAGGGTCGTAACGACTGCTTGTAGACTCTTACCGGAAGCAGTGTGTGATTGACGACGAGGTCGCGCTTCTGGACGTGCTCGATACCGCTGGTCAGGAAGAATACGGGTGCGTTATCTTTACAGCACTTTCCCATTTCAACAGCGAGCATGTTATGCTCACTTGGCTCATTCCATCACGTAACCCCTTGATCCTGATATATCTCCCAGGGCCATGCGGGAGCAGTACATGCGCACAGGCGAAGGCTTCCTCCTGGTCTATTCCATTACATCGCGGAATTCGTTTGAAGAAATAAGCACTTTCCACCAGCAAATTCTTCGCGTCAAGGACCAGGATACCTTCCCTGTTATTGTCGTGGCCAACAAATGTGATTTGGAATATGAGCGACAGGTCGGCATGAATGGTGCGTTGCTGTCTGCTGTCTTTCAGAGTTGGGTCCATATTAACTCGTCCTCAGAGGGCCGGGATTTGGCTAAACACTTTGGTTGCAAATTTATTGAAACATCAGCAAAGCAGAGAATCAACGTTGACGAGGCTTTCAGTAACCTCGTCCGTGAAATCCGGAAGTACAACAAGGTTTGTGTGTCCAGGCGTACTTTGTTCTCGCCGTACTCATGTCTTTCAGGAACAACAAACTGGACGGCCGATGATGGCTGGCTCGGGCGGCTCTACACCTGGTCAATACGCTGGAAAGGAGCCGGATGAGGGAACATCTGGCTGCTGTGGCGGTTGTGTTGTTCTCTAGCTGTATTCTTACTACCATTCATCGCATCTCATCTTCGTATGCCCTTGTGCTTCTTTCTTGGATATACTATCTCATCCTCTGTTTGGATTATGTGCTCCCGTCTCCCTCAAAAGCGGTGGTGTCCCCCCTATATATCCTTTAGAATATCATGATTACGACCTTTCCCTTGTGTATATTTCACTTCATCCAACGTCTTCCTTTCTTTTCATTCAGGCGGTTAGAAATACAAAGTCTATGGTAGCAAGTTTCATGGGCGATTTGGTCGCAAATCCTCCCATTCGACGCTGGACGCCTTTTCTTTAACGGCGTTGGTGACTAGAGGGTACTCAGTTTGAACTCAGGAAGGAAGACGAAGCACTTACCTGACCGGTCAATGTCTTCTTCGTTGACAAGACGAATGGAGTCGATGCCCAATTCGTACTTTCCAGAGACATTACTATGACCACCTAGCAGTGATATATTGACGCTCCGAAGCTTTGCACTTCCGATCGTGTCCTTGCTCTCAGCAATCTGTCCGTGATTTGTCCGCACAAAATTGGCAAAGGGAATCTGTAACAACATTAGTGACAAATGTAAAGAGGGAATGCAATACAGAACTAACATAAACGTCTTCCCAGCCGCCGTCACTACGACGGAAGAATATACGATGTTGCCAGATGTCAGCCTGCACCAGGCCGTCGGTTCGGATATTCACAAAGTACGCCTCGCGCGTCGCCGGCTCACCGCCGGCGCGTACTCGGAGGGCGAGATAGTCGTGGTGTTCGATATCCTCCATCTGTTCTCCGAAAAGCGTTGGACGCCGCTACAACACGGATTTACACACTGAGAAATGGGAAAAGACGTGTAAAGATATACCCTGTTTTGGATGGCAGCGTATCCGCCGCGCACTTTGCCCTCCTTGCCCGGCTGGACACGCAGGCTCATCTCGCCCCAGAACCGGCCGGTCGCTGGTCTCTCGGGGGTTTCGTCGAGGTCAAAGTGCACCGTGGAGGTCCCGCCAATGTCGGCGTCGCATCCGGTCTTGAATTCGCGGATGCTGTCGAGGTCATTGAAGCTGAATATCGTTCGCGCCGCACGCGACGGCGCCTCCGATCCCGTCATATGCACCACTGGACTTGCCATAAACGTCTCGAGTCTCCAGCACGATTGTGGTTACTCACCATCGTATATTCCCTGCCGCAGAATACTGCCAGTCCGATTCCAGTATTTAGCCCAGTGAGATTGCATGGTCGTTCATAACCAACACTTGCACGCTGACGTGACCCATTTGATGAGAACACCGAATAATTCCGCGACTGCGTCCTTTGAATACAGCAAAGCATCGATGGCAGAAGACGTGCTAGGGTTCTCTGGCCTTGGTCTCAGTAAACCCATCCTCGACGCTGTCAAGGAACTCGGTTACTCGACACCAACACCCATTCAAAAACAGTGTATACCTCCCGCTTTAGAGGGTAAAGACATTATCGGTCTTGCCCCCACAGGCTCCGGGAAAACCGCCGCATTCGCCATTCCCATCCTGGAAAAGCTCTGGATCTCTCCTCAAGGCCTTTTTGCCTGCATCCTGGCACCAACTCATGAGCTCGCGTATCAAATTTCCGCTCAGTTTGAAGCACTTGGCGCTGCCATGGGTGTCCGATGCTCTGTTATCGTCGGCGGAGACGTTGATAGAATAGCGCAAGCGGTAGCGTTGGCGAAGAAGCCTCACATTATCGTGGCTACTCCAGGACGACTCTTAGATCACCTCAAGTCGACCAAAGGGTTTAACCTTCGGACTATAAAATATTTTGTGAGTCTGATACATGGCATTGCATAGAGTTCTAACATGTTTAGGTTCTGGACGAAGCTGACCGTCTGTTAGACTTGGATTTTGGCACCCACATAGACGAGCTTCTCAAGGCCATTCCGGCCGAACGTACGACGTATCTGTTCTCCGCGACAATGACCTCAAAAGTCTCCAAACTACAAAGAGCGAGCTTGACCGACCCAGTTCGCGTGGAGACATCTTCAGCGTACGCCATGCCACACACTCGCATGCGCTCCCCACTCACCATTTGACAGAACGCATACTGTGGAATCCTTACTTCAGTATTATGTTTTCCATCCCCTCCTCTACAAGGAGGTAGTTCTGGTTTCTCTCGTCAAGTCTCTGGTTCAAAATTCGATGATTATATTCGTCCGGACTATACATAATGCCCAACGGTAATACCTGCTTTCATTTATTCGTTCCAGATTTCTAACAATATTTCTTAGCTTGTCCATTATATTGCGGCTACTAGGATTCTCTGTCGTTCCTCTCCACGGCGATCTCAGTCAAAGCCAGCGAAGCGGTGCTCTCGCGAAATTTCAAAGCCGCGAAAGAACCATTCTAGTCGCTACTGATGTGGCCAGCCGGTATGTACCCTTCGTTTCGCCTCAATCATTGCTAACAACGTGTCAATAGTGGTCTTGACATCCCTCATGTGGACCTTGTGATCAACTACGACATGCCCACACATTCCAAGGATTACATCCACAGAGTAGGCAGGACAGCGCGCGCAGGCCGTTCCGGGAAGGCCATCCTCATCGCGACCCAGTACGACGTAGAGCTTCTTCAGCGCTTGGAGGCAACTCTCTCGAAGAAGCTGACGGAATGGCCTCTGGACACAGACGAACTAGCGGCTTTCCGTGGAACTGTTGATGAAGCTGGCAGATTGGCAGCGAACGAGTTGAGAGAGATCACATCAGCGAAGAAATCCGGAGGCCGGCGGAGCAAACGAAGTAGACCGGATGACGCGGAGTACCAAGGCATCGAAGAGGTGAAGATGCTTAAGCCGCAGGGGAAGCACAAGCGTATCAAGCAAGGATAGTACTGTAGTGCGATGCTTTTTGCTTTTGATTATCTTGTCTTTGGTCGACAACGCTTGTTTCTTCCTGAAATGCGACTATCTGGGCTGGACAGAGCTCACGTAGGTTTCGTTCTGCGATGTGTGCATGCAAGAGAAACTTAGAAAGCGGTCTTTGACAACCCAACAAGAACCTCCATGAAATACAGTGGCGTGACTTCGACGATCCACTGTCAGCCGGTCTTTCGAGGTAGACTTAGAAGTAGAGTGCACAACTCACAAACGTCACTCAAAGTACTGACGTGATAAAAGCTACCCAGTGACGTTGACTTTTGAGCAAGTTTCAAGCGAATTTTGTATAACTTTATTTTCTTCATGGTTTTCCACATTGAAAGCATGTCTGGTGGGTATATCTTCGCAACGAAAGTAAAATGGATTCCTTCTCTCTTCCTCGTTGTACGCTTCTCTAAGCAGAGGACCCTGCCGAGGGATAACAACCTTCGAATCTGCGGAACATTCATCAGTACAACGTGGGGATTTTGACAATGAAGGCACTGACCCACAACCAATGTCAGATCATAAAACGACTACATATGCGTCGTGTAATGTCACCTCAGGTTCGGTGCGTGCCACATCTCTAGCAGACTCGATGTTGTGATATTGGGCACGCAAGTTCAGCGAGGATTGCCTCTTCTGAATTGGCCGTCTCTCGATGACCACACGCGTGCTCTTGTTAGAGTCAATGTTGTGATACTGCGCACGCAAGTTCAGCGAGGATTTCCTCTTCTGAATTGGCCGTCTCTCGCTAGCCGCATGCGTGCTTTCGTTAGGGCGCGACTTGGGACTGCGGATGTGGAGGTGTGTGATGCGGATGTGGAGGTGTGTGATGTTGAAGTTAAAGGATGATGCGAACATAGTGAGATGATGTGTGTGGGTGTAGATGATAGGCAGTAAGGCTTTGCGTTAGGGACTCGATTGTTGTTACAGCGGATCTAAAAAGTTGGTCTTTATAGAGGAGGACTGGACAGCCTTTCGCGTCATAGGAGGGTGAACTGTCTTTGTTTTCGCAGACAGTCTCTAGCAGGACTCCTATGACGCATGAAATGAGATGTCTTCGTAGACGATCGGAGCAACCAAGCAGTCTATTGATCGGACGGTTTCTGCGACCTTTTTATATGACCGAACTCCTCTGAATCGCTGAATGGTTTGATCCCAGTGTTCTATAGATACAAAAGCCATACAAGACCGTCTCCAGGCTCACTCTGATATGAAGCCGCCAACACCGACTTTTTCGTCTCTCTATCGGCAACCAACTTAGATCGTACCGCATACGATAACAGTGATCTCAACTTACCGCCACACAAACCGATCTTTGTAAAAGTCGAACTCATTGTCGCTGTTGGCTCCAATCAGCCAGCCATCCCGTAAGTAGCTACGCTCAAACTAAACTTCACTTGCATGAGCGTCTTCCACTGTGAGCGTCGAAAAGGATGCCGATCATCCTTCCGTCATCCGCGGTCTGGATGAATATGTGGCATCATCCTTTCCTTGGATCTTTCACTGGTTGATTGACTTCATCCAGTGTCTCCTGGTTGATCCAAACTGGTTGATATTTAGCCTTCCCGTGTATCATTTTCAATCAAAGATATTCCCCAAATTTCTTGGTTGATTTTAAGCTAAAATTCGACTCATTTCAAACCTTTCTACAAGCTGGGAGTCAAGTGGCTTCCCGATGAATAGCAAGGGCAACAGCAGCTCTGAGGCAGTGTAGAGGACACGGGGAAACATATGGATGTATTGACCAGGACATGGAATAACGTTAACGACACAGATGCACTACGAATCACTGTCTGGAGCATTATCTGACAGACTTCCTGATCTCGCTCTGAGTAGCTGGTATCTGGATTGGCCAGTGCTCCACGCCGCGTGCAACGCCGCATGTCGGTGACTTTCGCATTGGCGAACGGTGTGATCCAGGATGTCCTTGCCCATGGCATCGTATTCTGAAAACAAGTCAGGGAGGACAACAAGCCAAAAGTGGGTCACGTACTTTGCTTGAACCGCTCCGGGTTATCAAGAGTATTGGCCATCTCATGCAGATACTTCTTCAAACTGGAGTGGCCGCCGTTATATTGTGGAGGAGGAGCACCCTTCGTAAGCGTGTACTTCACATCCCTCGGATAATCTTCCTCTTCTGTTGTTTCACCATGTTCATCCTCTGTGTCCGACAGTTCTTGACGCGCCTGGCGACAGAGTTCCGGGGTATCCGGGTTAAACCTCATTCGCTTGCGGCGTGGCGGCGCTGCCGGTGTACAAGGTTGCGCAATAGTGGTATGGGAGTTCCTCTGCGGCGTCGGAGACTCTTGAAGCGAAGCTGCCCGTTTCCGCGATATGGGAGTAGAAATTGGCGAAGTCTAAAAGTTTTTGTCAGAGTATATGAATGATAGCTGAATCGGACACACCTGCCGCTGCTCATCCAGTGCATCAGGCAACCGACTCGAATGTTGCGTCACCGGTTTTCTGCTCATCGGCAGTGTTGTGCGGCGTAGTCCCTCCGACTTGTTGAGGTGATAGTGGCAGAACGTTAACGTCAACTTCCGAACTCGTGCTGTTCCCAATCGAGAAAACCCTAACCCTAGCAGTGTAGTGGCGCGGTACATATATTCTATTTAGGAATCGCTATGAGGGCATACAACGTACTAGTGAACCACTACGATCAATAAATGCGCATTCTCGACCATCTACTACCCGCCCAATGAGACACTGAACAGAAATGGCATCAACAACATCAAGAGCCCCTTCCATGCGCTGTGCGACATGAATGTCCAGTGGCTCCATGCCGCTTGCCTGCTTCACAGGTGCATTACGCACGGCCACCATGATAAGATCCTTCAGCTCGGTTTTGAATGCTGTTCGCACATGACTTGGCAGGTGTAAGTGCATTATGTGTTGTAACTGTCCGTAGAACTCTCGATCGACGAGGCGAATGGCGGCACCACGCCGACGGGCATTCAGGTCAACCTGCATGGTATACTGTAGATGTATTAGCTGACAGTTATAGAAATTGAATGCGGAACTTACGCGTACGAATGTGGGATCACGGTGATCTTCAGCGCGCTTGTACATTGAATTTGCGTACATCGTGTCACCCTCAGATGCATCCGTCCGACGCAGACAACCATACTCCTCAATGAAGACCTCACCGATGTGAGCATGGATTACCTGGATACTGACGTTGAATCTTGTAACCAGCGCCGCTGATAACGATTTTTGAATCAACGACGAATCTGGCCGCACTTTTGAGCGTGGTGGAAGGAGAATGCAAGATGTATCTAGATAAAGGCCATTAGGTGCAGTAGGGGGAATGCGAGGAACAACATACAACCCGGAATATGCACACTACCTCTCACGGAATCGTGCACTCGCGCTTTACGTCCCAGCGCAAGCCCCACATGCATGTCATACACAACCTTAATCTGTGTAAGCTGTGCGGTCTCCAGAACGAAGCGGTCCATTGAACGCCATGGGTTTCGCCGACTTCGGATAGCGGGTGAGAGCGTGCCACAGTAACGTTCCATGGGAAAGGCCCAGTAGCACCAGACAGGACCCATCGCCTTGATACTGCCGGCAATATGCAGGAGAGCGTGAACTGTCACCGGACAAACGTTGACTCGTGTCGGATCTCGTTGATAGTAAAGACTAAACATTGTGTGAGTATTCAAGCTTGTTGAGACACTGAAATGCTTACCTTTCATAGTCGGTAACCCACTTGATAAATCCAGTACGAACTTGTTCTATTTCGGAGGCGCTGATCTGAAATTGGAGACAGATCGTTAAAAGATAGACAAGCTCGACGAAGTGCTTATAGTAGCGGGCGTGTCGAAAGCGATTCCGAAGAAGCACAGGTCCAATATAGAGTGTCCAGAAGGACCACATCTCCGCAGACATGTAACTGCGATCTGTAGAGACATTCGGGACACGACAGCCATAGCAGGATGGAATCGTATCACCAGACGCCGCTGTAGCCTTGCCGATACCCTCCCATATAGCGGCCGACAACTCATAACATCCATCTCCTTCATCGACACCCTTGAACTCCCCAGTCCAGAGAAGTGTGAGATTCTTCATAAGGTTCTCCCAAATCAGATGCATGAAGTCGTACGGAAACGAGGAGGGTAACATCAACGAGTCGAGTGTAGCCAAAATGGGAACACCTTTAACACCGTACTTCCGTGCGAGCTCCTCCGCCTCAGCCAATGTCCGTGCACCAAGTACCTCTTCTCCTTGTGCCACCATCTCGGCATGAGTTCGCATCGGAAGATTGGCAAGGTCGTACTCTTTGATGGCGTCAGGATTGTCGATAACAGCGGGGTGGGAAGAGCGATCATGAGGAACATAGTGCATCAGGAAACGGCTTCTGGCCTCAGGACTGCTCAAGTCATAGGTTACGGCCACACTGGATCAGGGACACTCCAGTCAACTCATGGCACTCTGAGCAGACTGAAGCAATTGGGAGGAGAGTGTGCTGCCAAAGTAAACCAGAGGTAACTCGAAGTCAACTTGACGGAACTTGGGACATTACCGCACCTTGATCTGCAGTGGGGTAACCTAGGCCATTTAACTACCGTGTACAGTGCATCGAGTCAGCTCAAGTTGACCTACAAGTTCTGTGACTTAGTCACATATTATCCTGACCTCTTTAGTGCATTCGGTTTTTCGCTGAGGCGACGCGGCAGACAATTGTCTGCCGGTCATACCCTAGTCGAAAGCCTCTGCGCCAGCTCGCATGGCGTGCCGCTCCTGTGCTTGCTCTTGAGTGTACGCCAGAAGTTTAAGTGTTTTTTCGGATTTGGACAACGAGCATTACGAGATAGCTTAAAGTTACAATGAGATAGAAACGAACCTGGAGGTACACTAGTAACAGGAGCACGATTCCAAAAGAGGCGTGCAAGATATTCGAAGATGATGCGCTTTTTGCGGTGCCTCGCCAACTTTCCGGGCGCATATGTACTTGCCCAGGAGTATCCGGAGTATATACAGAAGGAGCATGATGCCGCCACATATCTGTCAAAGAACGTTAGCCATCTGAGCATCCAAGGCGTTTGTTGCTGATTACCTGATGAGCATCCATAAAATGGGATGCTTGAGCGTCGATGACTGCCACGGGACCGAGCATGCATCCCATGACGATTATCGGGAGAGCGATAATGTAGTTCAAGTACTAGTGCACCATAAACCACCGCGTCGTAAACGACCTCGCGAATCGTGCTATGAGAGCGCCAGCGGGTAGGATAACCAATAATCCAATAGTCAGCAACACTCCATGCGCGATGACAATGCGCTTGTGCGACGCCGCCGCTTTGCTCGTCGTGGGCATGTACATCGGCTCTGCTGTCGTATCCAAAAAGTTGAGGTTAAATCCCGCAACGTAGTGCCCCAGGATCGTCGCCTCGGGATCGTCAGAGTCCGGCCGCGTCTTGGAGTACGCCCACAGCAGACGCGAGGTGTTGTATGAGTTGCCAAGGTTCTGGTTTGGGACGAGTTCGAAGGCGAGTACGGCCTTGCTGCTGGCTTTGGACTGCATCTGGGGGTTTGGGGTCAGGACGTGGCGCGTAGGTGAATAGAGAGGGGATGTACCAGGGCGCTGGGTACGCGTGGCCGTACGAGTTGGGGAGGAGAGTTGTCGATGAATGGCTCTGTGGCCGCGATGTCACCGTGCCGTCGTCGTTCTTCCATAGAATGATCATATGGCGGCCAGTCATCTTGTGCCCAAAGCCGCTGGAAGAAATATCCTAATCAAGTCGGGATGACAAGTAACATTGAATTACTCACATAGAGACCCAACCTACGGGCTCGAGGAGAATGGCGGCTATCTCGACTAGGACGATATTTCAGCTAATAAGGGCAACCGCAGACGGAGACGGCTCACAAGACATGCAGCCTCATCGTCGTCTCGCGGAGGATGAAATAACATGCGGTCTGCAGCTAGAGGATTACACGATTGCAGGTCATTGCCCGAGCGGCAGGGACTTTGTCATGATTGCAACCTCAAGCCAGAGAGAACGGCCTCGGGGGAGAGCTTACGCGGCGTGCGTCATTCTCATTAAGGCATCGTCGTTGGAATCGTAGTCATAGTCCATGCAAATTGTCGACGATTTCTCGCTATAGTGTGGTCAGCAAGTAGAATGAGAAACATGATAGAAACGCACCTATGCGCGCAGAACGAGCTGCTACTCATTCTGCACAAAGCTTCCTACATTCTGTGCAGCTCGTCTTAGGCGCCATCCTGCTTGTCGCCACTGAGTCGTTGATCTGCAGCCTCGTTGGAGGGCTTACGCGTCCTGCGGGGCCGCCGGGGCTCTTCAAGCCCGCATGTCAACGAAAAAAGCAGAAAAAAGACAGAGATTAAGGGAGAAGGATGCCTACAAGACCCACGTCCCAAAGTCGGATCGTCGGGAGCCAGACGTTGTGAGGTGGTGGTGGTTGAATGTAATGATCAACCACCAAAAACCACCTCGATCACCACTCGGACGATCGGACCGGGTGCTTTTTGACGACTTGTGCAGGCTCCAGCGCACCAACGAGGGCGTTTTAGACATTTCGAAATGGTGGAATTGATTGTTACGATAGTTTAGAGTATTTAATTTTTTGACCACTTTTTTGCCCTATGATGAAGATAATACTTGTGTTCTCAAGACTGACACTGAGTGTAGTATATTGCACGGTAAGTTGTTGGCTCGTATTTTCTATGAGGATTGTATTTTCATCATGAAGCACTACTCGCCCCATTTTTGTCGTTAATATATGAACTTGTTCGTCGTCTACGACGCGCTAGACATTGTCCGGATCCCGGGTCCGGTGATCCGAACAGTGATCAGAACTGTTCAGTCGTCGTTCCTTTTACTCTCTTACCACCACCATCCGTTGTCTCATCGCCGCTATCCTCCCTCATATCTCCGTCTCTTGTCTGCTGGCTCGTCAGTCAGCCGCGTAAGCCCTGTCAAGACAGGCAGCACAACCTTTACCGTCGTCGGCTTGGGCAGTTGGTATCACGCAACGCTATAGCCCGCTGCAATATGGTTTGGCTCCACGAGAGCGAGGGCTAGAAGAGTGAATTCTGTCCCGTTTGCAGACGAGCAGCATTGCACGGTGCGTGCTCTTTTTTTGCTCGTTGTCTTGGTGCTGAACGACGTCAGTCCCATGAGATTCGGTGCTTCACGACACCCAGGCATGGGCCCATGGAAAGCCAAGCTGACCTTGAGTAGGGCTTTGTGGGCCCATGGTTGGGAGGCCGCGATCTCTTACACTGAAGCTCTCGACCGCCGTCCTCAAATGCGACATGATTCTGTGCAGCTAATATTCATTTACAGCTTCATTCCCTTTCCCCCAGAAAATCCATTCAAGTCCACGGGGCACGTAACTGCCACGTAGCTGTCATGTGTTCGGTGGGTTTTGTTCGAGGGTGCGTGATATTTTACGTTGTCCTTCTACCACCGTCCCACTACTTACCTCCAAGGACGAATGCTTCCTCGACACTCGATGACGACCCCCCTCGACGACGACGACGACCAGACCCACGACCTGCCTCGACTACGACGACGACGACGACCTGCCTGACTCCGACGACGCTCTTCCAGGCAATAAGGCTGCGGCCAACCAGAGGCTCTTGAACAAGGACGAATCTTCGAGGAGACACGTTGCCCGCATGGGAAGCAACAAGCGCAGCGGCTGGTCCGCTGCAAAAGGCAAAGGACGGGCTGAGCCTGAGGACGACGAAGAGGAGAGTAACAATGGTTAGTCTCAAGATTTTCCCTCCAACTCACATTAATGCCGACTTGGTCCTTATAGAGTCAAACTCTGGCAGGAAGCGCGCGCCCGACGACGAGAAGGAGCGTCCGACTAAGGCTGTGATGCGTCGTAGCAGCGATACGTCTTCTAGCGGTATGCGTCCCGTTCTGATACTACACAGAACTGTAACTGACTCTTATTTTCCAGACGACGGAGAAGGCGACGGGGACACACGACAGAGAAACTTTGAACTCATCATCACAATCTCTTTCGACGGTTCAAGCGCGACAGCGACTCGTATCACCAGAGGGGACGTCACTATTGAAGACGAGGCCCGGGCAATGCTACAATGCTACAGCACGCGGACGAGGACGATGAACCCGCACGCGGACGACGACTACGAGCATGCGGACAAGGACTACGCACACGGACGACGACTACGACCACGGCAACCACGATCACAACCAACGGACAAGATGGACGAGGTCGAGGACAACGACTACCCCTGATGAGCACGATGACCACGACAGACGCGCAGGATGCCAGCTATGATGACCCGGATCGTATACCTCAACCCTAACATTTGAGCATGGTACCTGCGAAGCCTTATTGCCCTGGTGCTATATGTATGTGTATATATCAGTATTATATGTATCTGTACTGCAATATATCTAAGCAAATGCAGCGATATGCTCTGTCTTTCTGGTCCCACTGATATTGTTGTTGAATTCATATGTGCTTGCCACTGCATTAAGGAAGTAAGAGGTGTCTTGTGGTTCACTCAGGTGGACTGGAAGTAAACCTGAGGACAGCATAAGTTGACTTTCGTGGGGCTCAAGGTAACTTGGGAGGATCGGTCCCGCCGAACCTTCTCCAAAGTTCACTTGAATGACTTTCTACCTTTACATCCTTAAGTCAACTGGAGGACCTCTAGTTGACCCTAGCAGGCTCAAAGCCCGTAACCTTTTTCCTGATGTGTGTCGTGACGCGAGTAGCACCGGGGATTCGAACGCCCGTAATCTTGCACATACGACAGGGAGAGTAACCATTATGGCCCTTTATGTCCATTAGCAGCGAAACAGCCGGGATGTCGCCGAACACGCAAATAAGGAAGGCACGAAGAAGAAACATTTCCTTCTTGATAATGTCGAAAGAAACCACACCCGCCATCAACAACTTCATCTCCTGGACAAACGGCCATAGGAACGAATCGATGTCATGGGGTTTCTTGGGACCGGGAATGACGCCGAGTGCCAGAACATTCTCGAGATGGAAACGAACATCGGGGGGAAGGTTGTAATTGAATATGATGAGCGGCCATGCCGTCTTTTTACGACGCTTGTGTGGGCAGAATCCATCAGTCGAAAATCCTAACGCGACGTCACGGGCATCTGCGAAATACTTCGATGACAGTATGGAACCGTTAACGTGTATAAAGCGCTCGCAGAGGCGACGATACAAATCGCCATCGAAGATATCCTCCGTGAGATCCGGCTCGGAAGGTCGATGGGTCGAACGATACTGCATTGCAGAGGCAACAGATGCGTTCGCGGCAAATGCTTGCAAGCGGGGAATGATGGGAAGATAGGTGAACTTCTGGCGTGGCTTTCCATCGTCGCGATAACGGGGTTCCTGGCAATATGGACATGTCGCCATCTCTGCGTATCGGCCAGTATAGCAAACCAGGATTTTGGGCAACAGTCGTAGAACTGTGGCTTAAAGCCAGAAAGGAATGCAACGCGTGTGCGCACGGCAGCCAGGGATAGTTGGGAATGGTCGGCATCCGGTTCGAAGACATGGGGAAGGTCGACGAATCCTTCATCAGTGAGGTGATGGCGTAACTTGTACGCGAAGGCCCTGCAGATAAGCCGATCCAAATTATTCAATTTATCAGCTATACGAGGCATTAGGAATTGTACGCTGTTTGAAAAACAAAGACGTACTAATCTCGCTCACGCGTTGATGATACGCAGCACTTGAACGGTCCATTGCCGTGAGCCCGTCAGCATCGCGCTCTAAACCATCCCAATCAAAATTGACGAAGTGGAATTCATCCTCGTCATTATCATCCATCCCAACATCCTCCAAGTCTGGTTCCTCTTCATCATCCTCGTCAACTTCCTCAACCATGAAACAACCATGTGGAAGTCGTTGACTATGTTGGGGAGAGGACGGCGGAGTTCCCGCACCCATGTCGTTGTCCATGAAATTGTTCGGGACTTCGTCGTCATGTCCTCTTTGTTCGACAGGCTCAGGTATGGGATCAGAATCGGGGGCTGGTCCGTGTCGAGAGGTGACACCAACACGACGAAGAATAGGTTGCGGCGGATATGGTTGAGCATTTAAAAGTCGTTCGTGCTTTTGGGCAAGTTTTCGGCCATGGAGTTTCTGGCATGCAGCACAGAATACGTCGTCGCGAGCCATGTAGTAGTTCGGAAGAAGGGCCGGTGGTAAACCTGACCAAATAAACCCTCTGCTGAAAAAAGAATTTCAAGTCTGTCTACCACATCGACCTAACAAATGGCGACCCGTAGTACTCGCAGCGGCGGCACCGCACCTCAGGCAGGTGCCCCTACGCCTGCTTCTCGTGGTACCGGACGTGGAGGCACTACGGCTCGTGGAGGATCTCGCGGTAGCGTTACGGCTCGTGGAGGTGCAGCCTTGTCTCGTGGCGGCGCTACGCCTCGCGGAGGCACTACAGTTCGTCGTGGTGGTAGGGGTGGAGTCAGCGCACTTGGAAACGCAACCAACACTGACTGGGAGGCCAAGCTAAAGGAAAAAGAAGGTAAGTCTTAGTAAATCAACAGATAAATACAACTTACAGGTCCCAAACCTAGCCGAGCTGGAGCGCGAGAGGGAAGACCGACGCAAAGATCAAGAAAGCCTTCGGAAAGAGCAGGAAAGAGCTCAAGCCCTTCAGCGTCAAATTGCAGCAATACCGGAGCCCCAGAACGACGAGGGTGTACAAGAGCTTGAAAGTGAGTATTAGCTTCAATGTGTCTAAGCTAGCTGTAATTAATTCACCTACAGACCAGATAGCAGAGCAAAATGCTCGCATTGAGGAGCTTGAGCAGCAGCTCGAGGGACAGGCCCAAGCAGGCGAGCAGAAGATTCCACGGCCGCATGGCCCCGTCAACATTCAGATAGCCATGGGCTTGTCAGAGAGTGCCGAGGATACCAGCAGCTATAACTCAATCTCAGTAAGCTGCAATATCCAGTGCAGTTCAGATACTCACTGTCTCCGTCGTAGCGCTCTGTCCGCCGCAATATCATCCGAGCCGGGATTGATGTCACAGCTCAGTGGAAGGACATCTCGCCAGTTCAGAAGGTCGAACTGTATGCCATGGTCAGTACGATGCTCGCCGTTATATATAAACTCGCCTTACCTTCGAACAGTGTCGTCAAGAACATCCTATCCTCACAGAATTCCTCAACGACTGGCCGACCGAGCTTCTGGCTCAGCAATACGTTAAGAATCAACGCTGTGCAGCATATCGAAGAGGCGAGGCGCAGGTGCCCACAGGATACGAGAAGATGTCCGAGAACGCAGCCAAACGTGGATCCGGGAATCGAAAGAGTAAGGCTAAGATCGCGCTCGCGAGAAAGGCAGCCGACAAGCGCGAGGCAAGACGCCAACGCACGGCAGCTCAAGCCGAACGCGAAGCTCAGCAAGCTGCTTCAGGATCTGGCCAGGACACCGGCGGACAAGGCGATGACGGACACAGCGATGGCGGACACGACAATGGCGAGCATAACAACGGAGGAGGTGATGTTCACATGGCAAATGGGACCAACGGTGGTGGTGGTGGTGGGAATGATGAGCTGCCACGCCGTGAGAACGATGGTGACGGCGGGATGGAAGGATCCGGTTAACGTACGTACTTGATTCCTCCTTTCATCAACTACTAACCCCATGTTCTAGTTCGCTTGTCATCGTGTCTTCCGGGGTTCTGATCTGCCAACGGATGGAACGTTTTCGTGTGAATAGGATATTCATTTCGAGTCGCGTCGCGTTGGTCAACTTCTGGAGTATACGTGTATACCTTACCTACTTACAATTCACGATACATACTTATACCTAATCTATTGTGCTTTTGCATTCTTCGTGTTGGCGCGACCGTGAGGTGTATGTGGCGTCGCATTTGAGCCGGATTTGAGCACCCGCACCGAGCCGGGATTCAACCGTATATCAAAAATGCTTGAAATGCAGTCACAAAAAGGATAGTAACTAGCCGTTGTATGAATGTAAACTATGCCAAATCTGGATAGATAATCATCCGGATTCTTGCTAACAGTCATCTATAAAGCGGGTGGAATGGGCCAGCAGATGTACTGGTTGAAAACGGCCCATTCGGGGTGCTATTCAACCCATTGACCGAGGATGATTCGTAACCCGAAATCAACCACGGTGTGGCTAAACTCGATCCAAGCCGTGGTTGATTCACGCTGGATGACTTTCATCTGGTTTGCCGCTCACAGTGTTCAGTCTCCAGCACGACTGGTTACTCACCATCGTCTATGCCCTGCCGCATTATATAATACCGCCACTCTGATTCCAGTACTTAGTAGTAGCCCAGTGAGATTGCATGGTCGTTTATAACCAACACTTGCACACTGAAGGGACCCACGATGAGATCGGCGACGAACACCGAATAATTCTGCGACTGCGTCCTAGCGCGCAGTCTCGAGTTCAAGGAATCCTACTAATACATATGTACGGAGTGAATGTAAGTCGACATGTAAGTAATTATACTAAGTCGTTGCACTAGGCAGGTAAGTAGCGTACAATATTTGTTTACGGCGCCCTGCGCTTCGAAATGAGGGATCTACCCTCAGAAGGACCCACTCCGACCTGCCTGGGGTGTTTTGTGATGATAGCGACCAATAGGTGGAGGTCCCATCAAGGGCACCGCTGATGGATTCGTTGGTACATAGTCTACCGCAGTTCCCGTACGGCTGCTGGTGTAACTGCTTGCGCTCGCTGGAGGGCTCTGGTTCCGGTAAGACAATGGACTGGCATTCGGTGTACCAACGCGCGGTCGCGGGTTCAGCGCAGCAGTACTTGGGAATGCGGGCTTCACGGCGCTCAACATCGGACGGTTCTTGATTCCCCGAGGCATTGAACCATCAGGACGCTGCTTCGCCACCCAATCACTGATATCATTCAGTAGATCTGTAGAGGAGACCGAACTTGATTGTCGATGAGAACCACTGGGTGGGGTGAGCAGACGCCGTGTCGATGGAGGTGAAGGTTCAGGTGCCTGGAACGATCCTGTTGGCGAAGGAGTGTTCCGGACTTGCAGAGCAGGACCGCGCGCTGTGGGTGGAGAACGAGTTCTGCGAGGCGGAACAGGTAGACTGACTAACGAATCAGAAGAGGCTTGGCGGGAGTGGGTGATGTAGGTGTGGGTGGAGTTGATGGATTCCGAGCGGAAATGATCCGTGACGATGGGTTTGTTGAAGGAGGACGGCGGCCCATTGTAGGTGGATGGAGATGACAGTACCACCGGCGGAGAAATAGGATAGTTGTAGAAGCTCGGTACAGTTGCAGTTTTTTCGGGATAGCTTGGGGTGTCGCTACGTTCGGAGTCCGGGGTCGGTGAAAAACTATATTCGGGGATCCTATGCGGAAGATCATGATTGTCCATGCTTTGCCCGACGCCGTATGTCGCCCGTCTGAATTTCTCAGCAGTGCCAAAGCTTTCCACGTCTTGTCGTGTGGTAAACTTCGTGTCAAAGGCCGGATATAACATCCTGAATGTGTTGTACAGGAGGAGCACATTGGCGACACCTGGCAATACTCAGCGGAAAATCGAATGAAAGCCATGAGAAACTAACCCAATAAGAACCAACATACGTATGCGAATATGAGCGCTCCAAACTGAACCTTAAAGCCCGAAAGGATGAGCAGTTTGGTGATAGAGTACGGGATCAGGAAGACGATATAGGCTTAAACGGTCAGATGAATGGAGGGTGGAACTGATAGGCATCTTACCGACAGGATACCTGTACAGGAGTTAAGCGCCATGTTCGTTTCAAGCGGGAAAATCACGCACCAAAGCATACTACGGGCGATCCCCTGAATGAAACGATGGTAGTTTTCTCCGCCTTCACCAGTCCATCGTTCATTTGGATTGAGAGTTAATTTAACACCACCTTTGATGACAAGAGTGCCCCGGAGGACCAGGAAGATGAGTGAGTACAATACAGCCGATACAAATGCAGCAATGAAAATCTATCGAGCTAGTGAGCATTACGAGAGCGCGCCACAAGGAGATCCGCGCACCGGTAGGAGATGTAACAGAAATTGATGTGCTGGGTACGGTGGCCGTACACCACATGTCAGATTGTACTCTCCATAAATGGGGCCTCTGGGCTTGGGCATGATCAAGGGTAGAGACGCTGGAAATAGGGTGAGATTGGGCGCGCGCCCTGAGTGGATATGACTGACAGATGAATGCGGCGGATATCCATCCAAGCGAGATGGTGGTGGAATAAATGACTACGGATTGCCGTCTGCGCAGTACGAGGGAAGTGAAGGTATGTACTGCGATGCTAACAGTGAAGTAAGCAGTCGCAATGTTTCCAAATTGCATGAACATGGCCTGGGCCGTGCACAGAGCATCTAGAAGAGGGTTTGAGTGGGGAAGTGATGGAGCCGCATGTCGGACACGCACCTTCGGTTATGCCTCTCTTGAACAAGTACGGTAGCCCCATGAGCCCTGCTGCACTGCTGAACATGTTGGCGATAAGTAGGCATGCAGCGTAGTATCCGAGCTGCGTATGGAAGAAGACATATTCTCGTGTTTGTGTTATATTGCGCTTGTACAGACGGAGTATTGCCAGCCAGATTACGCGCACGGTAATCGAGAACAAGGCTAGTGTGGCGAGTATGGCGACAACATTGACAACCTGAAGGAAGTCAAATGTGAAGCCAGCAATGATAGATGATGAGCTTACAACTAGGCCAGCGAATGTATCCTTTGTGATAGGAAAGAAGGCCATTTCGTAGATGAACAAAGGGGGGCAATCTAGCGCGCAAAGTACCAGACGTTGAGCGCGCAGGTAAATATTCCAATACGACGGGAGCGGTCGTCCTGCGCCTCGTCACGTCAAAGTATTCTGCTCGAGAATACGGGAGATGAACCACCGAAGAAAAAGAAAAGAAACAAAGAAAGTGGATGAAGAGGAGAACGAAAGAGGAACAAAGCCGGTGCTTGATCGCGGCACTATGGACTTGTATTTGACGATATTTGCGGAGTCAGCCTGCGCACTTCGAATTTTGATTTTCGTTACGGAAAGTTGAAGTTCTAGATCTTCATCGCAATCTGCATAAGAACAAGATATCGTCGTCTTCACGACCATCATCCGACCCTGTGACAACACGTCCGTGAACTCGTCAACGACGTGAAAGCCTATCCTTCTACTCTTCAATTCTCTTGTCATCTGGCTTGACTTCGGATGTTCTCGGGAAACGAAATATATGAAGTTACCAAACATCCTGGCCTATATTTCTATCCGTGTATAACGCGAATCTGACGATCTAGCCGACTGCAAGCCTCTTGTCCCTAAAAGTATGGCTCATAGGAACAATTGTCTTCAAGGGTAAGTAAAGGGGACTTGGCAGCTCGATTGATCAAGCGTCGAATCAGAGTTCCGCATAAAACATCCGTTTTTTAATGTATCGCGCGACACAAAGGCGTCGGCCACCGAACGCAGAAACCATCGAGCTCTTTGTAACGCGAACTCTTGCTGCGCGGAGCGCGGTGGAACCTAAAAGGGTGCCCGCAAACCATCCCCTTGACACCAGGAATGACACGAGCGCATAGATGTACGCAGATTGCTCGGGACTAGAAACGAATGCTCCTCGTAGTCTAGGAAAGAGGACTTGGAGCGAAATCATCCTTGAGTCAACTGACCAACGAGGGCTCTTCAGCGCCATGGGCGTCTCGGGTAAAGGACTGTGCTGGCCCCGCGCGTTCGCAGGTGTGGTCATCAAGGAAATGTAAGCCCGTGTAAGCCACATTTAAGCAACAGCCCTTCTCCGAAATAGCAATTCAGAATGCGGGCGGCCGGAGATATGTACAGTGGAGTGGCTCAAACTCTTCGGTACGAAGAAAGCGCGCGGTACGACGCTAGTATAATGTCCACTTTCACGTCGTCAGCAGTAGAATCAAGGCCGGGATGACTGCCAGAACCGGGGATTGTTTGTAGGAGCAGCAAGTTGATGAGGCGACGTCCAAACATCGATATCCCGCTGAAGAGTCGGAGTCTGGAACAGCGGGTACCTCGCCTCTACCTTCAGTCTTTTTCCAGAGCGCCCAGATATCACGAGGTCTTCGTGATTTTCTCATGGACGTCGACGCCTAGAATTGATACTTCCTGGTTCAATTTAGTTTCGTATCCACGTGTCTCGCCGTTGCCACTCAGACAGAGAAACTGCCAGGTCCAGGATAGTCTACGCCATTTGCTAAAAGTGATAAAAGGATCTAGCCAGTTGAAGTAGCGTCGTCAGAACAACCAGAAAGAAGAAGACTGTATCAGAACAGAGCTATATCACGGATGCAGCGCATTTTAAAGTTCGCGATTTACTTAGCTGCGTCCAGTAAAGTCGAAGGGATCCGTCGCACTTGGAAGTTGGAAGAGCAGGAAGCAAAGACGGGTACCGGCCCGAATCCCGATGTTTGTCAAGGGCGTGACGAAGGGCCACAGTGCCCAGCAGAGTTTTCGTCAGATTCGTTCGCCTGAACGATCACGATGTCTCGCGTGCCAGTGCCTTCGTCGCGTACGCAGACAAAGCCTGCGAAATCTCCGTCGACGCCGCTGAGAGCGCGGACACCGGTGGCGCCACCAGCAAGGACTCGTACAACGTCCTCATTGAGTCCGACACCAACGCCGACGCCGCTGAGAACTCGCACAACGTCCACATTGAGTCCTACACCAACGTCGACGCCGAGGTTACGAACAAAGTCGACGACCAAGCCGGTCCCAAAGGCCAAGGTCGAAGACTTGCCACCCCCACTACCGCCTCTTAGCATTAAAGAGGCTATTGCATTGAAGCGGGCTGAGGCGAAGAAGGCTCAAGCGCCAGGCAGCAGCGGGCTTGCAGTTGAATCATTGGAGGACGCCGTACCCTCAACAAATGAACCAGCGCCGGACGAGGACGTGTACGGAAGGCAGTCTGTGAAGGAGACAATTGAAAGGGCAAGAAGTACAGGTAATTGAATGCCACCTCGTTTTCATACTGTCCCTAACTCTAGTCAAGGACATCTGAATCTGGCGACTCGCAATTTGCCATGTATACCCTCCATTCTCTTCAGTATTCACCTCGGTGTCACCGCCGAACCTCTGAAATCCGTGCCAACCGAGCCTCCCTATGGCTCCGACGCGCCTCCGTCCAAGAAGGCAGCGTGGTTCGAGGCGCAGGATCTGAAGACACTCAAGATTGGAAACAACGAGATCATAGAGATTCAACCCGAAATATCCATGTTTGGGTCCTTGAAGAACATCGATGTATGTCGTATGTATATCGCCATGTGCTTTCTATAACTTTTAACGGCTTTATAGATGCATAAGAACAGATTGACGTCCATACCAGAGACGTTAGGGGATCTGTCATCCCTAGCCGCCCTCGATCTCTCGCATAATGCCCTCACCAGCGTACCTGCTGCTATATTCTCCCTTCCAGAACTCACGGTCCTCAATCTTTCTCATAATGCGCTCACAACACTCCCTTTCAACGCGCCTTTTGCCGACGGCCGCTCTGGATCAGCTTACTCGACGAGTGAATTCTTCACTCCGGCCGTTAATCGAGCAATCACGCCTCTACCGCGCCTTGTAACCCTCGAAGCATCACACAACAAACTTCGTGCCGAAGCCATTGACTCTTCGCATATACCCACCTCTCTCGCGAAGATCGATCTATCTCACAATCCCCTCGGGATCCGCAACCCAGCTACCCAAGAACTTGTCCGCAATATTGGCTCGCTTCATGCGCTTACCGAGTTGCGCCTCGGCAATGCTGAAATTGGAGACGATGCTTTCCCGCCTGACCTCGCGTCGAACCCAATCTTCATGGTACTGCGAATACTGGACTTGCAAGATACTGCTGTTACCCGGGATGCAATTGTCACAGCACTTAAAGGACTGCAGCAGCATGTTACGACTGAAATAACCGCAGGAGAGCCGCCAGAGGGGACCTTACAGGTTACAGTGGGTAAATTGATAGTCAAAGAATATTGGGAAATAGAGGCGGAGCGAAGACAGAAGGCCCGCACAGCGAGGAATACAGAGGGGTCTGGGATTAGTTGGGGGACTACATCAACAAAGGGCAATGGAAGGAACACCGAGGTTGTTAAGGAGCCTTGGGAAGTCGAGGCAGAGCAAGGTCTCTTGTCGGAGGGTGCTAAGCGACGCGCTCGCGCCCAGGCTGCTACGGCTACGGCTCCTACTCCGTCGGTGCCCAACAAAATTACTCCTCCGAAATCGCAGGAGAAGGAGGCATGGGAGATCGAAGCGGAGCAGGGATTACTCACGGAAGGCGGCAAACGCAGAGCGCGCGCCGAGGCTGCTCTCAGGGCACAGCAGAAGCTTAAAGTCGATGCTTTATCGTCCTCACGAGGTCCGAGCCCGACAAATCCTACTTTCTCGTTGTCGAACCCGCAGTACTATGACGAGGCAAGCAAAACACTCACACTACCTCCTTCTGCTCCGCCTTCTAAAGTGGGACACTTCCGGACATTTTCATGTGCCCCAACTTCATCCTCGTTTGGTGCTCCCCCGTCTCCACCGTCGGATATCGCGCTACCTACGCCCACGCTGCCGCTTACAGCCATCTTGGCTCAGCCATTCGCTGAATCCTTGAGGACTCTGACGCTCGTGAACCGACGCATGGATCGGTGCTTTAGCTTGCTAATGGAGGACCAGCCGTCGCTTCCTAACCTCGAGGAGCTGGATCTGGAAGGATGCAACCTCTCCGATCAGGTTGCAGTTACGAGGTCTGATACTCCTTCCGCGGCTGCGCACCCAAGTCGGAGCACCGAGTCTCTTCTTCCGCTCGTCACTAGGCTCTTCCCCAGTCTACAGGCCTTGAACTTGTCGTACAACACGCTGTCGAGTGGATTTCTCACGATGGAAGCGCTGTCGTCGTTGATATTGTGTACATCGCAGAGGAAAGGTTTGAGGCGGCTGGCTTTGAGAGGGAACAAGATTACAGAGTTGGATGGGCTGAAGGCGATCGCTGAGCTGTTCAAGGGACATCGCGACGTGCCGGGATGGAAACTTGATGAATTGGACTTGCGAGACAACGAGATTGGCAAGTTGCCTCCCGAGCTGGGGCTTTTACCCTTGGATGTTTTCTTGGTTGATGGCAATGTGTTAGTAGTGCTTTCTTTCAGCACGTTCTAGTTATTGACGCGTCCTTGACAGATTCCGAGTTCCCGCTAGACGTATTTGGGAGAGGGAGGGCACAAAGGGTCTGCTGAGCTGGTTGAGGGGTAGAATTGAGTAACCTAAGAATGGTGCTCGCTATTTAATGAATGGATATAGTATAGCAACTTGCCTGCTTCATGTTTACTTGTTTAGATCGGAACGGATATTTTAATCGTGTTGTTCACACTGAGCGTTCATGATAGCGATCGAGCGGTACTACTAAGCTACCGCTTCGTAAAAAATCTCTCGATACCCTCTTTGCTTTTTTGGTGGCTCCTTGACACGTTTCTTTTTCTTGACAGGCTCTTTCAGCGGTTCGCGAGGAGTAGCTGGGTCGTCGGCCTCTTTGCTCAGATCTTGAGCAAAGTGCCAATCACTGTGCTCCATCTTCATCTCCTCCAACGCAGCATCATCTGCTGTCTCGTCGCCAGAGATTGAAGAAGTTGGGAGCCTGACCTCCTTGTTACATCGAGAACAAACGAAGAAAACCTTCTTCGCGTCATTTGCGTCCGAGTCAGCACCGTCTTCTTCCCTCGTGCGCTTTGTTCCGAGAAACCCAGCAATGCTCTGCAGCCCCGACTCGGCCGTCTCTATCCCGGTAAACGCCAACTGTACGCTGGTCACTTTCATTGTTGTAGCGCTGCCGACTAGGTCCTTCCAAAGCTTGTCGCCTGCCGCGGCAATCACGTCTACATTGAAGTCGCGATTGAACGGAAAAGCTGCCTGTTTAGACCTCGAAGCTTCATAGCCTGTGAAATGTAAGGTCAATGGGATGCGGGAGCGTAAGGACTTGTAACTACTGACCTTTCCGAGCGTGGAGAACCAGTGTCTTGGCCAGAGGTTGGATTGGCCTCTCGCGCGTCTTTCAGTCGAAGTGCGAGCTCAGCGGCAAGGACTCGGATCCAATGATGTCCTTCAGAGGCTTTCGTGATAGGCTGGGGGAGATTCTTCGACGCGAGCATGCTCTTGTTGACTGCCGACTTTGCCTTGACTGTATTCCGGCTCAGAAAGAAGGGACAAGTAGACGAACATTAATTGAATACTTCCGTTCGGTCAATCCCGCTGACAATCTGTGAGAACATGTCGAACATCAATGAACGAAGATCTCACCGGAGAATCTCGTAGACCCAAATGGCGCCCTCGCCAAACTTCTGTTGCATTTCTTCTAAAACAGGAAACGTGGCTAAGAAAGAATTGGGCGAGGATCAGAACCGCACATGCCTAAGCTGACGGAGCTGGAGGATGGTCATGAGATGGAAAAATTATGTAGAAGAAAGTCCATACAGTAGGTCCTCCACATTGGATACATCATATTCTTTTGCTAAGGCGTCTCCGAGTTTGCCACCTAGGAAACGGATCTACATTTGCATGTCAAGGTTACACGCGGGATCATGAGATTGATAAACACCTTCTGAAAGGCCATGGGCTTAAGATAGTTTGGTATGGCAGAATTACGCAAGATGCTCTACAGCCAGCTCACTTGAATTTCCTTTGACGCGGACAGAGAGATGATGGACTAACTTGACTGTTTGGTTTACGATATGATGCACTCAGCTGGAAACGACGTCAGTCTATGGTTGGGCGGTCGACGACGGCTTCCGTACCTTGGCCAGAAACTTGTTCCGTGCGATGCCCTGAGAAGTACATTGATATTATGAAGAAGATTGATTGCGAGCATGACTTGGTCACATACAGCGGAAAGCGTATAGCCGAGTTTTGTCCTGACTGCCTCTCTGACGTCGTGCATCAGTTGAGCAGCAATGGCGAGGGCAACGTCGTGCCATGTGCATGGGTGATCCGGTTGCACGGTGCTATTCGTGTCGGTGTCATTACTTGGACTTGTATCGACAGGTATAAGAAAGCCAAGGTTGTCCCACGAAATTTGTGGCGGGGGCGGAAGTGCCGTGTCCATGCCATTGGGCGCGTCCTTCGGTAGCTCGGCAAGATATGGATATCGCTGTAAAAGAATTGCGCGAACAGGTTTTGTGAAATCAATGAAAGCTTCATCAATAGATGCCTTTTCTTGGATAAATCAGAAAGAGATGCCACAAACCCATATTCTCGTACCTATTTCGGCGTCTAGAAGCATTTCCTTGAACATCCCCAGGATCTTCATACTTTCTCTGCGGTAATAATCAAGTGAGACCTGGAATAATCCCAATCACTCCCACGAAGTCTCGAGAGGTACCGGCCGGGACGGTACCTTGTGCGTTCTGGAGTCGACATTTTCCCAGTAGCCAGGCTCTTTTTCGCCCTCTTTGTACGTGGCGACATGGATAACCATCAGCTCTGGGCATCGTGCTTTCGCGTCCTTGATCTTGTCCATCCGAGAGATGCCGAATTTACGGGCAGGGTAATTTACCGCAATAATTGATTCCCATTGCAGTACCACAAGAGGTTGGTCAGTTACTCCGAGCCGAACCATTTCGCACGCTGCGTAAAAGGCATCACTGTCGCAGAGAGCAATAACACGGAGAGGATCCCGGACGCCCAAAGTCTGAGAATAGAGCTGGCGGTATGTAATCACTGGATCCAGATCATCAAAGTCGGTGTCCGCAGCTTTCGCTTTGCCCTTCCAAGGCTTGACAGGGGAACCGGACATGGTGGTTAAGGAAAGAGTGACATTCACGTGATGGCACGCGACGCGTCGGTGACTGGGGTGAGCCGGACCGGACACCCGGGGCAGACGAACAGGAGACTCGGAGATGAGCATCTCTCGCACTGTCGCGGGTAACACGCCTTTAAATTTGTACCAGGGAAAAGAAGACGGTTACCCGCGGATGTCAACAACAGCAAGTAAATACGACATCGACTGATCGCGATGTCGCTGACCAATTCAGCCACTCTTATTGGACACTGTCTTATAACTTGGTAGGTGGTTTCCTGGAAATGTCTTTACGTCTTGCCTTATCGCCTTTCACAGCTTGTCTTACTCGCCTCCATACCTACCAGAGCATACGAAGAATGGCCCACGCCAAGTCGATTCCTGTTTTGGACGAGTCTGAGCTCAAAGATGGCGAAATGTGTGCTCGTTTCTCCGAAGAGACGCAGATTGTCCCCTTCTTACACCAGAAATAGGAAAGAAGTTGCTTTTGAGCAAGGAAAGGTTTTGCTCGCACGACTGGGCGACCAAATACACGCAACCAGCGCATTCTGCACCCACTATGGTGCCCCGCTGGCCAAAGGTGTCCTTAGCCACGATGGACAGGTTACCTGGTTAGTTACGCCATTATTCATGCCCTTCTCTATGTCTAATGCTTATCTAGTCCATGGCATGGAGGTATATAGTGTAACGTGTTCATCATTGACACAGCCTGACGCACTTTGGACAGCCTGTTTCAACGTCTGCAACGGTGACATTGGTACGGTGCTACCGCAGAGTTATGTGATGCACTGTTCTGAACGTCACCTTCAGAGGATGCACCTGCCCCCGCTGGCATTCATTCTTTCAAAGCTCACGTGGCAGATGGTAAGATACATGTAACCGCCCATCCAGAATACACCCTTCCAGCAAACAAGTCCCGTCCCCCGAAGTTGTCGACTACTGGCTTCGATGCTGTCGGCAAAGGCGTCATCATAGTCGGTGGCGGCGCCGGGGCCTTCCATGTCATGGAAAGTTTGCGAGAAGTGAGCTGGTTTACGCCTTGCAAGCTATTTACTTTTCTGACGTTAATTAGAATGGTTATAAATACCCAATCACTATGCTCTCCCGAGAACCGCATGCACCCATTGACAGGTCAGTCATTAGCTAGGTTCAGCGGGTTCCTTCTCGTTGATTATTTGTCCAGGACCAAACTAAGCAAGGCATTGATTACTGACGCCTCAAAGGTGGAATGGAAAAGTGCCGCTGAAATGAAGATTAAATTCGGCACTAACCTTCGCACCGGCGTCGTAAGATATCATCTACTTCAATAATGTCTAGCTAACTCTGAAATAGACCGTTACGTCTTTGGATCTGGTTAACAGAAAGGTCGTCATCGACGGCAAGGATGCTCTAACATACGATAAGTTGGTACTAGCAACTGGATCCACTCCTCGTCGTCTGCCTATCCCTGGAGCAGACTGCGAGAATGTGTACACATTCAGAGGCATCGAAGACGCCAAGGTAGTAGATGCAGGTCGGTATCTGGTCTCTCGTCGTGAATGAAGGCTCATCGTCACTCTGTAGCTGCACAAAAGGGCAAACGTGCAGTGCTTCTCGGCACCTCGTTCATAAGCATGGAACTCGCGGTCGCTATGGGTAAACGTGAACTCGCTTCAATCGACGTTATTGGAATGGAAGAAGTTCCGTTCCAAGCCGTCCTGGGAAAAGAAGTTGGACAGGCGCTCATGAAGGTTCGATCGCTCCCTTGAGATATGCATCTTCAGCTCATGGCGTTGACCCAAGTACCACGAGTCTCAAGGGATCAAGTTCCACATGCAAGTCAAGGTCGAAAAGATCGTGGTCAGTGAAGAAAATGACAAGCTAGCGACCGGCGTGGTGGTGAATGGCGAGACCATACCAGCCGACTTTGTCATTATGGGAGTTGGTGTTGCCCCTGCAACCGAGTTGCTCAAAGGCCACGTCGAGCTCGAGAAAGATGGTGGCGTAAAGGTGGACGAATACATGAGGGTGCTCAATGTGCCCAACACGGTCAAGGGTTTGTACGCAATTGGTTCGTGCTCAGTCTCGAAGGCAAAATCGTTGTTTACCAATGCTGCAGGGGACATTGCTTCACCACCACTTTTTGCTGGGCAGGGTTACGCAAGAATCGAGCACTGGAATGTAAGATTAACAGCTATTGTCTCAGGCCGTTCTCCAACTCGTTTTCCAGGTTGCATCAAACCAAGGACGCGCGCTTGGCCAGTCCATTGCCGGCATTCCCAAAGTGTACAAGAAAGTGCCGGTCTTTTGGAGTGCGCGTAAGTTGTTTGTTCCGGGCTTTATACATCACTAAGCCGGTCGCAACGTCAGAGGGACAGCAATTGCGCTATTGCGGCTACGGTGTCGGCTTTGAAGATGTCATCATTACCGGTGATGCAGAAAAGCTCAAGGTAAATGTTTGTGTCGGACCACAGGGTTTTGTCTGACACGGTCCACATCAGTTTGTCGCGTATTATGTCCAGAACAATCGTGTCATCGCCATCGCAAGGTGTGGACGCCCGAAATTATATGAGCCTCCTGATAACCATTGTTCGCAGCATGCAAAATGACCCTGTGATGAGCAAGTGTGCCCAATTGTTGAGATTGGGGATTATGCCTTCGCCTGAGGAACTCCGAGGAGGCCTGGTATGTTCCCATTGGTCCCGTGTGTCGTCCCATCCTGACCAATTTTTGTGCAGGACCCATTATCGATTGACATTTCGAGTCAAAATTCGGTAGCTGCCCAGCAAACGGTTTCCGTGTAAATCTGTACCAGCCAAAGAAAAACTGTACCATAGTTTGTTGTAACATAGTTCAGGACGCATGAATGTAGCTCGGTGTAGCCAGGTATTAGAGTCACCAACTGAGCCGGTGGCGCATTGCCTGGATCGGACGGATTCTACCTCATCTCGATTTCAAACGTGTCTTCAAGGGGAAGCGCGGTCCCTTTGCCCTGGCTATCGATATAGAGAGCCGGGGGTCTGCGGAGCGCACCGTAAATGAAAGAGAGCACGGCGAGTTACGTGGTAATGGGCAGCTACAGCACAGCCGGGAGAGTCAGACACTGATGGGCGGATATCCACGCTATCGATGTCATTCAAAAGGTGACGTTGGCGCACGGTGAAGGGTGGTGCGTAGGCGTTGGAGAGAATGCCAAAAGCCGGCAGACGGCGCGTGCTGCCTAGACCGGGCAGGAAAGCTGTACCGGCAGGTTCTAGCAAGCAGTGGACCGCAGAAAACAGAAAAATTAAAGAAAAACACGTCCTGCTAGATAGTCTACAGTATACAGCGTCGATATAGACTAGAAAAGGAAGGAGCAGTGCTGGGAACAAGTGGCTGTAGGAGCTAAAGCCACACGTTGTTTGGTTCGACTTGCCTGGTGACAAACAGGGTACATTCCGAGCAGATTACTTGTATCGGTGCTCGGAGTGCTGACGCCCACTCTCACCGTTACCACCACGTCGTTCACCACCGTACAGACGATGCAGGCTGCCGTGCACTCGATGCAGCCGCAGATGCTCTCACAGTATTCACGCCAGCCACCCAATGGCGTCAGTTCGTCCACTGCGGGTCCCAGTATCCTGCCTACGCCGCCAGTGGGCACTCGCAAGCGAAAACGTGCGCAACAGGTCACCATCAGCTATAGCGAAGTCCAGGAGGTCGACAATGACGGTCGTCTCCGCGACGTTATCATCATCGAGGATACACCTCCACCAACCATGTCGCCCGCCGCCTCCCTCAACGGCGGTTATTCTGCATCCTACCAGCCGCCGCTATATTCTGCACCTATTCGCACACGGGCACGAGCTGCTGCCGAGGCACAAGCACTATCGGCGAGTTCATCGTCTACCATACTGGCTCCCCCAGCCAAGAAACGGAAACGGGACCATGAGGAGGTCCGTGCGCTACCTGGAAAGAAGCCTCTTTTGAGCACCCATCATGCTGTACCCTCTTCTCAGTCCAAGGCATGGGACAGCAGGACCGTTGCCACGTCTGACGATGTAAGTTGTTCCAATCGAAACCTTTCTTAACATGACGTGTTAATGGTGTTTTTTTCACTCCCAGAACTCCAAGAGCGCAGTTTCTTGCGACGACAAGGAAGGGCACTATATCATTGTCCCTAATGACCTGATCCACCGGCGCTGTGAGTCCTTTTCCGATCGTCGTGGTCGTACCCTGATCCTTGGCCACAGATCGCACCGTAAAACTACTCGGCCAAGGAACCTTCGGCAAGGTCGTCGAAGCCATAGACACAGAGACCAACACAAGAGTGGCCATCAAGATTATCCGTGCCATCCAGAAGTACCGCGACGCCAGCAAAATCGAAGTGCGTGTGCTACAACGACTGAAAGAACGCGATCCCCTCAATCGCCAGTACGTACACCATGCCGTATCTCATCTCATCTCATCTCTTTCCAGCAAATGTGTTCACCTAGTGCACTGGTTTGATCACAAAAACCACATATGTTTAGTGACCGAACTTCTGGGGATGTGTGTGTACGACTTTTTGAAGGATAACGATTTTGCGCCCTTTCCGCGACACCAGATACAATCATTTGCGCGCCAACTGCTTGGGAGCGTTGCCTGTAAGTTTCCTCACGGCTTCGTTATCAATACTAAGCTCCCATCACCAGTTTTACATGATCTCAAGCTCGTTCATACCGACTTGAAACCAGAGAACATCTTACTTGTTCACAATGATTACAAGACCGCCAGTGTTCCTGTTCCTGGAAAGGTATGCTCTTCGTTTCTTCTCTAGTTCCGTTATTGACACCGACCGTTCTCAGCGAAATGCCCCACCGAAGCTCAAGCGTATTTTACAATCAACAGACATTCGTCTTATTGACTTCGGCTCGGCCACCTTTGAGTCTGAGTATCACTCAACGGTCGTTTCCACACGTCATTACCGGGCACCAGAAATTATTCTAGGTCCGTGATTCTTTATCCCAGATTGACAGAATGCTAATCTTCCTCTTTAGGACTGGGCTGGTCCTATCCTTGCGATGCATACTCCCTTGGGTGTATTCTGGTCGAGTTCTTCACCGGCATTGCCCTCTTTCAGACTCATGACAACTTGGAGCACCTAGCCATGATGGAGGCGGTCATGGGCAAGATGCCGAGCGATTCGCCCGATTAGGCGCCCGCACGAAACCAGAGTTCTTCAAAGAGGGATGCAAATTGGACTGGCCGAAACCTAAAGCCACCGGCAGAGTAAAAAGGATGTTCGCTCCACCAGAGCACTTGCGGTCAGTACTCAACTCCCGTTGTTGCGGACGTTCGCCTTACTCAGCTTTCACAGGATGTCATACCGCAGACTGACCGGGCCAATATACAGTTTCTGAACCTGGTACAGAAGCTCCTTGCTTTTGATCCTAATCAGCGTATTACAGTCCGGGAAGCGCTAAACCATCCCTACTTTTCTCTGAACATACCGGAAGAGATATAGCATTGCTTCGTTCGCGGCAGTTGCTCTTTCGCTGTCGCGAGATCCTCCTATTACCGACTCTGTGGTATGTATTCGATAGATACCCACGGCGGAAATCGAGATCGCATAGAAAAGGCATGAGTACTCTGCTCAATTTCACTATAATTATCAAGGCATCCTCCCATATATATAGTCCACTCTCCTTCGTTATTCGGTTTTGTATATCCTTTTTACTCCTTTTTATGACTTTTGGCTTCAGGTGCATGTCTACGTTTTCTCATCTTCCTATCAACGTGTAACACCAGCTAGCAATCAATATGTACGACTGATACACTACTTATGCATACAGTTCATTGCTCAATTTTCTGGGCCACGTCTGATCCACACCTCTAGTTCTACGGCATCACCTCAGTCAAGTAATCGGTTTCAAGTCCAAGCATTTGCCGACGCATTGATATTGTGATGAATGATCGAGGCAAAAGCTGTCGCTGTATAACTGTGATACCAAAACATACTGAAGCACATGGTTGGTGGTAGCTCGTCACCAGTTGGCCATCGAGAACGGCGCGCTCTCCATTTCTTGCTCGTACTCCACCTCCACCCGCGGACCTTCTGTAGACAAGAATGAGCTCGTGTAATCGAAGACGAAACGCGCGTTGAACGTACTTTTTGTCTTCTTGTCTGGCCGCTTGCGAGCGGGTTTTGTTGGTGGAGGCATTTTCCGCTTTCCGAGTGATGATTTTGGCGCGTTTTCGGGAGAATCGTCTGAGTCTGAGTCCTCGTCATCTTCATCGCCAGACGCCTCATCCTGCAAAGCGATAAGAACAGATGTACGAGAGAAAGCAAGTCAAGAACACTCACCGCAGCTTCTTCTAAATCACTCAGCCCATCATCATCCTCATCTTCGTCCCCGCTGATATCACTGACAAACTCCCGGTCGTCCCACTCGTTCTCCATCTCGGCCTCGAGCTCTTCCTCGTCCTCTTCGTCAGTTTCGTCGTCCATCATGTCCTCGAGGGCTTTCTCTGATGTTTGTCCCTTCTTTTCGCGATCCAGAACAGCTTGCCAGACACTTTCGTTGACGTTTAGAGGTGCATCACCGTAAGCCTTGGATTTCAATCTTTCGATGAGCTCCTTTTCGATGGAACGTTCGAGGTGGGCAGCAGAGAGGGCCTTGCGTTCGCGAACAGCTTCACGGCGATCGAGTTTTTTCTTGACCCCGATTAGTTTTGGCCTAACGAAACTTGTGAGCTGATGCGCGGTGCAAGGTAGTTGAACGTACTGTTCTCGTAGCTGTAAGCGCCTCATCTTGATGAGGTATTGGGTTATTTTCGTGAGACGCTGTTTGCATTTGTGAATGGTGAAATTGGGCCAGTGTATTAGTTCGGCGTCGATCTAATGAACGATTAGAGAAGTCTTGAATAGGCATAGTGAGAACGCGCCTGTTCCAATGCTTTGGTATAGTTGCTGGATAGTTTTATCTTCTCCCACATATGCGCAGGCGTATGGGCGCGCTCTATAGTCTTCACATAGAGATAGAGGACACCTGTATGCCGTCAATACAAGCCAGTCGATTTGGTAGTCAGTCATACGGACCCTCTTTTTCGCGTATGGTGGCATATCTAGAGTTGGCGAGCGGGCAAGACTGTCTGTTGCAGAGACCTGTTACATTGTATTCATTTCGGCAGAAATTTTGGGTGGTTGTTCTGAGTGATTTGTTAGGAGATGCACGCGGAGCGTAAAAAGGCATCTTACTTGACTTTGTAAGAGCAGAACTGAGTGTTAATGACAGACCAGATCACGTCGTCGCTTTGCATGGTGGCGAGGTGGATTCAAGCTTGAAAACCGAAATATTTGCAAAAGATGATCGATGCCGCAAGCGGAAGGTGAGCACCTTCCTCGTATGGTATGTTTCCGGAGTAGACCGGCCGACACCGTATCGGGACGTGGCAATTATTTCGATTGCTCAACACAACCTTCATCTCCTTCACCGTTATCGTTGTCGTTGTCGTCGAGCACAACAGCTTTCTCGGTTTACCGGTCATCCGTCATGCGTTTCTCTGCTTTTCTTGCGTCGCTCGTCTTCCTCGTCAATGTCGTCGTGTCTTGTGCGTCTTTCCTGTTCAAGGTCTAACACGAGTGTTCATTACGATTCTCTTCTTGTAGCCCCCGCGGAAGATGCACCTGCTGAGCCTGAAATCCTTGTTGTTGCTTCGTGGCCCGAGTCCAACCCATTCGGCCGTATGTCTTGCTATTATTCCACGCCACCCCAATTCTCATGCTGCTCAAGACGTCGTGAATGGCGAAAAGAACTTGCTCTTACTCAACATTGAAAACAAGTCGGACAAGAATGTCACTCTTTTGAACATGGCCGGATCCATTCACCACGCAGAGTCGAACGCGTTAATCAAGAACGTATGCATTCCCTTTCTTCTGTCCAAGACGTTCGCTCACACTGTATAGTTGACAACCGCGCCCTACGGAATTACTTTAATTCAAGGAGTCAAGCTTCAGCTACCGTACACGTTCTACAGCGAGTGAGTATTCTACTTCCGCCATTCAACCAAGTGCTTACCTGTAATTCAGGTTCAAGGTAGCCATGTCCCCTCCTTCACTCGACACGCAATCTTAATGAACATATCATAGCCGGGTGACTTACGCCTCAACATTTGGATGGAGCACGAGTCTGAGGTCTGTATTCGATCGTGTCGTCGAGTGTTCTATGCTCATGCCACCTCAGGGCGAGAAATACTCCGTATCGGCCTACGACTCCATTATCACCATTGTCGAGCCCGAGGTCTCTATTTTCGATTTCAAGATGTGAGATATCACCCCTTTGATCATGCTTGTTCTAATGACCTCCCCCAGGATCACGACCTACCTTATGGTTCTTGCTATCTTCGGTGGAGTTGGTTACATCACCTTCCTCTCCTTCGTTCCCCAGTCCAAGAAGGCTAAACGCGCGGACGTCAGCGCCCCCGTAGGGACCGCCACCGCGACTGGCGCAAGTGGATACCAAGACGAATGGATCCCCGACCACCACATCCGCAAGTCGAAGGCGAAGAAGAGCGGCGCCCTTAGCAGCGGTGATGAACTCAGCGGCGCAGAAACCAGCGGCGGAGAGGGCAGAAAGCGCAAAGCCAAGAAGTGATTGCTGGCTGAACCCAAAAAGGATAGCTCCCTGTATTCTCTATCATCTTATGATTTGTGGACAATGGAAGCATTTCCAGGTCGATCTAACTGCTGCGTCAATTCAAGCTTCTGACCTCTGATATACATACATCGCAAGGTCTGATCCATACTCTCCAGTTCGACCGAGCAGACGCCCGACCTACCGTCGAGAAGATCTATAGGAATTCTATTGCAGTTCGGCTAGACCTGATGCATGATGCGACGCGGATGTTGCTATTGCAGTTTTAGTCGTCGACTTGATGGCGCTTGACTAGCTTGACTGCACGCTATAATGAGCTTCGTTTAACGTTAGAAGACTTCTATTCGGATGTAGGGTCATCAGGCTGACTCATACCCAGAGCAATTTCTCAGGTTCGAATTTGCATGCGCTATTTCCATCCCCCACTCTTTCACCTTCTTTCACATACTCTTTCTTGTTTTCTCTCATGTGGCCCAAATGCATTCCACTCATTCTACTGGCATCGGCGCACCTTTCCTTGGCTGCTTCGTTAGCCAAGATACTCGTCTACACCAGGACACTAAACTTTCGACATGACTCCATCCCCACTGCTGTGGAAGCACTGAAAGCACGCTCGTCGAGTATTGATGTGGAAATCGACAACACGGAGGATCAGAACATGTTTAACGATGAAACGCTCTCGGCTTACGACGCCGTCCTATTTCTGAGCACAACGGGGGACGGTATGTCCGGGTGTCGTGAGGTATGATGATATGTAATTGGCTGACATGTCCGTCCTGGACAGTACTGGACGATGCAGGCAAAACGGCTTTCCAAAAATATCTGAACCTAGGTGGAAACTTCATTGGCATTCATGCCGCCTCGGATACCCTCAACACGACGGCATTCTACGGCCAGGAGTTGGGTTCGTCTGTTATTGGAGTCTTCTCCAGCATGCTGACGGCGATTATAAGGCGCTTACTTTGATTACCATCCCGAGTTACAAAACGCGGTGAGGAAACAATCCTTTGACGCGTTTGAGCTTTATTAATGACCTTTAAGACAATCCTTGTGCTCGACGACTCTCATCCAAGCACTCAAAAACTGCCCACGGAATGGCCTGTGCAAGACGAGATGTACGAGCTGATGCTTCGCCCTGAAAGAGACTGATATGGAACCTGCGTAGGTACAACTTCAAATCAGATCCACGAGATGTGGGAGCAGTCGTTGTACTGACCGTCAACGAATCCACCTACACCGGTGAGAAAAGTACAGTCATATGTTGATGTTAATTTCACGAGAAACAACAGACGATGGGACGCGGCAGTACGACCAGGGAAGTCCACATCCAATAGGTGAGTTGGTAACACGCCCATGTTTCCGGGATTTGTGCTCAGTCTGTAGCATGGTATCAAGAGCATGGGGCAGGAGTTCAAAGCGGGGGAACGGCGGGCCGTAGCTTTTATACTGCTTTAGGTCATCTGAACGAGACATGGCAGGCGAGTGAATCCAGAAAACCAAGCGTGGTCTCTGACGCGCTCTAGGACGACACGTTCATGAGCCATGTCCTTGGTGGGATTCAATGGACATTGCTAGCAAATACGACCAAGGCCTTCAATGATAGTGCAGTCGTTGGGAATGGCGTCACGGTAGCTGCCGGGAATAATTCATCGACTAATAGCTCACAGACGTCTGATGGTAATGAGCATGATTCTGCGTAAGTTTAGTTCCTCCATGAACAGTTCAAATATTCACGGAAGATTGAAGACTAACTGTTTCTGTGTGGCCGGTGTGGTATTGTGCGATGTCTATGGTCGTAGTTTCCTTGTACTTCCAGTAGAGTTCTTGCACATTGTGGTATTTCAGACTCGCTCAGAAAACAGTGAATTCGCGCATGGATACATCTTCAGACATCTATGATCTTATATCCCTGAACCTACACGGTGGTCAACGAGTGTAGGGTTGAATAGTTCACTGCCACATACCTTGTGGGTCTTCAACATCGCCGCGTATTTCTCTGCAAGCCACCTGCAGTTCTCGTACGAATTGACGCCCTCCGACTTTTGACACTTCTCGAGCTCGTCGCGCACGAGCCGGGCCTCCATTGCCCGCACCCAGGACTCGCGGATGTGGTGGTCCTGTGCTTCGAGTTTGGCTGGCAGAATATGTGTTATGAGAGTCCGAATAATGGTGTGCGAAGGGCGGGCTACCTTTGAGCATAGCCCTCTGCTCGTCAGTAATTCTTGACATGGTCGGAAGTAACGAGTGATTTTGATTGGCCCTGTTTGCCGTCGGCTTCCTTCCTCTTCCTGACACTCACGAACTTGGGCAGGTGATCTCCATTTCAAGTATTACACTAATCAAGGCAGGATCGTTCTCTGGCAAAAGTACACGACTTCAATGTCATAACGGTCGTGAATAATCCCGTGTCTGCGTTCCACTCTACTAGTCCGATCATACTTCGCTGAAAAAAAAGACTTCTAAGCACTTGCTCGACGACTGAAGAACGGCGCTTGACCAACCTAGAATCGTGTCTTCGCGGACGACTTCATCCACTGGAGGCATCAGTCACTGACTCATGAGCTTGATATAGCCGACAACACGAAGGAAACAAATGACTGCTTACAGAAGTGAAAGCGTAACGTCGCCGTGGACCTTGGCCTTGATAGTCACCTCGACGTCAAGGTTCAAGTCCAGCCTGTGTGCCCCAAGTATCAGCTCGATATCAGTGGACATACAAAGCGAAAGCGCTCACCGAAGCTTCAAGGTGTCCTTCTTTTCGCTGCCTCCTCCTGCTGCATTTGTCAATCCTCCCGCGGTCTGCCCAAGTCCGCCGACAAGGCCGCCTACGGTACCACCTGGATTCTGCAGAAGTTGACCAGTATTCGTGAGGCCCTCGGGGGGACCTCCTTGATTACCACCACGTCGGCGTCTCCGCTGAGGAGGAGGATCGACGCTCTCAGAGCTGCGCGACATGCTGCGGGCGGTGCGGTTCGAGCGTGACGCTTGCTGCTGCCGCGGAAGGGGAAGCGCCGCGGGTGAGGATGAACGAGAGTTAGGCTCGGACATGTCAGGTACGTTTATTTGGTTTCCGTGAGGGTGATGGGAAAGTGAGGATCTACGAAGGTCTTTACTTCTTTAAATCAAACCGTGAGGAGGAGGAGCTGAATGACATCAATCTATCATGCATCTACATCATGTTTGACGCGCTACCGCCAGCAGTGGTAGGATAAGGTAAAGTATCAAACGGAGATATCCGTATTTGCTTGTGGATGGGGCACTCAATAGAACCTCAGTCTACTCATCTATGACGAACTAACGGTCATTTCAAGACCAACTGGTTGCTCGGCTCTTCTGGCATATTTTGCGCTTCATCAATTATTGACGACACTTGGCTCTACATGACGTCGCTGCACTCTAAAACTCTCAAGTTACGATGGAGGTGGCCTAATTGCGGTTCCCGCACTCACCTTTACTCTGCCACAACATCCCACAATGGTTCTCGGTATCATTGGTATCGCTGCTGGCGCGGTCGCCATTCCCCTCGGTGCCACCTCGACGTCTACTTCCGTCATCGGGATAGCCCAAGGTACTCAATCCCAACAATCGGGGTCCGGCAGCCAAAGTCAGCCTTCAGAGGCGGACAAGAACGATCCTCGTCTTGCAAAATTCACCATTACCACGGAATGTGATGAAGCAGACGAGTGTGATGACAAGCAGGTCGTCTTGCGCAACGGAAAGGCACGTCCCCGTCCTCCCCCGCGGCTCGTTCTACTAAGAGCGCTAACCTAGTAGTTCACAGCTCTACCTCGACGAACGGGATCCTGAACATCGTCGGTATCCCGAGGGCCACCCGTTCTCTGGATTTTACGTCGAATATCCTTGGGAGCAGAAGCCCCTTGGGCTCGTCTCCACCATCAAGCCCGATCCCCCCGAATTGAACTGGATTTATGTCGACAAGTATACGCAGGAGGTGAAGTACGGAAACAAGACGGCCAGCATAGAGCATCTTACGGGGCGGTGGGATTGGACTCCTGATCAGCAATGCGTTGTACTAGAGGGCTGGAAAGGGTTTCTAGCGTTTGAAGAGCGGCCAGGCGACTGGGTTGTGTGTTATGACAGACACGAAGATGGTTTGACGAGCGTTGGCGTAGGGAATCGGCAGGTGGTGGCGATTTCTCTCAAGAGGAATCTACTTTAGATTCAGGACCCTTATTCTAATGTATTGTGGCGATACGATATGGACTTGGTGACGGGATATTTATTCTTTCAGGATTCTCTATGTGAGGGAGTGAACTTGGATCTTTTTGATCGATCGATCGCGCCGCCACTACGCCACTGCCCCGATTGAGCTGGTCATGGATTAAGAGTACCGCATTACTTTGAGCTGTTCTCAGGTCGCTCCAGTCCGCAGTCTGCGCGTTCGCCTTGATTTTCTTGTAATGTGAACACTGATACTAGACGAAGGATGTTCGACGCTTTAACCGTCATGTTGTAATAGCCGTCCGAGTGCTTTGTCAAATTTATTAGCTACGCCCTTTCAAGTCATGTTTAAGTACGTATATGCGCCACTTTCACCGTCATACTCAAGTCATCGCTGGAGTACCTACCTTGAGTATATTCCAGGAACCGGTGCACTCTACAACGGTGACCAACATTACCCTCTTGAGCCACTCAGGTATCCAGAATGACATCGGTGAAATCATCACCATGATGTCAAGGCGTAGCTGTGGCGTCCCACCACCTACATAAAGCGACGACCTGGCTGGCAGCAGCGCCACAAACCAACCACCGCAGCGAACTAGTACTACCATGTCGCAAGCGGATATCGGCGAATTCCCCGGGCGCGACCTTGGCAAACAGCAGGAGCCATCGGCGGCCACCGACTCCACCGAGGATGAACGTACACCGGCGGAGGTGAAGAACGACAAAGAACTTGCGGAGCGTCTATCCGCTCTCATCGAGGATGCCAACTCGCGTGTCGTTCCTCTCACGAAGATGATTCGTAAGGTGCGCTACTTCTCCCGCATGACACGCGCGGAAGGCTGACTTACTTACTCTTCAGCACATCGAAAACATGGAGGCGAGAAAGGAAGAGGACCGGAACGAGGACGAGCTCGTCCAACAAGTCAAACCTCTCTTGGAGCAGGCCGAGAAGATCTTGAACGAGACACAAGGCTCTGTGAAGGGCGCGGACCCCGAGAAACGTCTCTCCAACAGAGCAACTCGGCATGTTCAAGATCACAAGGCATCTCCAGAAGAGCAGCGTCTCGCAGAAGCGCTCAAAGTGGTACGGAAGGACTCTACCTGTCATAAAACAGTTTGCTCAATCTATTCAGCTCTTGGAAGAAGTCGGTGGTACCATAGAATGGGCAAAGAACAAGCTGGACGCGTTTCCGAAAGCTAAAAAGGATCTTGGGCCGCTTCTCGACGCATTGGGCCGTTCGTATAACTTCATGGCTTTCAACTGAAGCTGACGTTGGATATACAGAACCCTTGACGCAAATTGTCGCAGGCGTTGGATTACTTCTCGCCGGAGTCCTTAACTTGCTAGGCAGACTCCTGAGCGGCCTCGGACTCGACAGTCTCCTCCAAGGTATCGTCGCAGCCACGGTACGTCGACATCTTCTTTGCACTTGTCCTGTGTCCAACTCATACAATAGGGCCTGGATAAAATCTATACGAGCCTCGGGCTTGGTAAATGGATGAACAGCAAGTAAAGGAGCACTGGTCACGCACGACTGAATGGGAACGGACATCTGTATTTTAGTGGAATTTGTTACTTGTAACCGCATGATGAAGGTTCCGATTGGAAAGAACGATAATGACAACGTGTAATCTAGAGGGTGTGAGCACTGACTTTAAGGCAAGTATACTAAAAGGGTCGGAGGGTGTCGACCTCGTCTATGTTATAGTACGACACATAGAGGAATACCGCAGCTCAATTCAGAACTTGACGGCTTGAGGATAGGTCAAGTGAGGGTGTTCGACTGTGGTATCCATCGACTCGAAAGAGTCGGGGGTACCAGCTCGCTTCTCCTCATCTATCATCTTGGCGGGCATCGAGTCCACGAGAACATCCTCCGCCTTCGACTTGAAAATCAACCCTCTCCAAAACGCCATGACGGTCAGAATGAAGAGGATGAACCAGGTGATGACCATGATGACAGCCATGATGAGGTGGAGAGAGAAAAGACCGTCGAGGTGGAAGATATCACCCAAGACGCGTGTGGTCGCAATCCAACCGACTATGGGACAATCAGCTCTCCGAAGGAAAACAGAGAAACATGCGACTGACCGTTGGGGAACGTCAAGGCCCAGCATCCGAGGATTTCGTTGAGGTGCTTGTGGAGCTTGAACCAGTACGGGAGGATTCCGAAGACGAAGAAGAAAATCGCCAGCCCGTAGAGCATCAGAGCGGCCATGACACTGGTGGCGTACCAAATCTCTCCGGCCTGTGCGGACACAACGCCGTGCAGAGGAAGACTATAAGGAGATGTTAACAAACTGACGGTACTCCATCCTGCCCGTCACTTACATCTCTTGGGCCCGCGCCCCCAGGTTGATAAGAGCGAGCGCTGTGAAGCCCGGCGGACCGCAAGCGACGAAAGCTCCATTCGCTTGATGTCCTTCCAAGAAACCGGTCTGTAAATATATATGAGACGGCTGCGCAAAGTACGATTCGATTCAAACTGACACTCATGACCCTATATGCCGTGTTAGGACTGCGAAGACTTGATGAATGCTAGGAGACTTACCGAATGACATAGATGGCCAGATAGAATAGCGTCATGAAGAAGCCCAACCCTTCGATGCCAACATGTCAGTGAAGATCGCGAGCAAGTAGAGGGAGGTGCATACCTTGGAAGAAGTACCCAACGAGGAGAACACCTAATGCTCTGTTGTCCTCGGGTTTCATCACCTTCAACACGTTGAAAGCCACAACACCAACGAGCATCTGAAGGTATATGAGCTCCACGACATTTGTCTAGTGATGGCCACTTGCCATTGGGAACACAAGGAATGCGTACGCCGGAGTGAAATGGCTCAGATCATGCGGTTTGTTGAACCAGATCATGAGCATCGGGAAACAGGTTATGATAGCGAACGTCACATAGAGCCTGGTTCATCGTGAGCGAGCGAAATTAGAGGAAAAAGAAAGGTCATACCAGAACAACGCATATATGAACTCGGGACTTATATGACCGGAAGGGATAGCGTAGTTGATCGTTCCAATAATGATAGTGGCGAAAGACAGCACCTACGGGAGAGATCAATACACGAATTACGCGTCAAAGGATCACCCACGATCAGAGGGACGAACACTCCTTTGACGGGATCCTGTACAAGACGCAATGCCTGTCGAGGGAATACTGCCGACATTCTTGAGCATGGACGCGCGATGGCACAGATAAGAAACGCACCGATAGCTTGTAATAAAAGAGTGATACTGTTGAGGAGGAAAAGTGTGATGTTGAGGAAGTAGAAACCAGTTTCCACGACTGTGAGAGCCGACGAGTGTTGTTTCAGACCGGAGAGCGTCACGTAGACGGCACCAGTGCCCATGCCAATGGGAAACTAGAGACACGTCAGTTGAAAGTCGTAGAGCAGCGTACAAGAATACGCACCGCCTGCCAGGACCAGCCATGAATACGGCGCGCGAGGGCGCTGACGCTGGGTTTGGGTTGAATGGCGTTCGGGATGGTGTACACCGAGAACTTGCTCGTGCTCTCAGGCTCAGATCCGTGCATAATGAATGTGGGTAATCGGGGACGGGAACAGAGGACGGGAGGAGGTGGCCTAGACCAGCGGAGGGATTGTGAAAGAGAAAGAGAGAAAATGAAAAGAAAACGCCAGCGTCAACAGAAAACCCAAGATAGCGGGGAGGAAGAAGAAGTAAAAGTGGCACAGCCGACCTGATCTTTGGCAGGTTATCTAGTATGAGGCGCTCCAGCGGTGGCGAGCCTGTTCTTATTGACCATGGTCCTCTAAATGGCATTCGAAGCTGCCAAGCCGTGATCGACAAAATGGTGAACAATCGGGACGGAACCAATTGGCAGGACGGAACCAATCTGCCAATTGGTTCCGTCCCATGTCTATGCGCTGCGCAATGGCGGTGAACAAACGCAAGCTGGTCCTTTGTGGGGGTCACCGCAGTTGATGGTTACGAAGGGTCGGTACTGCGCAAAATCGTGGGGATAGATGGTTTTCCTTATTCTTTGGGCTTGGCACGATCGCGGAAGAGGGTATGAAATTTTGAAGATAGACGCGTTATCGGGGAGTTGACTGGAAACATTGCTGGGCCTAGCGGCGAGATAGAACAATAACGTCAAACTTACAGTCCCTCCGAGTTTCTTTCGCCAGCAAGACCAGTCGTAGTGGCGTGCTATTCCGCATTTCCCTCCAGGATGATGCGCCACCGTCCAGCACAGTGGAGATATTCATTAGAACCTAATCACAGCCCTGTCCAACGGGCGGAAGATCAGTTACGCCTCACAGAAAATACCCTGATACAGCCGTTCCGACTTCAAGCGAGGAGGTTGGAGAAAGTCGGATCATTGTTGCTGTGACGAAGAACAGGTAACAAGAACAACGAGGTGACTGCGCATCAGAGGAGGGTTGACGCCACTAAGAGTGATTGTACGTCTGTTTGAGCTTCGATGGTACATAGTTCCCAGCAGTAACAACCTCGTACTGCATTGGCCTCGTGTCCGACACGCAACCTGGAATCGGCTGAGGTGGAATATCAGTCGCGAGAGGTAATCGAGGAATCAGACCTACAACCAACCTCTAACTTGACATCGTAATCTGTTCCAAAGAACAGTGAGTAGCGACGAACGCCACTTCTATTGACGGCTCTGTGGACATTCGATTTGAAGAATCTGATAAATACGCGTGCAGATTAGGTCCCTTCGCGACGCCGACAGAATCGACGCTCACTTTTCCAGCGAGCCAGTTGATCTCCCAGACTACACGTATTCTCAGTATGGATGCAGCTCGCTCCTGCATCGTGCATGCGCTCACTTAATAACCGTGGATCCTACAGTACTTTAGTTATTTTTTGTGAGTGCAGGACAGGTGGTGCATTAATCCATTTGTTATCAGAGTTCAAAACTTGCAAGGCTTGGATATCAGGTTCTTGCCATAGTATCGTGAAGCACTGTTGTGATCAGAAGGAGACGAGGCGATAAGCGAACTTCCTACGTGGTTCCGTAAGACACAGCTGTTCATGCCAAGATGAAACTCACTCCGTATGGCTCAACACACGGGCCCCGTCTGAGGCGGGTAATGAAGCACCTTCATCAGGGCTGCGGAGTGAACGGTCTGCACCATGTCAGCCATACGTGCCAACACCACATCGACAACAACCTTATCGTCAAAAAAATCTTCATCAAGGTGAAGCGCCAGAGCGAACAATGGAAACATCGCTTTCCCGAGGCGTACTGCGGAGTGACTGTCGTCAACGAACGTCAATAAGCCGTCGGGCGTGATCATGTATGATGGCGTACTAATACTGTAAAGCAGCTTCGCGGAAACGGGGGGGTTTATCGGGCCATACGTTCGCGCCCGCCATGACACCATCGCCAGAGCGGTCGCCCTGAGCTGCGCGGGCGGTTAAAGGTTCAATGAAGGTCGCCATTGTTATTGGGGTCATTGTTTCCACTTAGGAGTGGTGAGTATCCTTTAAAGTTGGGTGTCTTCTTGTTCTCTAGCTGATACCACGGTTACTATCACGCGCGGTAGAAGATGTCACACGAGCTCAAGTACGCACCTGCATCGTACTCTTTTGATTCGGAGATGAAGGAAGTGATAACCTCCTCGGGGATGCCGTCAGAAACAGTCTTCGGCAGAGATTTTGTGTAGCAATAGCAAGCCTTGCACCATAGAAGAAGCCCACATTAGTGCAGGCGTACGTCGACATCTTCTTTGCACTTGTCCCGTGTCTAACTCATACAATAGGGCCTGGATAAAATCTATACGAGCCTCGGGCTTGGTAAATGGTTGAACAGCAAGTAAAGGAACACTGGTCACGCACGAGTGAATGGGAACGGACATCTGTATTATAGTGAAAGTTAACGTTTCGTCGACACCAGGTAACATCAAGTTTTCTGCTCAAAACGTTGTGATGTATCTCTGAGGAATCGCGGTGTTTCTACACAAAGCACTTACACCGCACTCTAATTAGATTCCTCAGTAGAGTACCCCACATCTACCCAAGCTCGCATGCGCTCTCCGTACCGTATAGTCAACCACAGCAACCTATAAAATAACATTCTACATCTAGTTTCAAAGAGTAACAGAAAGAACGTACCCAAATCCTAATGACCAGGCACCTGCTGCTGCAATAGCACTCGTCACAGCCACTCCGGCAGTTTCGACGAGTGGGATAATGCCAGCAATAAGGATAGAAAGGAGGAACGAACGTAGGCCACTGCGAAAGGAGATGAGTAACATTAGCCTTCAAAGTGAAATTACTGACTTGTTTGCAGCCATACTCTCCGCACTGCGCTCATGCAGTATGTCCACGCCATATGCGGCTGACGGACTCAGAACGAGATCCACGCCCATTCCATTGAAGAACAGACAAATCAAGTTTCCAATAAAGCCCGCCTTACCATGACCGAATAGCCACACCAATCTAGGATCCGAGAGTAGCCCGGAGCCTAGTACAGACAGCGGGACAAACACTCCTGCGCCAATCAAGGTCCCACGTAGCCTGTCCTCTGGATACCACGTTCCGCCTCTGTGTGTGCGATACGAACTGACCAATCGATCGGAAACGAATCCCGCGAGAGGAGCGCCAACTAAAAACATTAGTCGGGAGGTACCTACGATATTCTTTGAAAGCCATACTGAGGTTGCCCATCCCAATCGGAAGGAAACACAATCCAATGTATGCTTGATTCGTAATCCCGTAACGAGCAGCCTATGTCATGAATTCATCTTCAAAGAACGCTCAAAAGTGCTTTACAACGAGACTCACAAAGACATAAGGCAATGGCGTCAACAAGACATAGTTTGTAAGCAGAACCGCTAGACCTGCAATGGTGACCGCCAGAAGGTTGGGACTCCTCAAAAGCCACAGAGGTCGCAGAGGATTAACCCATACCCACACAGAATGTTTCTCCTTCAACGATCCTCCCTGGTCCTCGATCTGGCGGGTTCCGCGGAGTTTATCAATTCCACGCATGCCTGGATGACTCGTTTCTGGGAAAAAGAGAAATATGCAAATGAATCCAAGAAAACCAGCACCAGCGAGGATGAACTGCATAACGCGCCATGAGGCTAGATGTGCGATGACGCCTAGAGATGGCCCAGTCAATCGCATGAAAGGCATTTCGAGAAATGTATCATACCTCCACAAAACGGCGCAATAGCTGGCCCTAATAGACAAGCCGCGAAAAATATACCCATGGCGCCACCCCTCTCCTCAAGCCGATAAATGTCGCCCACAACGCCCGCGCCCACTGATAGGCCTGGAGAAGCGCCAAACGCTTGGATGAAACGTGCGGTCATTAAAACAGGAACCGAAGGTGCAAGTCCAACCAAGAGGGAGCCGATTGAGAGAAGTGGAAGCCCGAAGAGATAGATAGGACGACGACCATCTATCGTCATGGATGAGTCCCCCGCCAGTAAAGAGAAGCAGATAGTAGCATCATACAGAAACTGGAGTACGACGAAGCAATAAGAGCACCAAGGGCGGCCGCTAGTACAGATAGAGATATAGCGATGCTGCAGTGACGGTCAGCAGAAAACTACGAGGGTACGAAGGCTCATGACCTGACGACTGAACCGGTAGTGTTCAGGTCTTTCGCAATATCAGGAATAGTCGGGAAGAAGGACCCCGAGGCGAACACTTCAACCACGTCAGCTTTATTCAGACTTGTAGGAAAATACGCGACCTACAAGGCATCAGGCCACACCAGGATACCAAAGCGACGATTAGGTTCTTCTTTTTTGACGAGAATCTGTCGTAAACCGCGTTGTGTTTCCCGCCGGGCGTGTTTGCGAGCAGAGGCGCCGCTTCCTCGTTATCATTTCTGTTCGTCATAGTCCAAGAAGTGCTCTGCGCAAGACCTGCTCGACGTTTGCGCGGAGTACAAAACCGTCTTCGTGTCCGTGGGGGCGTATATTTTATGGGGGAGAGTCGAATCCGTTGAAGAAGGGAAGCGAGAAGCTCATGATATATAGTCAACAGTAAGCAAGGGTCACTGACGTAGACGCAAGTCGGTGATCGTTGATCGCACGGGACGGGGTTCACACAAATACCTCTGACTCCGCATAACATGTCTAACGCTACAACAGATTTCGCAATGCAGTAATGTACAGTGATATCAAGTCCGCCATTCTAGTGTCCATGTCATAAAGCCCAATTAGATCAACTTTGCCAAAGAAAGTTGGTTCTTGTTAACGTTAGTAGAAAAATAGACCGATTTGAGGAAGGTGTCTCCGGCCTACAATTAAATTCGTGAGAACCGGAGCTTCGTAGACGACGATAAAAACTTACAAGCCATTGACCGTCGGAGATTCCATCGCTGCCAGCAATTCCTGAAAGGCATAAGCCTGTAGGATCGTTGAGATCTATCGGCACAAAAGCGAGATCCGGAGAGGCAATGCTGAAGGCGGTACCGCCAAACGTTAGGGCGAGGCTCGCGTTAGTGTTGCAAGGTAGCACAAAGCCTCCATGCCCGTCTGGTCCAGCACCCTCGATGCCTTTGTGGATCGCATTGGCGTCATTGACGGGTACAATGAGCAGAGTGGTCCCGGTGTCGAGGATAACTGATCGGTTGGAGATACCCAAGTCTGTGCCGTCCACGGTTACTGCATCCAGCGGTGCAACCCAGAACCCGTCAGAAAGGTTGTCAATTGTCACAAGAGAAGTTGTGTTGAACTTGCTCTCGTCCAGGCCGCTTAAACCACTGTCAGTAGAGTTTCTTTCGACAACAACAACAGAGCGTACCCAAAAGTAATTTCTCCATCGTTCAGGCCATCAAAGAGCCGGGAAATCTTGTATGATGTTATAGCTTCATCGATGAGGCCTTCCTTGGCGAGCGCTTCCACAGGTGTCAAAACATGTTGATTAGAAATGTTCTGAGACTCAATGTTAGTGCGCGAATCATAGAACGATCAAAAGAGTAACTTACCGACAGCGCAAGACCAACCAAGCCATCGAACTTCGCCGTGTCACCAGAGAAATCACTCGATTCGTTATTGGCCACCCCAAACCGATGACCAGTGAGAGTCAGACCAGCAATATTGACATCGTCCGACACTTTGAAGCCAGAAACTCGACCACTTCCATACGTGATGTCCCATGCTTCGTCGGTCAGATTGAAGGTGCTAGACTTGTCCTCGCTGATAAAGGTTCGATTACCCTATTCGCAAGCCTATTAGTATGTGATACTACGACCAGGGTTGAACCTACACAGCTTCCGAGCCCATCCTCACTCACACAACCATCGATAGGTATCCACATGTCTGCCGACCCGGAGTCCATGAGCAGGCGAAATGGGCGTGGAGGGTTTCCGATTTCGAAGGTGGCAGTGTAGCCAACATCGTTACCTCTGAAAAGATGTTCATGGGATGAAAGAAGCTACCAAATTCAAACTTACAAGATATCCAGCGCCAAGGAATCGTTGGCGGTAGGTGTGTTTCCCTCAGTGACCCCGTTCTCGAAGAGTTGTTCGATTTCGGCCTCAGAAAAGCCCGGATTACCACCTGAGTCGTTAGTGTTCGAGCTAGTTGGACAGTGAGCGTAAGAAGACTGAAGTGAATTGAGACTTACTCAGATTCATCGATGCACTCTTCACCTGTGTCATCTTCCTCGTGAAGGTCCAAAGAGATATGAGGAGGAACAATTGAAGGCGTATACGAATTATATCGCTTCGCCACTGGCGAGGTGCCGTCCGCAATCATGCGCATCCTTTTGCGAAGCTTGTTCCCGAGTTCTTCGTCGGTGGGAACCTTGCAACGAGCAATTTGAGCTAAGCGTCGATGGCCTCGGTTCATATGTTGCTGTAGGAGCTGAGGCAGTTGTCAAAGACTAGTTCTATCAAAGGATATGGGCAGCGTACAATTTCGGGATGTATATCATCGCGAGCTTGATGTATACGCGTAAGGGGAAGAGTGATGAGATTGTGACGGCGCGCGAGAGGCGCAGCCTCGACAATAAAAGATAGAGCACCGAGAACTACCAGGAGGAGGGTGGAGTGCATCGTAAAATGAGCGTAAAGCATACAAAGAGTGAAAGTCGTGTAGGATGGAAGCCGCGTAAAGTTTTCGTGAACCGGAAGTCAGACAGAATAGGCTCAACCAGGAGCAAGAGAAGTCAGGATGACGATCAGCGCAGCAGCCTCCATATTTATAGGGAAGAAGGCACAAGAACAATAACGTTCGAGCTTTGTACGCCAGAAGACAATGGTTATTGTTCAAGTGACCCGGGTCTCGGGGTCACCGGTCACCGTCGGTCACCGTTACCGCCATCAAATGCCGTAAAAGGTCTTGTACCACAAAAGGACTCGCCGTGTCCTCTTTCAGCTCGCGTTGTTCACGCCGGGTTTATTATACCAAGATCCCATTCATACTTTTCCAGAAAAGTGTAAGACTATTGTACATGCGTTCCGAAATTGCGGTGGTAGTATTATACAAGCTTCGCAAGAGAAAGTGTGTTGTCATCTACACTGTGACTGAAGTAAGCGTTCTTCAAGAACGTGTCACCAACCTAGAGGAAAATTAAACGAAGACAAGAGCTGAAAGGTTAAACGACTCACCAGCCATTCATTTGCACCTCCAATGTTGCCTGCTCCGATACCAGAGACGCAATCACCTGTTGGGTCATTGGGATCAACAGGTGTGAACGCGAGATCGCGAGGGTCAATGGTGAACTCCTGTCCTCCAAACGTTATAGCGACAGAAGCGGTCGTAGTGCAAGGTACGGTGAAGCCACCTTGACCGTCGCTGGTGGCCCCTTTGATCTGCTTGTGAATGGCATTAGCGTCGGCCTGAGGCACAATCATGAGGGTTGTGCCAGTGTCCAAGATGGCAGTGCGTCCTTTGAAGCCGAGGTCAGTTCCATCGACCGACGAGGAATCGACGGCAGCCTCCCAGAAACCTTGGGCGTTGACGTTGTCAAGGGTAACGAGCGTGGCGGGGTCGAACTTGGTGTCGTCGAGTCCACTATATACAGTTAAATGAGGAAACTCTGGAAAGAAAGACACGAACCCGAACGTGATTTCACCGTCATTGAGACCGTCTGCAAGGCGAGAGATCTTGTAGGAGGTGATGGCTCCGGCGATCAGACCAGCAGCAGCCAAGGACTCGGGAGGAGCTGAAAGGCCAGTGAGTATGGGGGAAAAGCACTGATGCTTTGTTGAACGTACTGGGAACACCTTGGTTGGAAAGCGTCTTGAAACCGCGTCAGCAAGGCATACAGAGGGCAGTGTTATGAAGACTCACGGATTGCGCCAGTCCCATAAGTCCATCGAACGATGTAGTATCCCCAGAGAACTCCACGCTCTCAGTTGTAGCAACTCCGAACGTGTGGGCATCAAGAGCAAGACCAGCAACGACAACGTTGTCCTGAATAATGTCTCCTGCGACCGCACCGGTACCATACGTGACTTGGAATTGCGTCCCCGAATCCTTGAAAGAGGAAGAACTGCCTGTGCCGAGGAAGGTATGCGGACCCTAATAACACCTAAGTTAGACGGCGTTGAAGAAAGAAGACCCAATACTCACGCAATCTCCGCCAGCTTCGGAAACACAGTTTTCGCCACCGACCCACATATCAGCAGATCCAGAATCCATCAACAGAGAGAAATCCTGAGGGGGAGTACCCATCTGGATGGTTGCCAGATATCCGATATCAGTTGATCTGGTAGTAAGAAATCAGACTTAGTGCGATGGGATTGTTGAGTAGCCAACTCACTCGATGTCCAGACCAAGGGAATTAGCAGCTGAGGGCGTGTTCGCCGGTGTAACAGAATCGGCGGTACCCGAATCAGTCGCGGCAGCCCCGGAAGCAGCGGCAGTGGCAGTAGCACCAGCGGATCCCAAGACGATAGTGGTCGAGTCCACAGCCGTGGCTACGACAGTCGCAGAGTCTACAGCTGTGGCCGTATCGTTTGTACTCGTCCCAGCATTACTACGAAGAAAGATAAATTAGCGAATATTGTTAGCGGTGGTATGCGGGGAAGGCTAACCCATTTCCTCCATGATGATGGTGACCGCCGCGGAGAGAGACTGGAGATACAGCCTGAACGCGACCCGTCCCAGCACGGTTGTAGCGCTTCTCGTTCAATGCTGGAGGAATGTATGGATTGTAGCGCTTGAACAGCGGGTCGTCGGCCAACGAGGCCACGCGTTTTTCGAGGTTGCGGCGAAGGTCATCATCAGTCGGAACCGCATTACCGGTCATGCGAGCGAGTCGGCGGACACTGCGGTTGATGTGTTGTTGCAGGAGCTATACATAGAACAAAAATCAGACTTGAACATAGATTCCATTCATGTATAAACATACCAATTGCGGATGAAGATCTGAGCGTTGATCAAGACGCTTTAGGGGAAGAGTGATCATTCCCGAACTGCGTTTGGCTTTCGATATCGGTAGGGCATCCACATCATGGACGGAAAGAATGAGAAGAAGGCCTGCCAGAAGCGTGCAAAAAGAGAGACTGAGGTTCATAATGCCCGTCGAAAAAAAGAAGCGAGAGGTGCAAGAAACAGCAATGGACAGAAGGAAAGTAGATGAACAAGTCAAGGGCCCTGCCTTGGCGAAACACAGATAGCGCCACTCAAGGGAATCTAGAGGAGAAGAAGGGGACGGTAATGAAGGACTGGTTGGCTTCGTGACCAGCCTTTTATAAGGGAGGCTAGAGCCGTGCTGCGTGATCGGCCCTTTCCTTGATTCCCGTCGACTCGATTTAAATTTAACTTCGGCTAGTCCTTTTCTGTGCGATCCATTGCGACCTATTGAACGCCCTGTACAGTGTACAGGTCATGTTTGTCAGTTACAGCCGTCCTAGAACCTTGCTGTGCAGAGGCAGATAGCGCACGTATCATTCCACCGCCGCTGCCAAATTTAACCACTCGTCACCTCGTGTTGTTCCTCCATCAGGTCGTCGTGCCAGCGAGTCGTGTGTTCCGTTCAGCAAAATCATGCGGCGCTCAAAACGACTAAACTGCTGCATCAGCTACGACGACCTGTAACATAATTCATCTGATTCAACTACACTGTACGGTGTACACGGCGTCCCTTGAACAATATCAGTTCTTGCGTTATGCATCCGATGTTACGGCGAACGCTTTTATTAAAGTTTCGACAACCGAGACCGGGCGGCGGCATCGTCAATCTGTGGATTCATTGGGCGCGATTGCTTTTGAAATGTTTCCAACACGTCGCGGTAAACGTCGCTCTGTGATGAAAGAGTTAGCAACTTGGTCATATCCTGATTTCAGTGTTACCTTGATCAAACCCCATACACCGAGCCTCGCATTCGCACCGGCAAACTTGCCCACCTCTACAGCCTTTCTCAGAACGGCCTCCGTGTCTCCTTCGACGAGATGATCAACTATACCACCTGCTAGAGCCTCCTTCGGGGTAAACATGTGGCCCTCGATGGATATCTTGCGAACCATCTGACCGTCTGGAACCTTTGCACGGAGCAATGCTGCAAACGACAACGGCCAGATGGCGCCGAAGAGAACCTGTTGTGGCGCTACCGCATTGATAATAATAACATGACATTGAAATCAACGCGTGCTCACTTCGTTCATGCTCATAAATGCGCGTCTTTTACTACCATCTGTCATGACGCGGTAGTCACAGGCGAGAGATAGCATCATCGAACCCGCCATGCAATGCCCATTGATGGCTGCAATTGTAGGTACTAACGAAGTGAATTCATAAGCGCTCTCCCCGTAAAATTATTACTGGTCTTACTTGGAAACGTCAACAGTCTGGCAAGGAAAGGGTTATATGTGACTGGAACAAAGGGCTTAGCGGTCAACGGAGATTGGGGAACAGGAACGGAGCACACCAGGGAAGAAGTTTAGGTCTTTGATGACACTGTCGTAATCCAGTCCTAAACGTGCGTCAACATACAGATGACCTTCCACAAGACTCGAACGGACCGTTGCTGAAGAACTTTTCCTGATTTCTGGCTCCCACGAACACAAGTGCGCCCCTCGCACCTTCCTTGTCCTTGTTCTTCTGTGCTGTACGCCATTGTTCGCGCCAATCCTTCTCAACAACGTCCAAAGCGGGCTGGAAAGCTTCCTCCACCATCGCCTTCGTGATGCGGTTGTCAACGCCATTCGTGAGCTCAATGATCCACAACCATTCCTCGGCTATGACATATCAGACTTGGTCGTCGTCACAGGCAGCAACGAACAACTTACGATGGGTCAGGTTGATGAGAGGGCCTCCAGCGGGTAAGCTGAGTGGGTACGACATCGTCTTTGTGAACGCTGCCCGAAGGATCCCAAGTATATAAAGCGGTCACCTTCACCGAGTGCCGGTCACTTGCATGTGATTACTTTGCAGTCATTTGACATATCCCTCGGCAAACATTGAATCCTTGAATGAGGATGCTGCAAGGCCAGCGTAGATTAAGCTGAGAATACAATTGACAGGCAAGCTTGAGGCGAGTTGCAAAAACATCCGTGGGAAATATGAGACGTACGGCGCCGTCCGGCATCTTCCTCGAGCTCTGGACCAACTCTGGCATGGTGTCACGATGACTTGGGTATAGTATGCTGTGGGTATAGTATGCTGTGGGTGTGGGTATAGTATGTTCGGTATGTAGGCATATGCATTCATAACAGTCGTGCAAGCGTCACTTCGTTCGTGTCGTGGTTCGTACTGAAGTAAACATTCTTTAGAAACACGTCTCCAAGCTGTTGATGGTGAGTACTTAACGAGCTCACACAGTGCTACAACTTACAAGCCAGGCCGTGTGACCATCGGTGGATACGCCACCTTCACTGACGCCAGAGTAGCATTCACTTTCATCTCTCTCATCGCTAACAGGTATCCATGCGACATCCAGCGGATTGATAGGAAAAGTCTTGCCACCGATGGTGATCGCAATTGAAGCTGTAGTCTTACACGGAATGATCCACGCGTTGCCATCGGAGCGAGAGTCAGAGATTGAACGGTGTATCGCGGTTGTTTCCGCAGACGGAACAAGACACAGCGTCTAAGGGAACCTTCAGCTATTCTTGGAACTATCATCAACACTTTGGGCTCACAGATCCGGTATCGAGGACTGCAGATCGACCTGTCAAGCCGAGGCTTTGACCGTTTACTTGAATATCGTCAATTGGGACCTCCCAGAAGCCGCGGTCGTTGATATTGCTAACGGTGATCATATATGAGGGATCATATTTCTTTGGATTCATGCCGCCTAAAGTCAGCTCTCCGTCGTTCAAACCATCACGCCGACGAGGAATACGGTATGAAGCGATGGCGTGATCGATATGCCCCGCAATTTTCAACGATTCCAAGAAGGAGACGGTGTGTTGACGCGAAGCTTTCTGAGAGCAATGTAAGTGAAAGGGCAGACTACAGAGGACAAGGCGAACGGATTGTGCTAGTCCGAGAATCCCGTCGAATGGTACGTCCCTGATTGAATGTTTTGAAAAGAGTTATCATAGCCTGAGTGCACAATCAAGACGCACCCAGTGAAGTCCCTGCTCTCGTTTTGAGCGACACCGAATTTATATTGCTCAATAGCTAGACCAGATATCGAGACTTTATCGTGGGCGAGATATCCGGAGACCGTGCCGGTACCATACCAGAGAACCCATGTCTCTTGTGTGCTGTGAAACGAGGAACTGGACGTTGGTCCAAGGAAGTTATGTTTTCCCTACAGTCAATGTTCGGAGGTGTAGAGCTGTAGCTGGACTTGATGGACGTACACACGAACCTCCATCGTCACACTGACAGTCTTCCGCTCCAACCCACAAGTCGGCGGATCCGGAATCCATGAGCAGTTGGAACGTCCTTGACGGTGTACCCATCTTCATGGGTCCATAATCTATGAACATCTCAGAATGATTGGCGAGCACTACAATCATTCACTAACATCCAACGTCTTCAGCCCTATCGCGTCACGTAAATGGCGGGCTACTTGACGGGGCGCGCGCACATACTGGGTTTCTAAATGACTGGAATGGACCGTTTCATGTTGCAGGAGAAGAGCCGATACGCGGCGTGAAATTCGATTTAGCAGATCCGTGTTTGACAAAGGCGGCTGTCCTTGTGTAAATAAAAGACGCTGGAGGCCTCTGTTGATGTGTTGTTGGTGTGTCTAACCCCTTAAGCCCACGCCTCAAAGAGTCAACAGAGACTACTCACAATAGATGGATATTTGCCTTCAAGGCTATGAGACTGCACCAAAGGTACTGAGAGTAACTTGGAAACAGCGTCGACGCGCGTTATTGGCTTCGCGAAAGAGCATAACGTCAAGAGAATAAAGGAAATCGCGAGAATCATCTTCATCAAGGTTGCGGTCAATGCTTGGCGCGTAAAAGAGCGTGAAAGACGTTATTTCAATGCTGGTGGAGCCAGGTGGATGCGAGAAAAGTTCGGAACGCTGACGTAATCGTGCGCCACGAACATTCCCGGTCCGGAGCGGCATGAAACTCTGCAACCATCATCCCTCCTCCAACCCTCCTCACACCATATCTACGGTCGCCATTAGGTCGCCATCGCCATCGTCTACTTGCACTGCTAGAGGAGCATGAAATACCCGGCTATTGCCCGGCTAACTGAGTTCAAAATGAGAACCTTGATGCACTTTGTGCGTAGTTCGTTTCATCGTTTCATTGTATCAGAGGCGCGCCAATGTTCAAGTTTGAAGTCGTCTCAGGAGTTGATACTACTGCGGCGTCCCCCAAGTGACGCTATTAGCCCATAGTCCTCCTCAATTCGAGCTCATTTCTTCAGTTTATTTAATTTTTTACGTCTTTGTAGGGTCCGAAACTGGTGGCCATCGTGGCGACAGTCAGGGTGCCCGCCTCGACGAGCGCTGCACAGGCTCCCAACTGGGATTTAGCCTCGTTGACAAAGGAGAGCATTCAATGTCCAAATCTCCAACTTGAACGGAGCTGCAGGTGGGGAACGTCGTTATACGTACGCGTCTCAGGATTCCTATACGACCACCTATCATCCGTTTCTGGGATCAAATTGAGCCTGTCCTGGAGCACTGGTAACTATATCGGCACACCTGCATTCGACAGCACTACTGAAAGTCTGAATTTCTCCGCAGTCTAACGGCGATCTCAATAATGCCGTGCGGCTACGTTTTCCGACTTGTCAAATCGGCAGTTTAGAGGCCTGAGTATCGATCCTGAGCAGGTGATGGCTCCAGCGTATAAAAGGTTCGCTTCAGATTATCTCTCATTATACTACTAGCGCTATGTTCCTCTCACCACAACTCTCCTTTCTCGCTCTTTTCGCTACTTTTCCTTCCATCCTCCGCGTGACGCTTTTCCTTCCATACGCCGAGCTGACCCTCAGTCCTGTCGAAGTGCTCCGGGAGACGCAGGTTTCCCTTCGGATGACGCGTGGGGTGCATTGAACGCGTCGATCTCAGGCCGCCTTGTTACAGTGGTTCCCTCTGGCCAATTCTGCAAAGACCGTGGTGGGTGTACAGACGCCGAATGGACCAGTTCTGTATTCCGTGCGAACGTTCCTGGCGCGATGAACCAGGTATGCATCCCTTCAAGCTTCCAACACTTATTGTCATTCACGTCTTTGAAAACACAGTTGAATTGGGAGCAGGTAACACAAATTCTGATCTTCGTACATCATCTCACGCAGGTTTAGAATTTCGAGTCCGATCCAGCACAGATTTGCTTGCGCAATACGACCGGAAACTGCGAGCAAGGAAACGTTCCTCTCTATGCAGTCCTGGCATCTTCTGCGGATGACGTTAAGGTCAGAAACATCTTGATCATCTAGATTCTTCATCAACTCTATCTTCTAGGCTGGCATCGCGTTTGCGCAAACATACAACTTGCGGGTCGCCGTCAAGGCGTCGGGCCACGACTATCTCGGCCGTTCCACTGCCCGCGACTCATTACTGATCTCGACGCACCTTCTCCAGGACATCTCGTTTTCTGAGGACTACCAGATCGGTAATCAGAGTCAAGGCTCAGCTGTCACCGTTGGCAGTGGCGTCTTTTTGAACAAACTGTACCCGGCCGCCAAGGCGGAGGGTAAGATCGTTATTGGTGGAACGGCTGGCACCGTCATAGCCGCAGGGGGATATGTCCAAGGCGCTGGACATTCGGCATTATCTCCTCTACTCGGTCTGGCCGCTGACAATGTGCTTCGTATGTTCTCTGGCGTCTCGGTATTTCCCTTGTTTGACAGTTCTTTAGAATTCCAGGTCGTCACTGGGAATGCAGAAGTTGTAACGGTGGACGAGACTCAGAATAGCGATCGTCAGTCTCTCCATTTTCACTATCTTTTCACAACTCATGCTACGCTTCAGTGTTCTGGGCTCTTCGTGGTGGTGGCGCCGGTTCTTGGGGCGTCATCATATCGGCGACTTTCCGTACATTTCCCACCTTCAATGGGATTGTGTCCAGCGTCCTGGTACACTCCAACGACTCGACGACTTTTGGAAACGTCATGGCAGTGCACGCTAAACACATTTTCGACTTGGACGACCTTCGCCCCGCCCAGTACTTTTATGCGCGCCGGAACGCGACCTCCAATCAGTTTAATCTCATTATAGCCACATTCTTCCCTAATGTCAGCGCAGAAGCTGCAACGTCGGCGATGCAGCCGTTGTTGGATGATATCGTAGCGAATGGGGGGACGATTGGGTCTCAGTCTGTCCAGGAAGCGAACTTCGACGACACTGTCACAACGCAGGATGACGTTGTTGCGCAAAATCTGGCTATGGGCTCTCGCTTGTTTCCCGAAGCCGTTTATCGGAATTCGCCAGATGCTATTGGCCAGATGTACACGAAGCTATTCGATGCTGGCTCTAACTCGTAAGTCGTCCCTCGTTTGTGTAACTTATGCTGACTAGACGGGTCGCACAGCGTTCTTGGTCATCTTGTCGCTGGCGGTAAGAAATCATTATCACGACCAAGGCGCATCACAGCTAATGTCTTTCGCTCCGCAGGCCAAGTAACAGAAAACGCGGATATCGATTCTGCTGTTCACCCGGCCTGGAGATCAGCCAAGACGCATGTATGGCTGAGGTTCCTATTTGTTGAGGTTTCCTTTCAAGTCTAATGCTTTGGATAGATGATACTTGTCAATCAGTGGCAGGATAACATTGATGCGTCCTTAGTCCCCTCTTTCCAGACGGAGTTCCAGACGATTCAACTGCCGATCATGGAGGAAGTCATTGGTTCCGACGCTGGCTCGTACTCCAACGAAGCAGACTTGACGGAGCCCAATTTCCAGACTACCTTCTACGGACCCAATTACGACAAACTAAGCACGATCAAGAGCAAGTATGATCCCGCTGACGTGTTTATTGTCGCAGGCGGTATTGGAAGTGAACGTTGGGATGCAGATGGTTTCTGTAAAATATAAAAGTAGTACCTTGGAATGCCCGGACTCCATCATGTTATTTCCTGATTTGTTGTCCCCGTACATGCCGAGAATGTGCAAGCAGTGGTTATAACTCATGGTTATACAGAGCTTTCTATCTAACTGACTTGTCCGACAGTCTCACAATGGCATTCTGTCTAGTCTCGTTACACTCAGAAATGAAGGAAGATAGTCGGTCCTTTACATTCTGTTGTCTTAGTAGTGTCATAAGTGACAGGCACAGAAACTATGGTAGAACTGCTCTCTAAGGGGAGGTAATCTGCTATAATTGATATGGGCTACTGTAGAACTACATGATCATTGATGACAGGCATTTTCCAGATGAACTAAGTACCTCTATCCTATCAAGCGCTCCTAACAACCTGAACCATGAGCGCAATGACTTGAGAACCATAGTACTACTAAGCCTCGGTTACTGTACATATCAAGAATAATATCTACTAAGAACTACCTTTAGCTTGAGCGAAAAATTCTAACCAACATCGTCGGCACATCCAGCATCCTTGGACTGGGCACAAGAGTAATAATGATATAGGCCATATGTCAAGTGCGCTCATACCAGTACATCTATGACTTACGCGCCTTTAGTGCATAAGGTATCTACTTGAAAGGAAAGTGACTACTCCATCGCCACCTAGAACCTAGTCTTTCACCTTACATGGCATGCCGCCGACAGTCATGCTCGCCTACTACTGCACGCATCGTCACATGCCACCCTCAACAGTATCAAGGGGAGGTGTGCTAGAACTTGCAGATGTCGCAGAACGTACATCGCGTCCGACCTGTTCGGCCTCGATGGCGGCGATGAATGCCTGACCAATGTCCGCCACATCGTCTGTACATTCAGCCAGATAAGCCTCCTTAAACGCGACATAAAGAGGATCCGAGGGTCGAGGACGAGGATAATAAGGGTCATTCGCGAAAAATGCTGACACAAGCTCATCGATCCTTTCGAGAGTTTTGGGCCAGTACCGCACCTGGTTGGGGACCATCTCAGAGAATATATTCATAGGGAGTATGCCACGTACTTGATTGAAATCAATCACGAAAAAGGTGAAACCAGACCCTCCATCGCCACCAAGGACAAACTCAACATCCCTAGCATCCATGGATGCCCTGTAATGGAGACGTGCTAACATTTCCGCCATACCCTGCACCACCTCTGTCACCGAAGGAAGTCTCGGGAAAAGAGAAGCCAAGGTATTGTAGCGACCTTCGTCAAGAGGAAAATTTTGGGTGTTGTAGAAGCTGGGGATGCGGGCGCCTGTGAAAGTCTTGCCGAAGTAGAGGCGACAGAGCAGAGGGCCCGTCTCGACAGTACGTGGAAAATATAGAGCAGTAAGTTTAGCACTGGCCCTCGGAGGTAAGGCTTGCACCCGATCCATGGCATATACAGGTGACCTGAAGATAGACAGAAGCGCTTGATTGACGATGGGGCGCACAGGACGAGGTCGGCGGTGCAGCGGGATGGGGGATGTTGTATGAAATGCAATCAGTCCAGAGGGATCATTGAATGCGAAGGGTCGAGGAATAGCGAAGAATGATTGAGAGTCGTGGCAGCGTTGATAAATAACGCTCAAAGCGTCATACTCAAAGCGCAGGGCAGCACCGTCAGAGCCGAACATTTGCTTATATGCAATAGGGCCTCCACTGATGACATATATCTCTGCAAAACTTCCAGCACCGATGCAGATAGGCTCGGCGGGCTCCTCACAACGAAAGGCAGCACCGTCGGAGTTTCGGTTGGATGGGATAGGTCCTTTGGTGAGCACATACATCTCTGCTGCACCGCCAGCACCGATGGAAGGCGCCTCTGTCGATACCTGTGGGTCAGACTCTGTATGTGTCGACATCGTTAGCGTCGACATGTTGAAACGGTTTTGGCGAAGTGGCAAATTCAAACTCCGACCAATGGAGTTCTGGCAACTCGTCATCAATGATCATCGATCATCATCAAGATCGTCTGCCTACTGTGAGCGAGTGCGGGAGGCAATCGTCCTCTTGTCAATGTCCTGGACGCGCGTGTACGATATGCACACGTGGCCCAACAGGAACTCTCCACCACCACCACTACCTACGATTTGATGTCACACCCTATCTGCATCGGTGCTGGAAGTTTTGCAGAGATATATGTCATCAATGGCGGACGTGTCGCGTACAAGCAAATTCGCAGTTCTGACGGCGCCGCCCTTCGCTCAGAGTATGACGCCCTCCGCGCGGTATATCGCCGCTGCAATACGGACTCTTTTTTCGGTATTCCACGCCCGTTAGCGTTCAATGACCCTGCCCATGATTCGACTGGGTACTCTATGTCCTCCCCTAGCCCGCCGTCATCCCAGCGCCGTCGTCCTGCGCGCCCCGTCGTTGCTGAGGAGGAGCTTCTGATCTTTCATTCTGCCACGTACGCCATGGATCGGATACATGCATTACCTCCGAACGCCCGTGCGAGGCTTCGCGCTCTCTATATTCCGCCAACCTCTACTATCGAGGCGGGTCCCGTGATCTGTCGCCTTTATTTCGGCAAGACCTTAGGCACCCGCATCTCCAGATTCTATAATACCCTAAACTTTCCTCTTGACGAAGGTCGCTACAATACCTTGGTTTCCATTTTCCCGGAACTTCCTTCGGCGACAGAGGTGGCGCAGGGCATAGCGGAAATGTTAGCACGTCTCCATTACAGGGCATCCATCGATGCTAGGGATGTTGAGTTTATCCTTGGTGGCGATGGAGGAGCTGGTTTCACCTTTTTCGTGATTGATTTCAATCAGGTACGTGGCATACTCCCTATGAGTATATCCTCTGAGATGGTACCCAACCAGGTGCGGTACTGGCCCAAAACTCTCGAAAGGATCGATGAGCTTGTGTCAGCATTTTTCGCGAATGACCCTTATTATCCTCGTCCTCGACCCTCGGATCCTCTTTATGTCGCGTTTAAGGAGGCTTATCTGGCTGAATGTACAGACGATGTGGCGGACATTGGTCAGGCATTCATCGCCGCCATCGAGGCCGAACAGGTCGGACGCGATGTACGTTCTGCGACATCTTCTAGCACACCTCCCCCTTGATATTGCGCTGTGTTTTATAATTGATATACGGGGTGTTACGCAAGTTGGGGGTTTAATGGTTGATGAAGAGTAATGTAGGGAGAAGGCAAAGGGACGCCAGGGCACCTGCCACTCCAATGGCAACAGTCGTAACTTTCTAGTTAGAGTGTTCGAGCTTTCGCTAAGTCGTACTTCCTGCCGCGTGAGTGTGGCTACCTTCACCTGGATGTCGTCTATAATCTACGACGGCGTGAGGAGGCGACTCAGTAGCAGAGTTATGACGCCTACTTTCATGATGTCATCGTGAACATAACGAAACTGCTTCGACATCTTTACACGCCCTTTTCGCTTTGCGGCGCATGCCCTAATCCGATATGTCGACTTTCGAACTATGCTTCTCCAAGAGAAGCTCGCAAAGGCACATTATGTCGCGCGAAAGCGCATAACCGTCTTTGGCGAGTTTCTTGCTTGTCACCAAATTGACACAGAAGTCGGAGCCTACGATTCGGACGTGTTCAATGACTTTGAGGACGACCGGATGCTCTGATCTGGATGTGTAGACGATTGTCAGTATAGACCGCAATAGTAGCGAACATCTAGCTCACTTGGCTTCATTCCAGGGCTCTAAGATCGCTAGGCTTGCGCAAGCCGCTTGCACTAGGTTCGAGCTTACATATGAGGTGGGCCATGGTGCAGTGTATTAATGCTCCAAACGTGAGTCATTGTGAACCTTTTGAATGGACGGTTTATTACAAGGCAGTGTTCCACAGCGCACTCTCGAACGATAGCATAGAGGCCTTCGTATTGGAACGTAATAAAGTGGTCCACGAGGCGCGGGAAGTACAGCAACAATGGCGGAGCGTCCTCATAAGGGAAGGTCGCGAGTTTGTTCGTCTTTGAAGCTGTCGTTGGGCAGTGCATCTGTGCGGATCAATAACGAGAATGTACAGCTCAATGCACAAAACCTGGACGAGTCATGGCGAACACCACTGAGGAGAAGATATGCAACTAAGAGCAATGAAACAATAATCTTAAACCCGTAGAACCCGCAAAATGAGCGACTAATTACTTCTTAGTCTTTAAATTCCAAGTTCCTGTGCGTAGCACGCTACAAGAAGCCGCTTGATATTTGGTACTGCGAACGCGTCAATCCGATGGCTCCTGTGATTTTTTTACTCAAACCACTTACATCTCGCCAGGTAATGTTGGAGTAATCTCATCTTCAAATCCCACGTCCCATCTTCGATCCACTTGATGCTCTTGTCTTCACACAAGGCAAGTACCTGATTTACAGGCTTCAACGGCTTCCCGGCTGCTTCAAGTTTCTCAACTTCCACATCGATAGACTCGATCCATTTTTTGGCCACCTCAACTTGAGCGGGTTCGAGCGAAGGCACACGGAGATGCCAAATGACACCATCCGTACCATGGGTAACGTAACCTGTGCAATCAATAGTTGAATAAAGATCCAATCCAGAACGAAACTTGGAAGCACCTTTGGGTCTAACCTGTTCGGGCGTCCATCGAAACTCGTATCTGAGAACCGGATATCCAGCCGCCTGGAGATCTCTCGCCAGCAGACGCACAGGTAGGTGCACCTGATAGTCGGACGCGATCTCGCCATACAGACGTGCGCTTTCCTCTGCTCCAGCATCGTCGGGCAAGGTCCTGTATAGTTTAACCATCTTCCTAACGATATCATCCGGATAATATCTTTCCAAATTCAGAACGACATCTGCTGGTGCCTTCACCGGATGCGCGATGGAATACAGATACCATTCTTCGATAGTGTCCCCTATGACCACGCTCTTCACGCCCTTGTCCTGCAAGCTTTGAGCCAGATTCCCAGAGCGCTGCCATGCCATAGCGTCCGGCACTGCTGCCAGCCAGTCATCGTCGACGCATCCTCGATAAGTTCCATACTCAGTTCCAACGGCATCTGTTTCAATGACGTGACAGATCTTATCGGCCGAAACTTCTCTTAGTTGAGATATGATTGAGGGGGACGCGGGATCGAGGTATAATGCTCGACACAGCGCTTGAAATTGAGGGCGAAGTTCGGCAGGCGTCTTGGGCGGTAGACTGTCGGGAACATCAGTTATACAAGAAACGGACAAGGGAAGGGAGCTACACAATAGCATTTGACATGAGTAGGGCTCTTTGGAACGGCGCCTTCACTCCTTTGCGTAGTCTCGACGCATGATGAAGAATCTGGTGAACCGAATGGGCACCTGCATTGTTGAGGATACGACTACGACCAAAAGGAACCGGCTCACCAGCAGATAAACCCTGAATAGTTATGTTCTCAGGATTGCCTAGGCATGAGCTTGAGCAACGAATTCTTGATTATGCTCTGAATGACCCGACACACCTCCAAAGGCAGCGATATTGTCTCGGATCCATTCGAGCCCCATCCATTGATCTTTGAAGCCGAAATTGCCTGCTACCTTTGGCTCGTCACAGGCCAAAAAACCAAAGGCAGAGAGTCGATATCCGATGTTTACGTGGACTTCTTCTTTTTCGGCAGCTACGAATTGCTTTTGTGATTTGAGGCCGTGCGGAGATCCAAACTGAAGAAATCTGGCAACTTCAGCGTTAGAACGGACTGCAAAAGAGAGAGTAAACAGCACGTACCCGCCGTGAAGGTAAACCTTTACAGGTAGGCCGATCTTTGAAGGAAAAGATGGAGGCCCGATGATATTGGCGAACAGTCTAGACGCCAATTCAGTCAACATTCCTAAGACTTCGACAACTGCAATTACGGGTTTTCAGTCGGTTGTCCTAGACCGACTTTATCCTCGAATGCTGTGTCTGGGTTATGTTAAACTCTGCGCTCGAATTAGGAAAGTCGAAGTGTCACCTCCGGCTTGGCCGTCGTTAGTCGGCTGAAAAGCATCTTGATATAAATATGTCAATCCATGTCCTACAGGTTCGAACATTTAATTGAACGTACAACTGGCTTCAGTAATGTATTCCTTTCCCTCCTCGTACGATAGTCTTCTGGTAGCGCCACAGGATCTGCAAAGCGTAGGGGTGGGAGGGCATACGGGATCTCTGGCTCGAAATAAGCTCATGTTACGAATGAAAGATGATTTGAAGAGGGAACCTAAGAATACAACAGCGCCATTCAACGCTCTTCCACCAGTAACCTTCCCGAATTTTGTCTCAACAGTAACGCGATCTGAGTTGGATGCGAGTTCCTCATGAAGATGGACGTTGGCCATCAAGTTCGTTATCTTACCACAGGCCCGAAGGATGGCAGGCTTCCTCAGCCTTCGGCCGTGGCGATCATGAGGTTCGGGGTTTCCACGGAAGGGATTTCCTGGAGACGACAAATAATGAACTAGAATAGGCAGTTTACTGGAAGTGGTGCTTACCTCCCACGTTATCTCTCTCCGCAAATAACCATCAGTTCAGAGTGTGGCAAATGGACGAGAAATTAGAACATGAAAATTTCAAAGCATGATGGTCGTGATCATGAGGGAAGACCGAAAACGGAAGGTCGTGTCCGTTGCTTGACCTCCGCCATGTCGGCGCCACCTGATGTGTCTACCGACGGTCGTACTGAAGTGAAACAACGGCAGGATTATTGACAGCCGGACTGCGACGAACATAAATTATTACAGGGTATAGAAGTCATAAAATTACAGATTGTACAGGAGGTTGAACGGAAGATACGGTCTGCCTGCAGACATGAAATGCATATTGGATGGGTGGGCTTTTCGTCTGCTGCGACGGCGACGCTTCCCAAGCGTCCCGCGTAAATATCATCTGCACTATGCCCTGGCCTCTTCCGATCTCGAGGAACCCGCTGTATGTTATGTCAGTTTCTATGCTCCAACGCGCGTCAACGTAACAACTCACATTGAGTTGTACAGATGCAGTGCTCTAACGTTGCTCTCAAGCACACGTAGGTTGACTTCGATCATCTGAAGTTCTGATAATGCGTAGCGCAATGTCCACTGCGCCACCTCTCTGCCCAGCCCACGTCCCCAAAACTCCTTTCGAAGCATTATTCCCCATTCGCCATCGATGGAGAGAGTGCTCATCCCCACGAACGCGCCAGTATCCAGCATTTCAAAGACGACAAAAAACAGCGAATGCGTCGCATGTATTTTATCTTGCAAGAGCTCCATGGTGCTGGAAGTCCGTGATGGATCCACTCGAGGGTCTGTCCATAGGTTATGGACGTCTAGTGTGTCGCTGTCCTCGAATGGGCGTATGAGAAGGCGGGTCGTTTGGTACATCGCGGCTCCTCTTCAGCACCAAAGCCCATATATATGAGCTGAATGGCTACGCCGGAGATCGCTGCGGAGACTCTGCACTGATCAGAGAAGTTCAAACTTGGCATTGACAACCGCGGAGCATCTACTGCTGCGCAGGGCGGAAAGTCCCGTTGCTGCTTGCATGGCTCGAATCATTTGCGTATCATGGTGACTAAATGTACAGATGTATTGATGTGTACGACGAGAAAATCAGAGTTGAGCTAGAAAGGGAACATGTTTATTCTTCATACAGTCGATCTTACAATGCGGGAAGTAATACAGACTAGACTAAGTCCAAGAGTTTCAAGAAGTGCCACTAATCTTCTTTTCCTTTGCCTTTATCGGAGCCCCAAAGAATCTTCTCGTCGTCGACCCTTTGCTCCTCATCAAATAGACGATACCAAAGAGACATCTCCAAGGTCTTGAAGAATCCGAACATCGCCACGCGACGCTGATAAACAGCATACGTTGGATATTTGGATACCGTAATGTTCTCTGTGTACATTGTCGACGAGAAGAAAAGTGCGGTCAGACATAAAGCAGGAAGTATTGGCCAAAATGGAGACAGGAACTGTGTCCAGCTGGAAAGCAGCTGCCCAGATGATGCATGAGTGGTTGATTGAGAAAAGAAAGACGACTTGAGCATGAGGAAAAGCTGAGAAACCGAATAATGAGGAAGTGAAGGAGGATAAGGCGCGGCGACGGGAATGAGCGCATTCAACCACTGCAAATTTAATGATGAGAAAGTACACCCGGAGAGAAAACATACTGACCCAAAAGGTCTGTTCACAAGTGAAGTTGGGATGTCGGGACCAAGCCCAGAGACCACGCGTCACGAAACCGCGCTTCGCGTCTGCGGGTATCCAGTTAAGACGTGCGCCGACCCAGTGCTTTTTCTCGTCATACTCAGTTCCTTTGAGGTATGACTGTTTGTAGCTCTGGTACGCGTACTGCTGGTTGTCCGCAGTGAATTCTAAGGCAAGAACAACTATCGTGACTGCGCCGAGGGCGACATCAGATATCAACAGCGGACTGTGTGGCTGTACCACAGCGGCTATGTAAGTGGAATACCGAGAAGAAGGAGTAGAACGTTCTGAATGGCGGCAATGAAGGTCAAGTTCACAACCTGGAAGAGCCACGGAGGAAGTTGCGAGCGAAGGACGGCCCATCTATAATCCTCGTCTTTGAGGCTGAAGAGACCGCGACGGAACGTGTTGTAACTCAGTCTGGAGAAGAATCAATAACTTAGAGGCATTGCAGACCAGAGGAGTCGCACCGAAACATCCAAATGACTATGAGCCCGAACATGAAAAGTCCACGAGGGCTAAAATCGGTCGCAGCTAGCGAGAGTTCTTCTGGGACATATGGACACAGCGGAAAAGGCTGCAAATATCTGGGCCACAGAGGGAGAAGAGCGAAATAGGCAGAGTAAATCGTCGGTAAAAACGTCCAGAGTCGGTCGACCTGCATAAGGATGAGACACGGCCCTTTTCCTTACACATAGACAGACCTGGGAGACATTTCCCGTTATTATTGAGGCGACATATGTGGCCGCCGTCGAGAACGCGCAAAATTGAAGAGGCCAAGCAAGGGCTGCCAACGATGGTGGTGGGACGAAAGCCATGGTTGAAATAAAAGCGTGACACGTTGTGTAACCTACCATGCGTCATCGATTAGTAATACTTTTGCTGCTCGTCCTTGGGCCGACGACGCAGGGCAAATCGAATGAATTTTTTACTCTATCAATACCTGCGCCGCTGACTCATAACAAAGGTTGCGAGTTGCAACAAATACATCAACATCAAATCTACTTTCGAGAACACTCCAAATCCACGCTATAGATTAAGCTATACTAAATACTTACCGACCGGTGGCGGCTCTACCGGCAGAGTCGCTGTCTGGCTCCTGAGTACTGAGTACTGAAATGTTCAAATGTTCAACAGTGTTGCGAATTCCATGCCTTACGTTATCCCGCTCGTGCTATATGGTAGTACTGTACTATTCTTCGATAGCGTGAGCTGCCCTGTACTTCGATTCTACGTTGTTGCGTTCAATCCCGAGTTGTACTTCCAAGTCCCAGTCCGTTGCTAACCAGACAACGCAGTACTCCCCTATGCCGACGATGAATAACGCTACAACTTGACCTATGGCCTAATGTCAGACATTCAGAAGAAGAGAAGGTGTAAGCCCACCAATCCAAAGCCCTTGCAGACCAAGGTCTGTACGAAATGCGAGGGAGACACCCATCGGTAAAGCCAGACATAGTAAGCGACGAGGTTGAAGAAGGCTCCGAGATGCTGACGCCCTGATGATGATTCAGTGTTTGTTACAAAGGCAGAAAAAAACATACCCTGCCCACGTAATACTCCTCCGCAAGAACCAGCCAACCCATCGGCCACCTGGAAGGAGGCTACCAAGGGCATAACCTTGCTGACTAAGTCTACTACAGCTTTATCGTCACTGAATAGATATCCGTACACCTAGCCTATATCAACAATGTTACTCTGTTGGACGAAAACGAGCCTACGTCTTTCGTGGCCATCATGACAATCATCACCAGAGTTCCGACGATGACGCTCAATAGAGCGGAAGCATGAGCAGCGTGCTTCGCGCCAAGAGCTGAACGTGATCCAATAAGGTTTCCGACCCGATTAGAGGCAGCAACGCCGATTCCAAATGGTAAGGTATTTAGAACTATCATTCATATCAGGCGAGATCTGAAGCTAATGGAAAAAACGAACTCACTCTGATCAGTGGTCATGATGACGGATTGGGCAGCAAGCGGCAAAGATCCTAGTCGTCCAGCGGCCAACGCCACAATCTCGAACGCGGCCCTGCAGACTGTTAACTGGCCATACTCGACAGTATGTATGATATACAACATACCATTCGGTGCCGACCATCAAAATACCGGGGATTGCGAGCTTCAGGAACAGGACGCAGCTCCGGAAATCGACCACTTCAACTAGTTGAATTCCTCCCCAACATCCATTGCGGCGATGAGTGGGAGAGATGTAGGTAAGGACCGAAAGTAAGACGAAGGATAACCAGTAAGTAACAGACAGGGCCAAAGGAGACCCCAAGAGACCAAAGCCACGAACGAAGACAATGTTCAGGCCGATATTGATAGGGAATAAAATCGCTAAGACGGCGGTAGATGCACTCATAATACCTGCAAAGAAAAGTCAGCGCGCTTCCCGTCCGCATAGCACCACAAAACTGACCTTGACATTGAAGGTACTTCTTCAGGCTTTCAAATCCGATGTAACCGGGCGCGCCAATGATGAGTACGCGAAGAAACCTTTGAACGTCGCGGCTCAACAGTTCTGGCTGACCAAGTGCAAGCAAGACAGGTTCGATGAACGCCCAAAAGACGCAAACAGGGATAAGAAGCAGCCACAACAATAAGATACACCGCTGGAAGTGGATAGAGAGATCAGTCGGACGACTTCCTCCAGTGAAAGCCTGAGATCCAAAGGTGTCCAAAGCCGTCGTTCCTCCAAGCGCCACACACCAACCTACAGACTACGTGGGATCATCCTATATGGAGTTAAGAAGACCAAACACTAGCCAGTTACGAAAGCCAACATCAGCGAAAATGCGGCAACTGAGAGTTCTTCCTGGCCCAGACGGCCGACGATGAGTATCGAGACAGTCTGAATAGAATTTTGTAAGATGTAGGAGAGAATAACTAAGAACTCGATTTAGTTCATTGTCAGAGTTGTGAACGCCTTGAAGGCGTACGTACCGGGTGCCGAATCAACGGCAAGTGACCCAAAAAGGCGAAAGTTCACGCGGTCAGCCTGTTCGATCTTGCCACCACGTTCAACATTCGAGGAGGAAGTCGCATTGTAGCCGGCGACGTCGACTCCTGGGGACGTCAAGGCTGGCCAGATCAGAGGGTCGCTTTCTGTTGGTGAGACTTGGTGGGACATGACAAGAGGTTCGAAGTGTGACAGCGCGCTGACGAATTCAACTTTCGCCGCGGGGACGCCGCCTTCTCTTTATCCTCACTGGTTATCTGCACCACACATGCTCCTGAACAGATCCTCCTATCCAGATACACCCTCTTACGTTGTTCCGCCCTTATCTCTAGTCTCTTCCGATTCTTGAGAAACCCGGCAGAGCGGAGTTGGCCTCAAGGCAAAACACGACGCGATACTATTCCAATTAACGCGCCGTTACTCCGTAATTCTATTCTATCGAAATGACACGATTCTATGGCACCTGTGACTCTTCTGGGTATAAAGACTCCCAATCTGACCGGGTGCATCTTCACTGTTGACCAACATGCAGTTCCTCTCCATCGCTAGCGTCGTCCTTGCCATCGCACTCTCTGGTGTTGCTGTCGCCCACGAACATGACCATCACAATGACCAAGTACCTCTGGACTATGTTAGGTATCCCGTCGAACCCTTGTACCGCGGTGCCAGCGGCGAAGGTAAAGACCTATACTTTGGCCTGTGTTCGCTTTGCTTATACGTCTTCTTCAGTAACGGCTGATGCCATTTTCTCCGGTATTACCACCTTTGCCAAGCTGCCGTGGGTCCAGTGTCTCTCCAAAGACAGAAACGAGGCCTTTGATATTGCCTTCCTTGGTGCACCTTTCGTAAATCTCTCTTGCACTTTGTTCCATAAGGTTTCTCACTCCCACCATAGGATACCGGCACCAGTTATCGTCCTGGCGCACGTTTTGGGCCCGGTGCGTTTGTCTTACACCTGCTTCATTGAAAATTTCTTTACCCCCATTTCACAGCGGGCATACGTGCAGGATCACGCCGCCTGACACTCTATGGAGGCTATAATGTTCCTTTGGAATTCAATCCTTTCAAGTCGGGTCTTAAAATCGTAGACTGTGGCGACATTCCTGTTACGTCAGTACCGTTCTCATCTTGAACGTGTTCGGACAGCTGATAGACCGCTTAGACCGTATGATAACAAGGTTGCCATCCAACAAATCGAGGACGGTCACAAGGCTCTCTTGCACCGGGAGCCTTACTCTTCTCTGGGCAATGACTCTATCACTGGTCAAGCCTTGACGCCTATCTCGATCGATGGGAAACACCACCCGCGCATCATTACCCTTGGTGGGGATCACACCATCGTTCTTCCGCTTCTCCGTTCAATCTACTCCGCTTACGGTCCTATTTCTGTCATCCACTTCGACTCGCATCTCGGTAAATATTTCTCGCCTCATTCCGCCGACTTTGGCTACATGGTGCATGCTAGATACCTGGAAGCCTTCGGTGTTTGGTGGCGCACCCTCCGATGTCGCCGCCATCAACCACGGCACTTACTTCTACTGGGCTAGTCAAGAAGGCCTCATCAACAACGGATCGTCAATTGCAAGTGCTTCCTGTTCTAATACCCTGTCCATTGTTTCTTTCCTTATCCTCTTCTTCATTGGAGTACTTTGATCCTAGTTTGTCATTTTTCTAGCACGGCGCGATCCGGACGACACTTTCCGGAGTCGAAGACTACGAGAACGACGACGACGCCGGATTCTCAAGGATTGAGGCTCGCGAGATTGACAGCATTGGTAGGGTTTCGCGAGCTGTATACAATGCTCGATGCTTATGTCTAGTTTAGGTACTGAAGGCATCATCAAAAAGATTCGTGATGTCGTCGGAGACTCGCCAGTCTACCTGTCTATCGATGTGAGACGCGTTACACCACTGACTCTGTTTATGACTGATCACATCCCATTAGATCGATTCCATCGACCCGGCATTTGCTCCTGCAACCGGTACCCCAGAAACTGGGGGATGGTCGACCAGGGAGCTCCGCACAATTTTGAGAGGACTGGACGGCCTTCGTATCGTCTCGGCTGACATCGTCGAAGTTGCTCCTGCTTACGACACGAACGCCGAGCTCACCACGATGGCCGCCGCGGATGTGAGTGGTTTTGGCTCTTTCGATGACCTGAATTTGACGAGCCTCTTAGGTCCTTTTCGAGGTTCTGACGGTCATGACGAAAACACCCCTGGGCAAGTAGAAGGAATAACTCCATGAAAGGTATCGAATGACTGTCCTTTTGACCTCGAACGTCAAATTTTCTTCGAATTAGTATCCATTTTTGTAACGATTGTTGACCTGAATATTACCTCTACTATCTTGTTTCCATATTGAAGACGACAGACTTTTATGGTGATGACTCACTCCAAGAACAAGGATAAGGGAGGAGAAATATCTTGCTCAATAGTTATCTTGTATTGCAACTTGGTATGTATGGCGTAAGAATGTCAGGGACTTAAGGACCAATTTCGCGCCAAGGATGGGTGATGGGACGCGAGGAGCAACCAAGCAGAGTTTGGATAGCGCTGCGGGTCTTGCAGCATTTGGGGAAGAAGAGCCAAGTTGAAGCCAAGTCACGGAACGATCTTTCCGGACGCGTCGCCGCGTGTTTGAACAAGTCCACACACAGCGCCGAGACTACCTTTCCGGAACTCGAGCGCTCAATCGGAATTCAATGTCTGCAGAGACTATATAATATTCACTGTTACAGGTAACAGGCTTTGTTAGGATCAACATATTCTAAATAAATGGAGCTTAGCGCGGAGCGCTCAAGTTTGAAGATCCTTCTCCTTCGTGACCTCCTCCTCCTCGCCGACGTTCCTCACGGGCCCATGGAACCATTTATGTGCCGATGTAACCCAAGACACCGTGGCAAAAATGAAGACGGCCGAAATGATAACAATGGCGTAGTCTGATTAAATGGTGTCAGCGTCGATACGAGTGAGAGAAATGACCAGCATACTCATATCTTCCGCTGTCGTCGTCTGTCCTGGGGGGAAAAGAAGCATGACGACTATGAAGGAGACCCATGCGACTGCGACGATCCCAATGGGTGTAGCCCATCGACCCAACGCAAAAGGACCAGGTACAAATTTATTTCTCCCGCTGGTTATGCGAAGGAAGATGGGGACGACGTAAGAGGTGTAAAGCCCGATCACAGCAGATCTGTTAGAAATTTCGAGTTAGATGGTTTTAGACGACAGTTTTCCACACTCACCCAGCGAGCGAGGTCAGAGCCGTGGTGGAGAACCCGAGAAACCCGCAGATCGCAGCTATTACCATCACAAACCAGACCGCGTTCACAGGCGTCTGAGTCCGTGCATTCATTTTCTTCCACCAACGAGAACCAGGTAAAGCGTTGTCCCTGTTAGAGATCAGACTGAAATAAGAGCACCGCTTCGACGTATTCGACGAACCTGGCAAAGGCGAAAACAACGCGGGAAGCATCAACACCTTGGGCAGCGCCCGTAACGTACTGAACAGCAACATGATCAGCAATGTTGATACTCAGTAAGATACCGCCACACCTGAACAACGATAATCAAGGACCACATTGCAAGCATGCCGCGTTTCCCGAGGACATTCAAGAATACTTGCCCCATCGGAAGGGGAAGCTCCGAGGCGAGAAGGTCAGTTACTGAAGTAACACAAAACGATGTGGCGATGAGGAGTAGCCAGCCCAGACTGGCGGTTGCCGCAACCGCCGAGATTATAGCTATCGGTGCTGCACGGTCGGCTCCAGCGACTTCTTCAGCAATATGTGCAGCCGAGTCGTCTATTGGCATTGTTCAAGGTAATGCATACACACCGGGATGAGATACTCACAGCCAGTCAAGGTCCACATGGGAGCAGTGAATGCTAACAAAAATGCCCAACCGCCTGCAGACTTTGATTAGGATGGTTTCGAAACGAACAACCTTGAAGTCCACTGACTGTTTGCCCAACCGGTATTATTCTCGAACAGCGTAAATGCGTCCTTGGTGGACACTTTGTCATCGCCTGATACCACGAGGAGCGCAATGATAGCCGCGATTGTGGTCCCCACTACGCGTCAAACTAGGATCAATGGTCGTAGAAAGGAAAAATGCACTCGCCGTTGATCAGCACGTAGAATATGTTGAGGCGGGCCAGGATACTCGTCGCAGCTGAACAGACAACACCGTGCGACAAGAGGATAGCGATGAGTATGCCGTAAGTAGCACCGTTCGACAAGACTGTAGCGCCATTAGAGTTCACAGCAATCGCCGTAGTGATCATTTGGGCGCAAGTGAAGTCAATGGAACAGACAAGAGTGATTTGACCAGTAATGTTAGCCCATCCTGTGGAATTATTATGCGTGTGGCGGTGGGTTAGTGAATGTGGGTAGTCACCTGTGATCCAGCTTGCCAATGGGGCATACTTTTCTGGAGCAAGCTTAGCAGAGAAATAGTACAACCCAGCACTCGTCCTGGGTAAGATCAGGGATTGGCGCTCGTGGAAGCGTTGGTACACGTACGGCATAGAGGAAGCAAGCTCGGCCATTGATAGAGCAATAGTCATCACAAAAATGGAAGGGATAAGCCATCCGAACACCATACCCACATGGCCGCCTGCAGAATGAGTACGCCTGATAGAGATCCAGAGGTGCGCACACACCGCTGACGAGCCCAAATTCCAGAGTGGAAGAAACAGAAGCGATTACACCCATGATAGAGAACGAGAACGCGACCGTTTCAAAGAGCTGTTCGCGACATGAATCGAGTAGCTCAAGTTACGAAGAGACAACTTACCGAGAACTCGCGTTTGAACTCGCTCTTGTAGCCCAATTCAGCAAGTCGAACATCATCAGCGTGTCTAACTTCGACGATGTCCGTGTGAGTAACATTCTTGTCTTCTTTGTTGTGCAAGTCGGCGGAAGCCATCGCTGAAGGTTGGAATCGAAAAGGAAGTCGCAGGATGTCACCAATAAATCTAAGCTGTTATCCTCGTGACAACAGTTTATGGCTATCGGTGATGTCTTATATGGGGCAAGTCGAGCCCTCGGCTAAGATCGTGGGTGAAAGTAGTATATTAGAACTCTGCCCCGGCGCTCTTGTGTGGGTTCTGATAGAGATCCTTATCTCGTCATGATGCCGTCTACACCGTGGAAGCATCGGTGTGCCTGATTGTGGGCGCGCAACGTGAGTCGGACAAGTACTTATCAAGTTATTCAACGCAACAGTTCGAAACAAACCTTGAGAACATTGAGTCCACAGTGATGGTAACACGTATAATTCAACTGACCTTCTCTGAATAAGCCCATCGGCGACACAAGTGCGCATTCTCTGAACAAGTGGGATCAACGCGATGTGCCACGGCGAAGAAGCTCCAAGGCTAGAGCCGTATCAGGCTATAGTATACGAGGAAGCTCCAACTCCTTTCTGTATCCCTGAGTCGCTCAGTCCATTGACAATACCGTTTTCGCGGGCGGAAATAGATAGCTGGCATGATATTGATAAGAAGATAGCACGCGGGTAACGCGGTCTTTCGAATAGCGGTGTCTCGGAGGCAGCTTCCAGTGATACGAGCTTGAAGTGTGGTCGAATGCGTATAAGCAAGTATTCGGAATGTTCGGAATGTAAAAATCTCAACGAGTTGTGCGAATCACCAACTGAGGTTACTACCTTTCTCACGGTCACGTTCTGCTCAAGGTTCGCGCCCGGAAAATGCCGTTCTTGACCGCGTTTTGAACGCATGTTCTCCCGACCATAACACGCGGGCGACTTTCTGTCACACTATCTGCCGATAAGGTCTGCATCCGCTGTTGTTTGTAGGTGCGTAGCAGCGCAGCGCATCCCCCGCTATCTCTCTTTGCGTCACACTGTAGAAGTGACGCCGTTCAGAAGAAATGCTTTGACTAGCTTCCACACGAGTAAGTACGCAGGCTACTATTAGTAGCCTGATCTGATTGAGCTACACAAAGGTGCCTGCACTGCCAACGAGAAACTATGAACAGGCTCAAATCGGACGTTAAACCAGAACGCCGTTAGTTACTAGTCTCCCTAGGCATACTCTATAGCCTAATATTGAAGTAAACACGTGAAAGCTTCGATTAAATATCATGATCATCATCATACATTGTTAAACTAGATGGATAGTATTAGTACAATGTTCGTCCGCCAGGAGACTTTTTTGGTGCTGATTGATATTGCGCATGTATACGATACGAGAGTTAAAAGAGAGAAATAATCAATCCGAAGTGTCGGGACGTTTGCTTGCGCCAGCGGCACCTAAGAAGGCATGAGACAGATGAAACGACGGGTGATAGTAGGGAAAGAACGTACTGGCAATGAAATGGTCTTGGTCTTCGTTGGACAATTCCTCCAAAGACTTGCCCTTGGTCTCAGGAAGCAACAGTGTCGAGAAGATACCAGTCAACATGAACAGAGCAAATATTTCGAGACTGCGAGGTATACATCAGTCCACGCGCTGCGCCACAGTTATGGAAGAGTACTGACATGTGCTTTACGAAGGCATTCGTGCCACCAATGTTCCTCAGGCGAGCGAATCCGACCTGAGCGACGATGGCACCAAGCTTACCGCTGGCAGCGGATATACCATGAGCGGTCGAACGGTACCGCGTGGGGAAGACTTCGCCAGGAATGATGAAAGTCGTGGTGTTAGGGCCAAAGTTCTGGAAGAAATTGGCCAGACAGTAAAGGAACACGAAAGCATCCTTCGCGGACTCGGTGGCCGTGAGTTTATCGTAACCAAAGCCTATCACAATAGTGAGAAAGTGTCAAGGTAAAAGGGAGACTCACTAACCCATAATGACGAAGAGGATGGTGAGCATGATGAAACCCATGAGCTGAATGGGCTTGCGGCCCCACGAGTCGACGAACAGGAATGAAACCCAGTATCCGGGAATAAGACCGGCCACGGAGAGAATCAAGTTCCCAACGCAGATGTTATGCAAGTTGTCGTAGACACCCTGCGATCCAGTGGTGACAGGCTTGCCGAATCCGATGGCGGTGAGGATAATACTGGAGTTCAGTCCTAGACCGTAGAAGGCAATCTTGAGAAGAGAGGCTCAGTCGAGGCGTGGAAATGATCGGCGAGACTTACGTCGAGCGCGAACCAAGAATATGAGGTACCAATGAGAACCTTCATGTTCTTCCACTGTCCAAAGTGACGACGGAAGTCGGCCCAGCTGGCTTTGGGTGCGGGAGTGCGTTCAACAACAGCGTCGGGGTCGCGCACAGCCTTGCCGGTGGTGAGAACGTTCTCGATATCGGCAGTAGCCGCCTGCAGGTTGCGTTCGATATCCATGGTGAAACGTGGAGTTTCGGGAATGGTGAGACGGAAGTACAGAGCTATAACTCCCGGAACGGCACCAAGACCGATGAGCAGACGCCACATGTAGTCGACATGATTGTAGTGGGGAGGGGTGTCTCCAAGGACGGCGCTCTTGTACGCAACCGTGACAATAAGCCCGACAAGGGCAGCCGCTATGTAGACGGTTAGGACGAATAGATTATCTGACCAATTCGAGTCCACTCACAAAAGTTTCCCCATCCTTGGGAGGCGAATACAGCTGTCATCATTCGCCCACGGATCTTAGTGGCAGCAAATTCCGAGGAGATGATAGCCTGTCATAGAAATGATGAGCATATTGACTTTAGAATAACGATTTCAACCACTGATAGCCTGTCATAGAAATGATAAGCATATTGACTTTAGAATAACGATTTAAACCCACGGATAGTCACCGCCTATGCCAACGCCCATTATGAAGCGCCATACTATGAGAACCCTTCGAAGTGTAAGTTGTCTAAATTGATGTGCAACACGAAGAGAGGCTCACCCAATAATGTTGACGGCAAATCCGCTTCCCGACAATGCCTGACCGAAAGTACCCAAAATGATAATCATCAGTTCAACACCGTCTAGAAGTGGATCAGAAGTACGCCACCGGGAAGAGCGGGCAAACTTACACATGCGTTTACGACCAAGGACATCGGCAAGCCAACCGAAGAGTAGTTGACCAACGAGAGTACCGACGGGGGTAGCAACCTTGACGCCAAGGTCCTGGTTGTCAGAAAGGACCTGTTCTGAAAAGAGGTGAGTAGTTGGATGAGGGACTCCTAATGGTACGTACTGCTTCCGTACACATAGCCCAACATTGTAGAGGCAATATTGATGGCGAAGATATCGTAGCTGAGAGACTGTAAGACGCTGCCAGAGATCCAAGGAAGGTGACTTACGCATCGGTGAAGAAACCTACGCCTGCGACGGCGCACACCTTGACATGGAACCAACTTGAGGGGTTGTCAGACGACCAAAAATACTAACATCAACAAGGCGACTTACGAGAACTTGGCATTATCAACCTCGGCCAGAGCAGCACGGCGACGCTCGTCGAGGACATACCCAGACGAGGTGACCTTGTTGCCAGAGGCAATGCTGGTACCTTTTTCCAAAGACATCGGGAGGTTAACTGCAGGGATGAGAAACGGAGAGAGACTGTCCCCGACTTTATATAAGCTGTAACTATCACCCTACTAAAACCCTTGAATGGGGTCTGCACGTTCGTGCCCCCTTCAGCCAATCATACACTGCGCACACGATCATTTGGAGGAGTTCTATTTTTAAACACGATGAACGAAACGGATATCACACCAGGATCGCAATCACACGTGCATGGGGGCAGATGGAGGCTTGACTGTCAAAGAGGACGTAGAGGGCGAGGTAGACCAACAAGGGGAGCCAAGTACGGCATATTGAATGTTGGAAGGACTGTACTGAAGGTAAACAAGCTGTCCCCCAAGACCCTTACCCGGAGCATGCCGAAAGAAGAAATCAGGACCGCATTCCCACGCCCCACAGGTACAGTGCTTTGATCCAAACGTTCAACACGACAACATGTCATCGCGCACTCGAGTCATCGCGCTGTATAAGGAGCTAATTACGCTCGGGAAAGAGTACCCAGACCCCTCGTGTGTGCCCGTCCATGCGCTGCTCCGTTTCGGTCTGATCGAGGCGTGACACACGTTTGCCAGTTATGATTTCACCGGACGCATTCGACAGATGTTCGAGAGTAAGCCGGTCTTCTGTGCCTCAGTCGCCTGGGCCGGCAAGCTGTCTGACTTGGGTGACAGAGAACAGGAACCTAACTGATCCAGAGGAAATCGAGAAGGCCCTCAAGTTTGGCGAGTACATCAAGAATGGTATCCCATCACGCAGTACATGGTGGCGTATCAGTCTAAATACAAATGGTTCTAGAGACGCTCGCGCTTTACTCCTTGCGCAAATATCGACATTTGAAGCGGATGTATCCCGATCCTTCATCCGGTGCATCGGATCCGGGAAAGAGTTGATTTGAAGTGTGGCGGGCGGGTTGATTTCGCGTGATTGTGTATTGTAATCACATTTTAGAGCGACCGTGCGGTAGGCTGTCCACAACGATTCCAAATACAGATTCGCTAGCCTCGAGTTCCTACCTTTGATGTAGTGCTACTCGTCTTTTATAACGTTACATTTTCACTTGGGTTTGCTTGGGGTACATTTATAGGTCCTTGTTTGTTGCAGAGGCAAATGACAAGCATAGAACACAGCCACAAGGCCATTTCCAAATCGAACATTGCTTTCATTACCACAATGTCGACTGAGGCTGGTGGCGGCGATGCTGACGTTCCTTCTGTTGACCAGTCGATATTGGCGGTGAGAGCTACCAAGGTGTGTCCTCAGAGCCTCTAAAACGTCTCCAATCTCATGTCCAGTCAGCGTAAACTTGATGATGCCTTTCAATCTCTGGATGACGCCGTCACCCCGCCAGAATATCGCCCGCCGCCACTGAAAAAGTCGAATACAGCCCGCTCGCTTTACTCAACGTTCGCCAAGTATGGAATCAAGAGCAAAGACCAGTCAGTTTAATTCAAATCGTGGCTCAGGATATTCTCAACGAGAGCAGGTCCACGGAGGCATATTCCAAGAGTACGCCACATCTTACGGCAATTCTCTCCCGTGCAGCGACGCGTACACGGAAAGCCTTCCCCTTCAAATTCTCCGAACCTGCCCCCGTATCCGGCAACGTCGAGTATCGACCTTCTTCTATCTCCTCGTTTCTTTCCAGATTGTCAACCTTCAAATTGGCTACCTATGCGAACAAGCCGCCCGCTCTAGATGCAGTGGCAGCTTCAAAGTGCGGATGGGTAAATGACGGGAAGGACAGGCTCTTGTGCGGGATATGCAACGCCTCATGGGTTGTAGCCGGCAAAGATGGGATGTCTCGGGACGCTGCCAATGCGCTCGTTGAAAAGCAGAAAGTATCCCTTGTCAGCGCTCATAAGGACGGCTGTCCTTGGAAGACGAGGCAGTGTGATGGTGCGTCTTGTGTGCCAATACAAGCTCAACTCTCATTCTCTTCAGCCTCCATCTACCGGATACCGCTACAATCGCCGACTGCTGCCATTCGAGATGTCAAATCCAACGCCCTCGTTTTAGAGCGTCTCCTCCAGGACGTCGAAGCAAAACACCCGCTCGTCCGTCAAGTCTGTTTCTGTAGCATGCCCAATCTCACTTCGCCTGCTAGACCGCAAACCAACTGTTATCTCTTCAATCCACTGTCAAGCTCTATTCTTTGTCATCTGAAGCGGAACCATCGCCATCTCTGGAGGAACCGTCTGAAACAGCCTTGCTGACGTCGCTCTTTGGTTGGACAATAGCGCCCCCTCTACCCTCCCATACGCGCCCAACATCATTGTCAAGAGCATCATCTCTCGCACCCTCTCGAGCATCGTCTGTTGCCCCTTCCAGTCCTACACGCGCATCGCCATCTAGTCGTGCTCAAACACCGTCACGACTAAGTGTTCCTCCCACTACAGCCCCAACAAAGCAAGACGCACTTCTCCACTGCCCCTTATGCCAACGCCGCGTAGGTCTATGGGCGTTCGCACCCAGAGGGGACTCGTCTGTGTCCAGTCGTACTCCTGCCCGTAGACAGTTCGACTTGCTCAAGGAACATCGGTCGTATTGTCCGTACGTCGTTCGGTCTACAGTGATACCGTCCTTGAATCAAAATGTTCGGTCCACTTCGAGCACAGTGTCATTAAGCGGCCAAGGGGAAATGGAAGGTTGGCGCGCGGTTCTTAATGTTCTTTTGAGATATGGAATGGCGCAGAGATCGCAACTTAGTGGGCATCGCGTCGAGGAAGGCGAGGAAGGGCGACCAGCAAATGGGACGGAATTCGAAGGTGGCGTCAACGCCATGGTAGAAGGTGTAAAAGCTCGAGGGGTGCGTCTTCATCCATGCTACATATATGCCATCTGACCGGGATCAAGGGCAAGGATCTCCTCAGGTATGTTAAAGGACTACTCGGGTAACAAGTGGCATGTTGGTGTATCGTCGATCGATACTTGCTTGAAATCTAATCTGGACATGTTGTACCTTTTCCTGTGCACACTCTACTCTGGATGATCTCGTGAGGAAAACGCGTTGACTAGAAAAGGTATCACAGGACCATCACCCAAGTCTTGAAACGGTTCTATCCGCGAACCGAAGATGAACCGATTCACGGTACAAATGCCGACACTGAATTTCTACAGCTTGGGTCTTTCTTCGGGATGCCAGGCAATCAGATGGTGTGTTTTAACACTGCGGCAACCGATGCGGGCCGCTCGATGCACCAGCTTGTAGGAATATAAAGTCTTATTTTACGTTCGAGAGAAGGCAGCGCTGGAAAATGTTCCCCAGGCTTTTAGCTGTGTTCTGCCTCGTCCTCTTACAACCTTTGCTATCCTTTGCTTTCACGAATCCTATCAAGTCCACCGATGGTTCTGACCCATTCATGGTGAGTGTATCATAGCCATATCTCATTTCGGCATCTAAGCATCGTCAGGTCTATCATGAAGGATATTATTGTCTGTCTTGACTGTCTGCCTGTTATGCTCGTTCTTACTCGAACGGAAAACAGATCTGACCTCAACTACATGGACTAATATTCAGATCACACGTGCAACGACTGTTGGTGGTTTGAAGACCGCAACGCCAAAAGTCGTTTGGACTGACAGCACGTCGTCCAGGTGCTGTAACCTGTGTAGGTGTCTGTTTTGCTTCGTTGGCATCGATTCCTAAACTGTCGTATTGAAGGGGCGCCTGAGATCCATTGGTGCGCGCAGTGTTCTTGAAAGAGGCTGAACGAATTGTCAAGTTTTTCAGGCAATCTGCGGAAGGTGCTTGGTATATGTATGCTCAATCTCTCCTACTTGTCTTGTGGATTGAATGTCGTTTCGTAGATACTACTCGGCCGGGTCCAGTGGAACGTTGGATAATCAGCGTATCCATGTCTTGAAGGGGTCTTCGACCATCATCTGGGATTCTACGTGGAGCTATGCAGGTAATGGGCTTGTAGCCTCACTGATACATGTTGAACAATTGTCCTGCTAGGCCGTATCGCGATCCCGAACCGAGACGTGTGGTCCATCGACGCGAGCATACTTGTATTAGGCACGACGCGGTATCTCGTGTATTCTAGTTGGGACGGCGCAAGTGAGCGAAACGTTCGAGGTGGTAGTATCTGATCCTAATCCTTTCCAGATCAATGCCTTTACATCGCGTGAGATCATTCCAAACTTTCCATGAAGCTCACCTTGTTGATCGATATGAGCAGACAAATGAACAGTGCGACTACTGTCGGAGATGCTGTCAAAATTTCGACGCCGACGTTGTCTTGGGAAACCGTCAGCGCGAACGTTAACGAAGGCCCAGGCAGGTACATCATGTTCCTCTATATTTCAGTGTTCATGTTCTTGTTTAGCCGCTCTCTATCACGAAGGCCGGACTTGGATCGTCTTTTCCGCCTCAAGTTGTGCGGGAACCGGATATTCGCTTGGAAGACTCGAGCTTACTGGCTCGAACCCTCTCAGTGCGAGCTCGTGGACGAAATACGGTAGTGCTATCTTTACTTCGGCGAACGGGTAAGGTTTTCTTTGACCTGACAAGTCCATTCCTCAACTGGTGTCCCACAGGAACAACGAGGTATGCGCGTCAAGGACCTGTACTCTGAATGCTTATACCCCGATAGCCTGGTCATAACGGCTTCTTCCTCAGTCCTAGTGGCAATCAGATTCATATGGTGTATCATGCCTCTGCAGCGGTCCCTGCGTTGTGCGATGGCAGTCGCTATACAATGGTTCAACGTATGTTTATAGCAGCCTACATATCGTCTTGGCCGCATTACTGACGAGGTTTATAGAGGTCGGTTGGCACTCGGATGGAACGCCGAACCTTGGATCGCCTAGGGCGTTGACGGACAGTGTGCCTGAACCTGTCTAGTAATTAACATGCTATGGTGTCTCTGTCCTCCGAGTACCTCTTTGTTGAACGTTGAACGTTTAAAGCCTTATATATCACGTGAGACCGCAAATCTCGGTCAGCAGACCGTGTAACGACATTACGTACGCGTCGTAATTTCATCTTTGAGACCAATTTGAGACAGAGTCATCTTCATTTTCTCTTCGTACCACGACATGCCTGCAGACAGTTCGTCCTCCGTTGATTCCTTTTTTCTTTTTAACGCTTATCTGAAGGAAACGCTAGTACGTCAAGAGCAGCCAACAGAGGTCGCGGTCGCGGTGGCAATCAGAGTGGTCGCGGCTCTACTCGCGGCGGGGGACGCGGTGGTAGAGCTCGCGGCGGCCGTGGCGGCGCCGGTCGTGGTGGCGGCGGATCGAGATACACGCCGTATAGGTCTCCAGACTTCCCGCCCTCTCAAGTATGCTCGTTTAGCGGACCGTCCGGAGGATATTCCACTGTTCCGCCTCAATTCGACGCGACGCGACTGGATGCGCCCGGTATACGAAAGGTGTACTTTTCAGCGAGCTTCGACGTCACAGACGCTCACCTGGACGCCATCCGGTCTCGCCCAACCCTTGCTGCTTCTCTCAAATGCTTGACCTTGGGAGATTCAGACACGGGATACGGAGCTCATATCTCGGATAACGGAGTGACGGCGCTGGCGAACGCCTGCCCAAATCTTGTCGCTGTACGCCTTGAGGCTGCCACCGGAATCACGGACGATGCCCTCATCGCAATTTGTTCTGCCTGTCCATTGTTAGAGAGTCTGCACATTAGTGGCAACGACAAGGTTCCTGGGGCAATCAGAGGACCAGGTCTTGCGTTCCTGGCGGAAAATCCGGCCGTCGCCCCGAACCTCAAAGCTCTTGTTCTTCTGGACCAGACCAGGGGCGGGAAACTTGAAAAAGCAATCAAACAGTTGTCGAAAACACGCAAGACGCTTGCCATCACTACTGGAGAGACGTTGGGGGATGGATATTCAGACAACATGATTGCAGCCATGACAGGCGGTGTGGGCTCAGAAGTGATGCTCAATGGTAAGATGGTTTCGTTTGGAATAGATATGGGGATGTTTGGAGGCGGTGGTTATGGTATGTGCACTCCCTCGCGTGGATTCGAGTCAACTAAAGTGAAACAGAGTTTGACTTCTGAACGCAAATTTCCTGTACTATCTGCCCTCGCATGGTCGAGTAGCGTTAATTTATATTCGATCTGTTCTTGATAGTCCGATCCTCCATAGCACTTTCACCTCTACGCAACTCTGAGTCTTTAGGTACCAGACAAACCCTCGTCAGACATGATTTGTGAGAACATCTGGAACGCCGCTTCTCCGACCTGCAGATTACCGAACTGAATACAAGCAAATCAGTCCTCAGGTGAACAACGTCCGCAAAAGTTTTACAACTTACAGTATACGCAGGAACTTCGTGACCGGCCCCGTTGATGCGGACGAAGGAGAACGTCCCAGCATTTTTGAACTGACCCGTGGCCTGTCCGTTAACGGTGAAAGAGGTGAATTCTTGGGTTGCATATTCAGCCGAAAATTTGGTATCAAGGGCATCGACCTATATCGCATTGTAAGCGGACTTAGAGAAAAAAGATTGGTCGCTAGTACCATGGCTTCGATTCCGTTAAAGTTCAGGATGTAGTCCTATATAAGGAATATAGTGAGCGAGCCAGTGACGACGCCTGGATAGAACACGTACGGCATCTCCGACGTAAACGATTGTCCGCACCTAATAGACGTAGATGTCAATATATCTCGTACAGTGCACATTGGACAGGATCGTGAACTGACTCCGGCATCAATGACTGTTTCCAAGTCTGGGCGAGAGTTTCTCATCCAATCACCTGCGAAGCAATCAGGCGTGAAGGCGATATATCCACACTTGACGCACCAGTTGCCGCAAAATTGCTGTATACATCGTCATTCGTCATCTGCCATGTACTCTCTGCACCAATGGTATCAGCCACAGAGTCGAGGTAAGAGTCGATAGCGGGCGGATAGGGATCAGGATTCCGGGTGGGAACATAGTAAACCTAACGGAGGGCAATGTGAGAAAAGTTTGTATCAAAGAGTCGGTAGCGTGCGCACATCCCAGTCACCGGCTAGAGGACTAAGGATATTGTTGTTGCAGAAGCTTTGCGCCGCTGAGCAAACCCTGTTGGACCCTCCGTTGTAGCAAGACGTGATCTGCAGTCGAGATTAGCGCGAACATCAGTAGTAGTATGATAAGAGATTCGTCACCTGTGCTTTGCATCCCGTAGAGGACGACCAAGAGTTGTTCGCACGGTTGATGACCGACGTAGACACCAGAGTGTGGTAAGGATTAGAGGCCGCATATGAGATATAACCCGGATACTGCGACAACGGGTCCTAGAATGGGGTTCTTAAGACCGAGATAGACAAAGACTTGGGACATAGACCAACTGTAAGGCCATCACCAACTCCCAAAACCTTGAGGTTGAGTGTCAAACCATCAACAGTCCCAGCAGCGATAGCTGTATTTTGAGCTAGGAAATGCGCCGCAAAGGTTGGTCCGTAATGGCCGCCATACCTGAAGGATACCCCGTTCAATTATTGCACGTGTTGATATAATGATACGCTTACGATTCGGTCCAAATCGCCAAAGCGTTTTGTTGAAGATGCGCAAACCTGTCATCTGCCAAAAATATCTGAAGGAAGTCCCACACATCCGACGCTGCCTCCTGTGATGTGCCCACTTCCAGAGTGCCATGCGAAAACCCAACTCCGACGGGTTGGTCAATGAAGAGAACGTTGGCATTGTTGTTCCATGAGAAAGGGTTGAGAGTGACCGACGAACTGTCGTTGGTAATCCTGCAAGGGCCGAGTTCTTGTAGGAGACCTATCATACTGGAACTGCCCGGCTAAATAGAAATAAGTGACCACCAGGGAGACAACAGCCCGGACATACTCCACCGTTAAACCACAGTGACAAAGGAGCAGTTTCAGGATTGTTGCGCGCGGCAAAAAACCAAAACCTTGCGCATTCAGTTAGGGAAGACTGGAACATATGCATATGTATCGCATCAGAACGCACCATATACTTTTGTTAGCGGCGATGTCCCCGTATCCCGACGCTGATAGACGCCTGGGGTCGTCTCTGTGCGAACTGTTAACCCAACCAAGCGTAACTTGTACACGAGGACCTCGTACTAACCACATATCCCAGAGTTCTCCGTCACCCGCAGATCCCCAGCCGCAGTAACTACATCAACTTTCGGTAGCTTGACAACACTTGCAGTCGCGTTCGCTACGCCTCCAAGAATCCCATCGACAACGGGAAATTGACCTGAGGTGGCATCGGCTAACCCGATTGATGATAGAAGTAGCAGACCTAGAGAGATAATCATCCTGCCTTGGCTACAAAGACAAAAATTACTCACATCTTATAGCAGTGATATATTTTTAGCATTGCGGAGACTTGTGGTCAATGATGGAAATTGTATGCAGCGAAGGAGCCGCCATATGGAAGTGATGAGACAGGTGCTATGAGGATTTATAAACGAATGCCGTCGTCCCCGATAGCAATGAAAGACAGAATAGACCAGCGTCTCCAGAGAGACCACTACCTGTTGGCAACCAGACATCAGACCTTGAGAGCATCGTGACGAAGACGGAAGAATGCTTAAGGGAAGCCGAGCTCACAGTGATTCAGTAAGATCTTGCCTACGATAGCAAATTTGGCAAGAAGTTCGGAAGACTTGACTTGAAATGGTGCCTTGGAAACTTGGAGTTCCGGAGGGGCCAGTGAGCACGAGACTGGCCTCGTCGCGCGAGATGCACTAGTAGATAGAAGCGTGATTCTATACTGGAGTCATGAGCCGCCAGAAGCGCGAAGGTTGGGGAAGAGTACTGCTGGGAGGCCAAACCGGTCCGGGCGCACGAAAAGGGTCACGGGAGTGTCAAAGCGAATGGATCATATCGTTAGATGCGATCCAACCAAAACCTAACAATTCATCGCGTCCTTCATGAGTACGAGTTGCCGAATATGTCTGTAATACGTCCCACGACTCACGAACTGACTCACGGCATGTGCTCTAACAGGTGGAAATTCCGTAGAAACGACGAGGTCATCGCGGTAAGCAGGACGTATCTCAACCAGTCATCGGGCGGAATGGTCCTTAGATGGTACCTAAGATGCCTTGCTCGACAGTGACCGCCAATACAACAGTATTCGAGGGAGCCACTAGACGGTCCGGAGAATGTTAACGCTTTAATGACGGATGGTAATGGGGCCTCGGATCACTGAAACATTCACGCAGGCTTCTGAAGATACGCGTTGATGATGGCTCATAGAGTATGGCGCTTAGGTACAATACAAGAGTGAGTGGAGATAACTGAAGACTATGAAATGGTCAACCAGGATTATGATATGGAACTAGGGACACACCTATTGATACACGAGAATTGTACTGCAACGACAGGTTATTTGGACACGCTCGGTGTCACCGGTTCCTTCATGGGGTGCTCCTCGCGCGTCTGCTGGAGTAGGTGATCGAGTCCGTTCTCTTTTAGCGCATTCTGCAAAAGATCCTGTATGAGACACGCAATGATCAACGTGTAAGGACATACCTGCACGCAGGCCTTGTACGACACCCACAATTTACCGCAGTTGGCTTCGAACTCTTGAGCTTTTTGCTTGGAATACTCTTCGCGTTCTTTGGCACCGACAGAGCCGGCAGCGACGGCTGGTTCCAGGTAGCCTTCAAACCAGGCATTAAAGCAGGTATCATAAGAGCGTTTCAAAGGAGTGCATGCATCTGCGAGGCTGTCCGCCATGAAGGTAAGAGGGTAAGGAGGGAAGCGAGCGGCAAGTACTCTGTTGCCGAAAGCGAAATGGCGATCGTCGGCTCGTTGCCGAACAAATTCGTTGACTGTTACTTACTTTAATACTTAAGTACTTACTTACAACAATGTATCTAAGTAAAAGTACAGTTGGCATACAGCTTCACTCCGCTTTCTGACTTTCTTCCCAAAGACTGCGATAGTTGGGATCAGATGGCTGAATTCCCAGGCCAAATTGATGCATGGTCGCCGCACACTCTTCTTCATCGACGTAGTCAGCCTGAACATCGATAGCCAGTTGTTTCGCCTCCATGATCTCACGAGCGAAATGAGGGAGCTAACCAATACCTCAGAAATCTATCTGGATAGCCGTAGCCAACCTCACCTTGAATTTACGATCGTTAGGGTACCAAGAAGCGCTGAACATCATAGCGAGCATGATCCTATCCTCATCGCTGGGATTTGGCATACCGGCGTGCCAGATACGCTGGTCGCGGAGAAGAACGCCTCCAGGCTTGCATTCGATTTGAATCGGAGGTCTGACCTTTCGACGTGCTTCAACCAATTCGGGAAGGATGAAGCATTCTGGAATGCGTGTGGCTGGATACGGGACGCGCCATATTTGTTCGCTCGGTGTAGTGGTAGCGTGCGAGCCAAGCCAAAATTCGGTGGATCCGTTCGCAGCAGAAAAATCGCTCAGAGGGAAGTTGGCGATAATCATCGAGGGTGCAAGAGGGTGTATGAAGGCGCTATCCTTGTGGACAGTCTGACGCTCGGTGGTCAGCTTGTTGGCATTGTTACCCGTGATAAACGTCCAAGCAGGACGAGGTCCTGTACTCGATAAGAATGAGCATAAATCATTTGAACGCCTTTTTACCGAGATAAAAGGACACGACTTGATGAACGAAGGCATTGGCGTATACATCTTCGAAGAAGAGTGAACGAGTGGTCAGAGGAGGTGCCTGGATAAAGTTTGCTGATAGACTAAGTCAGCTAAACTCTTCGTCTGGGCCTGTTCATGACTTACTCGCGACGCCCTGATTGTAGTTGGCAACATCATCACCCTTCTGGGCCTTCAGAATCTTTGCCTCTTCAAGCATATGAAGGCGTATTTGTTCCACATGCGCAGGATCGACTGTACGGTTGTTAGAAAAGAAGTACATAATTAAAGGAACCGTACCAATGTTAGCGAGATACACAGCACCATCGCGGTTCAAGCTCTCGATGGCTCTTCGTAAGTTAGTCTTCGAATACTTGCCTTCGCCGCGTTCAGCATCGGTTATTGAGATGACAACAGGTTGATCAGACATGATATATGATAGGCAGTATGTTCAGAGAATTTCAGGGCGTGTTATATATGTTCTCCTTATCAAGGACGTCGATAAAGATAAGCCCGGCCGACAAGATATGAAATATCCAGAGTTCCCCAGAATTACTATTACCAGCGAATTGCAGGTCTGAGAGCCATCCAGAAAGCGCCCATGATTGGATAAGCGGTCCGAGATGAACACGGCAGGCATGGTCACGTAAAGTGGATCGTGTAATAATTCATTCTTTGTTCTCTTCCTTCATGATGTACGGCCAAATGGACTCTACTGCTCTTCTCAACCATATTGTTGCTCAGACACGGGCTAACGTAGAATTCCTTGTCTCTCAGCATCAGCTCACAGACACAGCCGCTAAGGAAATCATCGCAAAGCTTCCCTCGCCTTCCGACCCACACGTCGACAGCCTCGCAAACGACACTCAAAATCTCTTGATTCGCGCGCCGCCTCCGCCCCCAACACCGGTACCGTCGTACGCACCGCCTCAGTCTGCCTTCCCAAAAGCCCGTGCAATCTGGGGTTACAACGAAGATCGTAAAGTGAGGCGTTTCCCGGCATGAGACTTGTCATCGAACCTTACTGCGTGCACAGGATCCCAATGACCTTTATTTCTCTGCTGGAGACATTATTGAGATTGTAGCAGAGACAAACGCCGACTGGTGGACTGGCAGACATAATGGCTCAGAAGGACTGTTCCCCGCGAACTATGTCGAACGTCTGCCTCGCGATCCTCCTGCTCCCACGCCACCTCAGCGTGGACCTTCGTCCTACACGCCGTATATTCCTCCAATGAATTACCCTCCACCCGCCGGGCCTCCCATGCCTGCATACCAAGTGCCGTATCAGCCACCGCAGCAATATCAACCGTCGTACCAGTACCAGCCTCCGGTTCCGGTTCCGGCTCCACAGCCACCCGTCGTACAGCAGGCGCCTGAACCAGAACCTAAGAAAAGTAAATTCGGTGGCATGGGTAACACAGTGAGTTGAGAAACTGTCTAAAACTCACTGTCTGACGCAAACGACTTTAGCTGGCTCATTCGGCCGTCGGTGGTGTTGGATTTGGCGCTGGTATGTCCTCCTTTCAGTGTTATGCGCACCATGGCTGAATTCTTTCTAGGCTCCGCTGTTGGCAGTGGAATCATCAATTCCATTTTCTAACTGATAATCATTTGCTATCTGGACGTTGTACACGATTTATATTACATAGATCTTATGAGGTTCTTGGGACATTTATGAGTTTGCGACATGGGCAGAATAGAGTTCGACTTCAAAACTCTTTGCTACAGGCTGTCTTCTTCCCGAACAGCTTGCCAAGTATGATGTTCGCCGAGTCATAGGTCGATTACGACCACTCAGATCCAGGGTTAGTTGGATCATTGATGGGAAAATGATGTCACGGCGGGAACCTGACTCGAAATAGAAGTCCCCGAGCACGAATTCTTCCGAAATTGGCCAAGTCGCACTGCCGAGGTGGGGGGTTGTAGTATTTCACTCACAATTGTCATCCTTTAGAGAGCTATTGTACCTAGATACCTACTTTTCCTGTTATGTATTATTCAGTGATGCTTAAAGAGTGATTTTGGGATCATGCCGACTCTGTAGGGCAAAATTACATTGTGTTCACCTGAGTGCGCCACAAATGGACTCATGGTGACCTCCACACATACTTAATCAACACATTTAGGGGAGGATCTGGTTCAACTATGACTTAACTTTCAATGCTCTTAGAAATTTTCTCAAATAACAGTGGTAGGACTACTTTACAGTGTAAATAAGGAGGATATGTGCCCAGAAGGCGGTTCCCCAAATGGGGTGTACCCAAAAAAGGTGACCCCCGCCATCAGTGATCGGGGTAACCCTGCCGGGCCCGGGATCCGAGTGGTCGTAATCGACCGGTCCCCCGATGTTCGCCACAATTCAGATCGGGGATCTGATCGTACTGCGTACATCTAATCTTATCAGATATTAGTTATCAAAGTGACCTCCGCTCGGCCTTTTAGCCGATGTCGTGCATGTGACCGTCAACCTTTTCCCTTCGACGACGACATTGACGAAATGGCTTGTTGAAATAATGGCCGCGCCGTTGTATGCCTCTATCTTCTGTCTGGCTTACTTGAACTCTCCTTCTTTGCCAGGCATTCACGGCGAAAAATCAAGGCATCCAGCACAATTTCAAAATATGGTGATCGCGTCTTAATGTGATATTCCATGGACTATCCCAAATGAAGACGAACAATTTGTATATAACAGTCTGATGGCGTTCTCTGTCCTTGGCCTTTAACTGCGATGTTCAGCAACCTTGCCTGGTCCTGGGCGATCCAGCGCCAACCGTCGTCTTTTTCGCCGCCCAATGGACTTTTACAGAGTAACAGGGATTTGGACCCCAGTTTGGCGGGTGACAGGATATGGCGCTACTGGATGTTCTTGTTCTATTGGGCTAGCGATTCGGTGAATGTTGGAACCATGCAGCAAGCGAGCAGGTGAAAACCCCCCTCCTCTTCGCATCTCCGTTCGGTGCTGATACCGTTTGTAGTATGATTGCATTGGGATTGTCGTACCGTGAGGTTATTCCCTGCATTATCATTGGCAACCTCATCATCTCGAGCAAGTTTTACCTGTGAACTCATTGACTGAACACTACTGACATCTCCTCAGTTGCTCTTACTGCCAATGCGACCGTTGGAGCTCGCCTTCACATTCCTTTCTCCGTCATCGCGCGCGCCAGCTTCGGTGTTTGTGAGTATTCTGCATGCATCCCCCAATGAGTATATATGGATCATTAACGACAGATGGTGCTTGGTTCCCCATCGTGTCGCGTCTCGTTCTGGGCTTGATCTACTTTGGCATCAACACTCAGATCCTCAGCAGTTGTATAGCGGTCATGATTGGTGCCATCTGGCCGAGCTTCAAGCACATAAAGAACACGATTCCTGAAAGCATAGGCATTACCACTCAAGGGATGACGGCGTATGTAGTGGCCTGGATTTTGCAGGTGAGGTGTTGTATTTACATTGACATGGCATGACTATATGCCGACCCTTTCTTTGCAGTTTCCGTTCCTGCTCATCCCGCCAGTTCGGATGCGTTATCTCTTTATTATCAAGTCCGTAGTGATGGCGATCGCGACCTTTGCGCTTTTAGGATGGAGTGTTCGAAGTGCAGGCGGTGGAGGTCCCATATTTTCTCAGAAGGCGACAATGTAACTAGTATCATCACCTATGCGCCTCGACGCCTCTAATCAACGTTCTAGCTCTGGATCAACGCGGTCGTGGGCTTGGATGTACTGCATCAAGTGAGGCCTAAATGTCCCCTTCAAACATTTTCTCACGTTTTTATAGTGCTGCTATGTCCTCGAAGACCACACTAGCGGCATCTATTGCGGACTTTGCGCGCTACTCGCGCAGCCCGAAGGATCAGTATTGGCAGATCATTGTAAATCACTTCAGCCCCAATTGTTGCTCTGAGCTCACTGTGACATGAGCTCATCCCGGTCTGTTACACTCTGTGGTCCGTCTTTGGTATCATTTGTACCTCGGCAAGTTACGTCGTATATGGGGAGTACATTTGGGATCCTACCAAGGCTCGTTGTTTTACTGCTCAATGAACGAACTATTAAAGTCGTGCCATAGATTATCGCTCGCTGGGACAGTCGTGCAGGAGCGTTTTTCATGGCGCTCGCCTTTGGAATGGGAACTATCGGAACCAACATTTCCAGTACGAGATCCGCGCGACTGTGTTCAATACGATAATGATGACGTTCGACAGCTAACAGTGTTGCGGTTTCGAACGATGTACGTCTAACTCCTTTCGTCGATATGGCTTCTCAGGATTATCCAGTTCACTGCACTCGTTCCGAAATACCTGAACCTCCGAAGAGGTGCTATCCTTTGTGCATTCTTGGGTGGCTGGGCGTGTGTGCCTTGGAACCTACAACAGAGCGGGACAGTCTTGTTGAATTTCTTGGGTGGATGTACTAGGTCGTTCCATTCTATGCTCTGATATCATCTGACCTGTATGGCAACGCAGATGGCATATTCTTGGGTCCCGCTGTCAGTGTAATGATCTGCGGTATGTGGCCTACGTTTGTGATATGTTAGTAGCTCGCCTAAGACTTCGTCGGACGCAGATTACTGGATTGTCAAAAAGAGGTGCTATGTTATACCTGAGCTGTACCAACCTACGGGGCGGTATCGCTATCGCCATGGTGTGGTATGTGCGCCTTCATAATGGTGTGATTATTGCTGAGGGCAACAGAACTGGCGAGCATTCGTTTCAATCGCGATATCGCTTCCTATCAATCTTCCTGGGCTTATGAATATCATGAACAAGGATATCTACATTGCAGGATTGGCAAGCTGTTTTTCGCAGCTCTCACTTCTAGATTCTGACCAACTGCATCTAGAAATACTCCTACAAGGCCGCTTGGTTGATCGGCTTTGCAATGGGCTTCATAACCTATTATGTGCTAAACCTGGTATGCTTCGCGGCGCCTCGAATACGATGTTTCAACCTCAAAACGGGTTTTAGGTATTCCCCGCAACTTCTGCCATGTCCGACATTTGCATACTGGCGGAAGAAGCTATGGATGAGATGCAGACTCATGATGGTGTATCTCTCGAGAGCGGTGTAACGAGCACCAGGACCCTATATGAGAAGGAAGATGTATGCACCACCTTTTCGTGTCATCGCATTTACTGATTTGTAGAACTTAGGGTACCATGGGTTGAACGTAGTGTTCGACGCGCCTCGTGTATTTCTGTCAGGATGTCTATATCAACTGTATTTTGCCGGGGTGAACGCAGGAAGCGCTACAGCCACGTCTGGTCTTGTGCCATCTCAGCTGCTGGAACGATATCAGGTCGCGGCTCATTGTGTCTAGCACTTCAAGTCTTGTCACGGCGTAGGATGGAAAGCACGTTCAGGTCAAGTAGTAGGCGTGTTACTCAACCTCGCGCAGTTCGTTTCTGACCATATCCTCAGCTTCCATACGCAGGTAGATAAACCGACCTTAGACAGAATTCGAGCATTTTCGTCTGGCGATATTCTCCGAAGTGTTCATACTTGAAGCCTGTCTTCTATATTTATAGGCAGCTCAAACGCTCCGCTACCAGGAGCGGCTCGAAGTTACGGCGAGTTAAAAGTTTGAACAATCTCACTTCGATGGGGTCATTGATTCCAGGACGTGGCATGGTAGGCATTCTTAGACTCTCGTGTGTACTACATTTCCGATCGCTCGCGGTCCCGGGTGTCAGCCGCAACCTTATCTTGCTCGCTTCTAATGAAGTTGTCTCTCTGTAATATGTCTGACGAGCTCGGCTTCATGAGGATCTCGAACGGGAATCGATTATACTTCCAGTTTGCCGTCTGCCCATTGACGTCCCGAACACGTCGAAGTGGGGCGCTCATAACCCTTGACATCAATACACTGTCATTTGCCAGCTAATCTGCGTACGACTCGGCGGTGCGACACGACGCGAAGAGAAGGAAAGTCATAAACCACGTGCACGGATCACAAAACCCGCCGATCCAGGCTTCTGGCCGTCATTGTTGACTCTCTTTCACCAGCATGTTCGCGCTCTCTCTCCTCGCCCTTGTCCCTGCCGCCTTTGCTGCCCTCCAAGTTGCTCAGCCCACTGTCGCTGTCCATTCATCATCGCCCGTCACGATTACGTGGACCAGCGAAAACGGCGACCCAACGTTCAGCATGGAGCTCATAAATTTGTCGTTCAACCGCGCGTACGCAATTGCCAACAACGTTGATCCCAGTGAAAATTCGCGTACAATTAACTTCCCTGAAGTGCCCGCTGGGCGAGTCGTTCCTAAGCCATATGAAGTGTGGCGTTGCTGACAGAAAATACAGCGACGGATACAGTATACAGTTCGTCAACATTGCCAACATCAATGATGTGTACACCACGACCGGAGACTTTGCCATTGAAGACGTCATTACTACGTCGACGTCGTCCTCGACCGTGTCATCCAGCACGTTGGGCACTGGCGCCACCGCGACACCGACAATGTAGGTATCGCCTTTTCCTGAAAAGAATATTTGCTGAACCATTTCTGTTAGCTCGCACACTTCGACCCCCAGTAGTGGATTTGGCACGACCAAAGCTGCTGGCAGTTCGTCCCAGATTTCCGCTTCCGCTTCCGCCAGCTCCAGCAGTACGAGCAATGCAGCTGTAATCTTAGGAGCTCCGATGGTTATGGGCGTCGTTGCTGGTCTTCTCGCCTGGCTCGCTTTGTGATGTCATCGCTCTAGCATATATTCATCTGGAAACCAAGGACGTTCTATCGTGTTGTATTATGATTCCCAAAGATAAATAAGCTTGTGTATATCCTTCTTGTTGATTACAACTTCAGATTGTTCTCCGATTTGACCATAGAGGTAACAGCATCATCAACCATCTTCTGCCACGGAATATAATTCGTCAACTTGAGATCCACTGCGGCTTTGCTGGCATCAATTGTGGACAGATTGCCAGCAAGTGGTACCGCGCCCTCAAGCGATGGCAAACGCGGCCTGAGTTCTGGATGGGCGTCCGCAATATAGTTCACGGCTTCTTTGAAGGTAAAATGTCCAGCAGAGACGAGATAGCGCTTATACTCGGCGGGAGGTACGGACAGTGCGCGCACGTGTGCTAAAGCAACGTCTCGAACATCGACATAGAAAGGCGGCACTTGCGGGCCCAGAGGCCTGCCAGGTTCACCGGAGATCAGTGCGTGAAGGCGCATGTTCGGGCCAAGACGGTCCACGGTCGGGAGAGGGAAATCAAGATTGAGCGGACCATAGATGAATGGGGGGTTGACTGCAGATACGCGTCAGGGTCGTCTGAAGAATATTAGTGTAAAGCTTACTGGTGGCAAGATCAAGGGAAGGGTTGGATTTGGCGAATTCCCATGCTGCTTTCTCAGCAAAGATCTTGGCAGCAAGGTAGCTCCAGAATGGCGAGTGTGTCCCGTTGAGGAAGTCGTTCTCATCGACCTTCCCCCAGCCTACACACAATCGTCAGCCACGATGGTGGGATGGAGAACAAAGAATGGATGCATACTATCGGCTGTGTAAGTAACACCGTTGTAGACATCATCCATAGTGGCTGCATGGAGGTTGAATGAGACCGAAAGCGGTACAAGTATCAGATCTCTCACGATCTAGGGCAGCACCCCAGCTACTGGTGACCACGACTTTATAAATTCCTTGTGCGGTAGCTTGACGTAGAACATTGAGGGTACCGTTCCTAGCGCTCTATGTCACATGTCACAATGTGGCGTGTCAAGCGCGTATTTCGCCACTCACGTTTAAGGTCTCGGTGGGTGTACCGTTCCCAGCGAGCGGTGAAGCCACATGGATAACTGCATTGACATCTTGGAACAAAATTAAACGTGGGCAATTTAACAATCTGAGGTCACACGCTACCTTTCAGAGCTTCGGTAAAGTCGGCTGTCGCCACATCATCGATTGCTACGACAGAAAACTTGTCGGAATTCTTGGTTGAAATTGGGGCGGTTCTGAGGGCGTCAAGTTTTCCGGAGCGTACAGTCCTTTGCAGTCACATTAGTAAGGAAGAAGATGCGCCGCGATGTGATAGACGAACCCTCGTACGGCGTAACCCTCTTTGATTAGAACATCGACAACATAGGAAGCCACATAACCAGATACTCCGGTTACCTCAAGTTGAAGAACTGTCAGTTGGATAGAAAGGAATAGACGACAATACTGACAAGAACAAGTTGTTTAGTCATGATTGCTGGCACTCAAAAGTGATCAAGAGAGAATTCTGAACCCTACATACCTCTTAATCATCGTTTAAGTACGATTTTTGGAGGTCGACGTCACGCAGCCGCATCGGGGGCTCTCGGGGCTATGACAAAAGAAGACCGAGATATTTCTAATATCTCCACCTAGCTGACGGAGCATATGTCAGATTTCACTGTCAATAGGACGGTTTTATTCGAGTCCCGACCGCGCTCCAACTTAGAGCGAACTTTTAGTTGATGGCGTGCCAACGATTCACGGACTTGGAATCACGAGATTCATTATGGATGCAAACGCGCTCGCCGGCGGAGCGAAAACCTAGAATCTTACTCCGACTCGCTGGCTTTTTGATTGTCTATACCCTCGCTTTCTCCGGCTCGATGCCATGAGTTTCCCAGAACTCGCTCGAGTCCAACATCCGTCGCAATAGCCCCGTATCACGAGGAAGCGCCCGTATTCCGTGCTGCTTCATCAACTCACGGACCCAGCCTGCGTGTTCCGGAGACCAAGCGCTCGCGAGCTCCCACCAATCATAGACACGGCCATCTGTGAGTAACCATCGACCTGGAGATGGCTTGCGGTGGACAGCTAAGATGGCACGAGCGACATCCTGCCCATGAATGAGATGCAAGCTATCCTAATGACAAAATCAGTCGGATTAAAAGCGAAGTTGACAGGTAGAAATGGGTACTTTTGCTTCTAATGCCGCCTTACTAGCCGCCGCTTGTAAGACAAATCTGCGTGCATTACGCGGCCCGCCCCAGAGGCCTGAAAGGCAGAGCACTGTGCCAGGAAACTCATCCTCTGCGAGCGCTCTATCCGTTTTTGTATACGGAGTGTGTCTGTCACTCCAACCGTCGGCTCCCCATATGCTCGTCGTTCCCAGCGCTATCCAGTCTGCGTCTCTCCATACCCATCAATAAGACGGGCAGACCATCCCTTCTGTAAGGGGAATGTAACCAGCACCGTTCGGGCGTCTGGGAGCTTGCTGAAATCTGCATCGTCCGGAAAATTGAAGGAAATCGTAGAGTTGGAGCCGCTGCGCGTAGTAGCAGCGTAAGAGACGCCTTCCGCTTCGCACAGCGGAATGAGAAAGGTGGATGTCCAGCCAGCACCAAGAATGAGTATGTCAATCATGGTTGATTAGGAGGCGAAGTGAGCGTGATTCTGAATCACAGGAACGTCGTTCTTTAAAATGAGAGTATGCTCTATTTATGGAACACACTGATCGAGATCAATTTCATCATGCGCAGAGGTGCCAAGCCCAGCCCGTGAGCCATACATCTCTTCTCATTCTGTCTGTCATGTCAAGAGCTCATTTCCGCTTCTGCAGCTCCCAAATGAACTGCTGCACAAGATATTCGCGGATGATTTTGACTGGGACGATCAAAGCCAGATTGTCCAGCTGTTCCGCGTATCTCTCACCTGCAAACGGCTGCACGATATATGTCTGATGAGCTACCTCGCTCATTTTGGCATCACAAACCCTACGGTGCTCTCACAGTTTCGGGTGCGCAATGCGCCGAACGACCAACATGACGCGATATCAGGTCTTCGTGCAGCAATATTCGTGCCTTTTATACAGCATCTATCGTGTACATTTGAAGACCACGATACCAGCTTCCCGGAATCGCTGCCGCCACAGAGCACTATCATTCAGACGGTGGAGCGTCTACGGCTTCTCGTCGCTAAACTGAGTTCTCTGTCCCAATTGACGCTTCGCTTCTCCGGCCGCGACTGGAATCACAGCAGCGTTCAGGGCACCGACGTGTGGCTAGCTGCGTGGTCGTCAGCTATCGGAAGCCTCCTTAACCTGTGTGCAGAGAAGGGCTGTACATCTATATGCCTCCTCGACGGGAAGGTGATGAACTACGCGTACCAGTTCGTCTACACACGCGGCGGAGCGGGAGGGCTGCCCGTTCGCCGTAATGCTATCCGAGGGCCTGGGTGGGAATTCAAGCGTGTCAAAATGGGCGAGCAGACTATCCTCGTCGAGCCTGCGCCACCACAGCACTCAGTAAAGGCTTGATCATCAGTTCATCCATGCTCCTCCTCCCACCTTTATCAAACTGGACGCTGTCTGTGCTTCCCGCTTTACAGGAACTGACAATCAGCCACATCGCCTTCGCCAGTCACCTCTGGCAAGCGTTGCTTCCCACAGTGGCTATTGCTGCCCCTGATCTCGCATCGCTTTCCGTCCTGGCTTGTCCTGACATCACCATTGATGACATGCTTCGTTTCATCGCGCTCTTTCCTTGTCTAAAGAGCTTGCGCGTCTCTGACGAGGAACAATACATGCCGGGCAAAGATGTCCCCATCCCAGAGTTTAAAGAGCTCGTCAAAGTGGAGGCACCTTGGCGAATCCTCGTGTACGTCGTGCAATCTTCGCTCCCTAATTTGCGCGAGGTGAGGACGTTTCCGAGGAGATCACCCAGGCGTGGGTTGGACTGGGAGGGCACGGGTTCGGTGATGCGAGCGTTGAAGACAAGCTTCGTGGAAATGGAAGGCTTAGAGAGACTGCCGCTAGTCGCTCTCCGTGTCATCGTCGATGCTGGATGGTTGACACGAATCAGCGTGGTCCCATCGGCTGCTGTAAAGAAAGCGCTGCGGTTGGTCAATGTGGTGGAAATACAGTTTCAAACGGTCAAGGTCGAGATTCGTGCGCTGGCAAACTGGATTTTGGGTGCATTCGAGAGTGTGAGGGAGATCCGAATGCTTGGAAATTATGTGGCCTGTTACGCGGCAGAAGAGGACATTTCGGAGGTGATGAGGGATGTTGTCAAAGATGCGAGTGTTGTAGTGCTGCCTCCAGGAGAAGAAATCGAACGTAAATAGTGTACATTATCCACCGTTCATATGATATACAGATACGTGTTGAGATGGTGTATAGCTGCTCGAAACATCAAAATGTTCGCGGAAGAGGGAAGATTCAACCATACCGTTGCAGTCTAGGACGTTAAATAAACAAGAGAAAACCAAGCTCGTTAATCAGTCATCAGAGAACAAAAGCTCATCGTCTTCATCGTCGCTGGGAAGTCCGAGATTCCCACCTCCAACCTTGCCTCGAGATAATATATGGTGTCTGGACTCGTCAGTAGGTCAAGACTTGAACTCGACGAAGATGACATACTTTTCAAGCAGTTCTTCTATGCCAGCGGTTCCTGCCTCCCAATCCACGCGAACCCAATTATGAACGAGTTCGCCAGTGCGATATACCAGCATCGTAGGCAACATATCCAGATCGACGTTTTCGTCTTCTTCGCTTTCCTCGTCCTCGTTATCCTTGTCATCATAGTGACCATCTTCATCATCCTCGTTGTCTTCGTGTATAGTACGAGGGGGTCGATGTACAGTCTTGGATGCAGACGTTGGACCCGTTGAGGCGAACCCAAGAGCGGAAGCGCGACATCGCAGGAACTTTGTATTGGGATTGAGGCGCGCAAGACGAGTGAGGCTATCATCGAGGGTATAGCATCGATCCAGCGACTAAACTGAGATAAGGACGGTGTGTTGAGAGTTAGTTAAGGAGACACAGACCTTGTCATAGAGATGGACTACGACAAATGCGCCACCATTATCGTCTCGTTCGACGGCCTGAACAAAGCCTGCCGCGCCGACTTCCCTCAGGTGTCCAAATCTGCCTTGCTTGGCCATGCCGAAGACGTCCACGCGCTCGCGCTCTCGTTGTACCAGTGGGTCAACCTTTTCCTCGCCCCTATCGGCCTTTTCTCTCTCCTCCTCCAGATACGTCTTACCAGTAAGACTGTTCTTCTCCATGCGCTGCCGAAGCTCGTCCATGTCTTGTGCATGGCGTTGTTTCTGGATGTCCTGGGCCTCGTTGCGGTCACGGATGACACCCTTGACACCGGTGCGTCCTGGACCCATGCCTATGGACTCTTGCTGAGGCTCTGGAACCGGTGAAGGACGCTTGTCATTGAGCTCGTCGTCGTGCCAGCCATTGTCAGACGAGGGGGATGGCGTGCGGACGGGAGATGAGGACCGCTCTTTCCCGTTAAAGAGCTCTCCTGACAGAACGAGACTTTCAATGTCTGCGTACTGCTTGAGTATTAGCACATTGAGGGTATTCGGTGGATGATGAGTACCATTTTATATGACTGTTGACGATAGTGGTCAATAATAAACCTGCCTTACGGTGATTACTCATGCAATCTCCGTTTCAAGCTGGTGATTAGGAATACATCTACAAAGTACACCAAAAGATACAGTGGTTAAGATATCAAGCTCATGGGCTGTTGCTATTGCTGTGTATGCCTATTACACCGCGAGCCCACCCAGCATCACCAGACAACTTGTTCGCAAAAAAGTCACCCAAAACATCCCGAAGCTTTTGTGAGAAGATGATATCGCTCTCCCGAGAGAGCTCGAGACTCTCGGGCATGTCTGAAGGCGGATATAACACGGTAAATGCATCCTGCATACATATTAGTGGAGAATAATACAGATTCAGCAAAACAGCTTACCATAACTGATGAAACCAAGGACATCGTGCTTGGATCTTGCCCCGAACATTCGCTGCCTACAACTTTGGCGCCGCCTCCTTCTACGAGCCCTTTCCTAACAGCTTCCTTTCCAACGCCCATGAGACCGCGTATTGCACCCTCTCGAGTGCCTTTACTCTTCCCAGGAGAGACAAGACCAAGGAGTAGAGTCTTCATTATTCGAGGTGAAAGTGATGGGTATGTTGTAGAATGCTGGGTGAGAAGTCGGGAGAGAGTCTGAGCAGCTGATGTACGAAGGTATTCTGCATGTGATGGAGGGAGAGAAGAATGAAGCAGAGTCGAAAGGATGGGAGGTAATATTTGGTGAAGCTGGATTCCAGTCAGCGAGCAAGCATTATGAAAGTAGAAACTGCTCGTACATAAGGCTCGACAAAGAGTGTCTTGTTCTCCATAAGTGAGCTGATGACGTCCAGGAGAACTTCGAGGACTCGTCCGTCGTTTTCACTTTGCAGACCGTCCTTTAGGGCGCCTACAACACCTTCTCCGACCCATTTGATCAAATAGGGTAGAAGGCTTGGAGACCTGCGTCGTTTTTGAGACTAGCAAGAGCCGCCGTGCGTTTCGCGAAATCGGAAGTGGGTGGTATAAGTGAAGATGTCAGGCGGCTGTAGTAGAGTTGCAGTTCACGCGAAAGAACCTGCTTGACAAGCTGTTGTTGCTGCTGCTGCTGCTGTTGCTGCTTCTTCGTTGTCGCTGCCTGCAACGATAATGCACTAGTACCATTTGTTAATGGAGGAGACTTTCCAGCTTCCGGTTCAACGTCGCGTGGAATAGCAGGTGGATTTTCAGGTATGAGAGGTTGCACGCCCTCTACAGCGAGCCAATGGGCAGTCCAGTTTACTCCTGGAAGCATGGATATCTTTTCCTCTCGAAGGATGCGGTCAAAGTCGATTTCCTCGTCTTCAACAAAGTAGACGGATCCGGCGGAAGGCATATTTGAGAAGGGCGGGGCGCGCCTGAATGTAGGAGGATTATGTGGGGTATGGCCGTACAAGGGCTCAATGTTGAGAACGCGAAATGCCTGGTCAATATCTGCGGTCGTGATCGTTGTTCTTCGTCCATGGCGCATAAAGCGTGCTGCTTCCTAGCGTAAGATCAGAGCATAACATTGAGGCCAAGCGCGGCGGACAGACCTCGATGACCTGGTGAAGTCTGTATTCCACATCGCTGGCGAGAGATGAGGCGACCGAGTCTGAGATGGTGATGTTCAGGAATTCGGCTACATCCTTGTCCGATGTCAAAGGCGCCAACGTTCATAGAGGTGTTAGAAATACCTTGATGGATTCAGCCTTGTAAGCACCAGCCTGTTGGTTCTGCGGTCCTTTTGACTTGACCTTGTTCATCGCGGTGATGGTTCGTGAGTAGACTGTGACGGCTGGCGCGGTGCCGACTACTGTCACGTTCATCTTTCCTCCTTCCTTCACAATCCCAGCTTTCACAGCTGCGGCACCCGTCCTCCACGATGAATGGCACAGGCCTGACCCCATTACGGCGACCGACGAGCTCAACGCTAAGGCTTCAACCGTTGAAACAGTCGGCAGAAGGGTCGATAGACACCTCAGATGGCGGGTCTTTCCATGTCTGCTCCCATTTTTTATGATAGCGCCTGTAAAAGACTTGACATTCCTCTCAGATTCCCCGTCTCACATACGTTCGAAAGGAAAATCGCGTTCCTCTTTCGTCTGAAGCTATCCAGGTCGAGGACAAGCCTGATGCGTTCCGTCTCTTTGCGATCGCGAATTCCAAAGGATGGTTCGTCGCCGCGACAAACAATGGTGAGCAGTCTCTGACTTTGACATACGCGTGAGCTTATATATTCCAGCCATTATCATGTCTCCGTTGAAGGACCTGCTGAGTACACTCGAAGCGGACGACAAGACAAAACCGCCCACTTTCCAATGCCAACGAACACTGAATATGCCCCATCAACCAAATATTGTCGCATTCGCCAACCATGAGTCCCAGTTGGCTGTCAGTCTCCTCAATGGCGACACCTACTTTTACGCCACCGACCAACTATTCTCTTCTGGCGACGCGCCACCGCTGCAAATCATCCCTGGTGGTCCCGTGCGACAACTAATTCCGAACCCGAGCAATGAAGCCGGCCTTTCGGATTTACTGGCTATTGTGCGGAACGATGGTCGGGTTCACCTCATCAACTCCCAGTTCCAGCCTCAAGGAGGTTGGGAACCCGCTGACCAGGACTCCATTGTTGTGGCTGGTACGTTTTATTTTAGCTTGTAGTTCTATTCTTTACATATGTCGCAGCTTCATGGTCGCCCAAAGGGAAGCAAATTGCACTTGGTCTGGTTCTCGGTGACATTGTTGCATTCTCCCCCAGTAACAAAACCACTATCCAAAAGCATATTCCCCCTACACATTCTGTACTGAATCATCTGCTCGTGTCCATCGTATGGCTTCCCGGCGCTGGTCATAACTTTTCTACCAGCTATCATGAGAAAAATGGTGATGACAAGAACACGCTACACGCCATTCATCTCGACAAGGAGGTCGTGATAGCCACCGAAATCGACGCTCCGTACATCGCGGCTGGACGTGCTCCACAAGCGACATTCCCCATCCTCCTCCCAAAATGGGATGAGGATGCCTCCGACAATTCTAGGTTCATCTTCATCATTGGCGACATACAAACCGCAGACCTGGGCATCTTCGGATACGCAAATGGACAGTGGTATCACTATCCGTCAGATAATATATCCGTTCCTCTTCACGAAGAGACTATGGATGACACCATTCTACTCTCGCTGGACCTTGACTTGGTCAACCCGTCAGGAAATCCCATCCTCTACGGTTATCTCAATGATGGAACTATACATGCGTGGAACTTGAACAACGCTGACAAGCCGTACTCTGGGATGCTCACTGTATCGGCAACCACGAGCTCCCAACCAATTCCACGTCCAACCCCTGCGCCGTCGGGCTTTTCATCTTTCGCTCAGTCCCCTCCCGCTGCATTTAGTTCACCTCAGCAAGCGTCGTCCGGATTTGGTCAATCCTCTGGGTTCGGTACGTCTTCCGGTTTTGGCCAAGCTGGAAACAACGCCTTCGGTGGCTCTTCAAACACGACATCTGCATTCGGAAGCGGGGGTTCTGCATATGGAAATAACGGGTCGGCGTTTAGTGACTCCGCGTCAGGCGGTGGACAACAGCCAGCGTTCGGAAGTCAGCCTAATAACGCATCGGGAGGCTTTGGCTCTGCGGGGTCGTTGGGAGGAGGATTCGGAGCCTTCGGGACTTCGAACAATAACGCATTTGGAGGAAACAATAATACTTCAAGCGCATTTGGCAGTACTCAATCTTCTGGTGGCTTTGGGTCAGGTTTTGGTAGTACACCTAGCAATAACACCCAGGAAGACTCCATGTCTGAGGATGCGCCGTCCTTCGGTGGTCTATCACTCGGCGGTGGAGGCTCGACTTCATCGCCCAAGGCCGGCGGGGGACTCTTTGGCTCTCCTGCCCCTTTACCTCTTCCGCCAGGCCATCCCTCCAACCAGTCTTCTTCAGCATCAGTGCTTAAACCGGCCTCAGGCTTTGGCGCATTCGGAGACGGAATCAGCGCAGATTCGCCTTTAATAAGCCTAACACCACTCAGAGTACTTCAGCGTTCGCGTCAGCGTTTGGTGGTGCCCCGGCGCAGCCGCAGGTCTCTGCCTTTAGATCATCTACGTCGGCATTTGGGCAACCGTCGTTCGGACAACTTTCCAAGCCTGGATTTGGCCAGCCGACTTTCGGGCAGACTGGGTTCGGACAACGGGTAGCACCTCCAGCGTCAACATCGAAGCCCATTAGTGGAGGATTTGGCGCCTTCGCGTCGAACAGCCCTGTTTCATTGAATTCTGCAGCCAAAGCGCCATCCTCAGGAGGCTTTGGTGCATTTGCTGGAGCTCCAGCATCCCTAACCTCCGCCGCAACTTCTAGTCAACCTGCGAAGTCTTCTGGAGGGTTTGCCTCGTTCGCCTCTGGCACCCCTTCAGCCTTTGGGCGGCAGCCCCAAAGCAGGACGAACAGAAAGCTTCAGGTGAACCTTTCCTCTGAACTACTTGTTTCATCTTACTTAGCATTCTACAGAACCGGCTAGCGGGTTCGCAGCGTTTGGAGCTGCTGGACCTTCACCCTTCTCTGCGTCTTCACCTCCGACGGAGCCAGCGAAACCGGCGTCCGGAGGGTTTGGGGCTTTTGCATCTCAAAGCCCTACACCTTTTGGATCTACTGCCCAGAAGGCGGAGGAACAGAAACCAGGTGAGTCTATATCATTTGGGATACCTTGTACTCATGGATTGACGAAAACAGCCCCGTTGAGTGGATTCACGGCTTTCGGCTCCGCTACACCTGGGTTTGGGCAGGCCGCGAAACCTAGCTCGAGCGGCTCTGAGACACCCAAGCAAACCGAGAGCGCCTCCTCCTTCGGTGGTATTCCACCTTTGAAAGACTCCCCGTTTGGAAAAGGACCATTTGGCAATGCGCCAGCTGCCCCAGCCGAGCCTTCTAAGAGCGAGTCACCAACACCTTCCTCAAGTTGGGCAAGTGGTCTACCCCCTCTCGCGAATTCACCATTTGGGCAGGGAGCTTTCGCACGAAGTTCTGACCCGACGAAGGACGCTACACCGCCAACATCTCCTCAGCTTCCGGGAAGCGGCATTGCTCCTCTGACTGATTCGCCGTTTGGTAAAGGAGCATTTGCCAGTAGTTCTCCGTCCTCGCAGGGCTCAGCCTCTCCTTCCTCTCCCAGTGTTATGTCTCCATTCAACGTGACCCCGTCGCGGCCGGCACCGCCAAACAATGCGTTCGCTAATCTCAAAACGACATCGTCTTTCCAGCCCTCTGTTGGATTTGGTGCGTTTGGCGCTAGTGCTTCGAACGAATCTTCGCCGTTCTTCAAAGCCGCAGAAACTAAGACTCAGCCTGTTTCTGCTTTTGGTGCGATTAGTACTGCGCCTACAACCACCCCTCGTCCGGCTGCTACTTCTACGCCGACCTTTGGTGCTCCTACCTCGATAGGAGTAAGGTCTGCCTTCGCGCCTCAGACTCCTCCTCCAACAACTACACCACCCAAGACTTCTATTGGAGGATTCAGTGCTTTCTCGGGCGCGAAGTCAGCTTTTGGTGCTGCATCCGAGAAGACAACGTCTTTCCAGGACCTATTGACTGGCAAACCAGGAGGCGAAGATCCTGTGAAACGCTCTATGTCTCCTCCCAAGGCCAAGCCTGAGACGCCTGAAACAGCTTCACAGACGTCTCAAGTCAAGGCTGAAGGTAGTGACCAAGGCACTCCTACGCCTGTCTTCTCTAAGCCCGTTGATGTCAAAGGCAAATCTAAGGAAGAATCTGAGTCTCTTGCCAAGGGAGATGGATCAATGTCTTCGGTAGCAAGCTCTTACGTGGACGTTTCTCATGAGGATGGCGATATACGCGGTGGTGAAGAAGAGGACGACGACGATGATGACGCTGATTCTTTCCTCTCGCAAAGTGTGCCATCTGTTGGTGATCTCTCAGATGACGAACCGCGACGCGACGAAGAGGAAGAAGAAGAAAGTGTAGACGAAGCAGCCCCTGACGAAGGTGAACCCGAAGTGGAAGAAGAAGAAGAAGAGGAGGAGGAGGAGGAAGCGGACGACGAGCGACGGTCTCCGACTCCGTCTGGAATACCACTTCCATCTTCAAGATCATCAACGACCTCGCCTTCTCTCGCGTCATCATGCGATACCGTACTGCCTACTATAATCGAGGAAACTACGACACCTCCAGGGTCGCCAGAGAAAAAGGCCTCGCCTGTTATCCCATCAACCACGCCGCCTGCAACCTTGGGCCTTGGTCGTCCGAGTACCAAGCCTGTTCGAAGCTCTCCGCTTGCCAATACAGTGTCAGAGCAAGAGAACGAAGACGTAAAACCGTTCGCACCTAAGCCACGACCTGCATCGCCAAAGACGCCATTCGGAGTCTTGCCTCTTAAAACCGAGGAAAGCTCTACGGCAACAAAGGCGCGGCCGCAGACGCCTCCTTTACTGTCATCATTTGGAGGAGGAGGTGGACTTTTCGGTAAGCCTGCTCCTCCTCCGGCCGCGCCCACCCCTCCTGCACCCAAGTCGTCTCTCTTCGGTCTTCAACCTTTCGGCTCTCCATCGTCCCCTCTCCATTTGTTTCACCACCACCGCCAGTCCAGAAGCCGACTGCTCCAAGTATGTTTCCATCGCTCAGCGGCCCTGGTTTTGGATCGCAGGCGCCCATGATGCCGCCACCGCTCTTTCCTAGTGGGAAGCTGCCCACTACCTCAACTCCGCCGATCCCACAAACAACGGGACAAATGAATATGCCTCCTCGACCGGCTACAGCTCCCCAAGCTCCGAGACAACCAGTTCCAGGTCCTCGAATGGACGACTTTGAAGAGGGCATGCAAAGAGAATGCGCTCGATTGTATGCTTTGATGACAAAAGAACTCGACAATGTTAGTATCCTTTTGATCTTGGCAGTGTCGTCGCTAACATGCCCCAGCTGCGTGCAATATCGGCAAAGCCGCGGAACAGAGGGAACTGTTGGCGAAGAAGACGGGCGGTTCGTCTGCCAGAGCAGACTTGGCTGACCCGCAGCGCTGGGCACCATCCGACGCGTTGAAGTTCCGCGACCTTTTGAGCACGTGCACGGATGATTTGGAGGTTTCACAGTTGAGCAATCAAGTCATACGGACAGCGTTGAAGGAGCTTGGTAGTGGGCTTGTGAAAGGTGGATTCCCCTCGTTTTGTTATTACCACTTCTCTCAAACTACTTTGTAGCCAATACGCGAAAGGAAGAGATCGAGCGCTTCAATCGGGCCAAAGAGGATGAGGACTTTAGAAAGATGCTCAAAGCTCGGACACTTGGTCCCGAACTTGTCGAGATGAAGACTCGATTGAGGGGAGAATTGATGCGTAAAAAGCAGGAGGTGCTCAGATTGGAAGACGTTTTGAAGGACAACAAGAAGAAGATGACGGCGATGAAGAGTCAAAAGGGTGTCTTCCGGTAGGAGCGCTGTCCTGTGTGCCGCCCCTGCGTGATTCACTGATTCTTGACCAGTTCCCCTTCTTTGGACACCGTGAACCGAACGTATAGGAACATCGATACGGCCATCCGGCAAGAGCAGGACGCCATCGCCAGCCTGACGAAAAGACTGGCTGCCGTTGACATTGCGCGTCGAACCCTGCCTTCTTCCAAAACATCGGCCACTTACAGAGATCCTCGATTACCCGATGCCAAGTCTTCTCCGCTGACAGTCCCGTATGAAGCGGTAACGACGGCGGCAGCGCTTAACGCAGAGCGATCCGCGCAGAAGCTGAAGCATGCGCTCCTTGGGCTACGACAGCAGCCGTTGCTGAACGAGCCCAAGACGGCTGCCTCGCCGCCCCTTGCTTTCCTCTCCAGCTCCCAAACATCGGGTAGTCCGGGCGGCGTCGCGTTCAATGCGCCACTCAGCGTTCCTAGCTCCTTGTTCAGTGACGACGACTTCCATCTCAATACGTACACGTCTACGTCTAAGGTGCGAACGAAGGAACGCAAGCATTCGTCTGTTCCGCTCACCAAGAAGGGCGATGCGCCCTCACCATCACCTTCATTCGATTGGGGTCCGCTTCCGCAGTATGGGCCGGGTGGTTTCCTTGCGAAGTGAATTCAAGTGTAATGTAATGTTGTTTGTAATGTATCATGTAAAGAAAGGCATACAGTATATTCATTTTTAGTTTAAAATGCGACGTAGACCCCGCTGCATTCCCACTTGCCCATGTACTAAAGAACGACGGTGGTTTAGTGTAGATGAGTAGTACTGTACTGCACGATAAATAACTACAGGTAACGTTAGTCTCCAGAATAGACTCGAAATAAGAATGAGCTCACTCTCGGACGTAGTGATAGCACAAGGGTGTTGAATCTTGATTGCAAACACGAAAAATACTCGATCATGTCCGGCTTAGTGCATCGACCTCAAATATTCTCGCCCCATAGCGAGGATATCCTCCTGGTCCATACTCCATCGCACGTCGAGTCCTTTGTCTGAAAGCTCCTGGAGGCAGATAGAGAGCGAAGAGCTGTGGTGGGGCCGATCAATGGGCATGCTCATGTACTCCCCAGACAACGTTAATTTCTGCAATTGCGCGACTCCTGGCGGTACATGCCAACGCGACAAAATGCTGGTCATCAGTCGTGGATTGCAGAATACTACCACGTCATCCGTATGTTCTGTAATTTCAAGCTCGACAAGGTTAGAAAAAAAGTGTCCATCCTGCGTCGTCGTAAGGGAATCGAGCAGCGCGGAAGTGCAGCTGGACGATTCAGGTTCGAGAGTAACCTTGAAAGTCTTGACAGAGCTGCGTAGGGTTGGACTGAGGAGAGGTATGAACTCCGTAGGTAAGATTGGGCCGCCCATGGTGATGGAGGAGAGTGGGCATCGGGACCGTGATAACAGATCTGCAACGTGCGTCTCCGCGTCGAATTGTACTCGACAAGGGGAGGGATGTTCCGGTCCCACTGCATAGCGTCGCTGCTCAAGCTCGAGATGCTGAAGGTTAGGCATGGTGAGGAGCCTCAAGAAGTTGGTGACAGCACATGAATAAAGGACGAGATGACGGAGATTGGAAAGAATTTTGGGTGGCCCGGATGCATTCACATTGTCGTGATCGTTAATATGGATGAGGGAAAGGGTCTCGAGCTGTGAAGCTGCGGCCAGAAATGCATAGCATGCCGAATTGCTCAGGAACGCGCCACTGAACGAAGTTAATGTTGACCACTGTATAACCATATAACTGGAGCTCTCGAAATTGAGCTTAAGAGTTCGAAGACGAGGGCCTAGGCTGAACTTTTGCATTGGTTCGGCAAAGCGAAGTTGGTTCTCCGAGGTACAACGAATGGTCAAGGACTCCAACGACTCGAAGTGAAAACCAGACAGCAACTCAAAAAGCATGCTGATGGCGTCCTCTGGGCCGGAGAAGAAGAGTGTTTTCCATCGCAAAGTATGCCCGCATAATAAGTGGGCTACCTGAGTTATATAATTCAGGACGGGATGATGGGGATCATAGTGGTTAGGAAGATATTGTGCAGAGGGGAGGGAGAATGAGATGTGCAAAGGACGCGGGCAGGAGAGGACGAGTGACTGTTCAAGATACTTGGGCACCCAACACGCCATGGTGTGTCGCCAATGGTTCCCAGCAAAGGAGATGTCATTCCAAAGAGAAGGAGACGCTCGGGACAATGAGCGCCATGCTTTACAGACGTGGCCGATACGCATCCGGGGGCTATTAGGAGACAAGACGCGGTCTTCATTGGCGAGGGTGAATATATGGAGGAGTACTTCTGGTGGAAGAGTACGAATGGGGGCCATCGCGGACCGATATTCCAAAAGGGTAGTCTTTGTGACTGCAATCCGCGATTTTTTCTGGTTGATCAAAGCGACCAGCCGGGAGATATCACGCCCCAAGTCCTTGATCTCGGTTTCCGATGCAGAAATCCCTGCGAGGATGGAGGGAGTGATGGCGCTATTCACTGCCTGCCCAGAGCGCAACATTTCCCGCACGTCCAATTTTACTGGCGGAGGCGCATTGTTGGACTTCAAGGTGCCACAGCAGGGGCAAGCATCCTGGCCCGACATCCTATTACCGCGAACTCGTTAATACTTGGACCAGCATGACTGAGTGGAATGTACCTACGCGCGCGTCGTGACAGTTAAAAGCAAAGAGGGGCCCAAAAGAAATTTTGATCTCTCACGATCAGCTTATTTTGAAATCTTTTGAAATCCTTGGCCGCCACGGTAGGGAAGAGCACGGGCGGGAACAATTGTGGGTTGTGAGGTAGGCACCCGTGGTTAACCCACTGTACCTGTGAACACCTGTAAGATTATTTGTGCTTGCGGCAGCCAATTTCGTTCTAAGTCCTTCTGCGCCATCCGGCAACGGCCAGGTCGTGGGAAGCGATGCCTGTATTTTCACGCTTGCTTCCGACCGTCATTGCACCTCAACGGAGGCACATGGTCGACCGTAGTCTCGCTAACCAGACTGAGTGAGGCGTATGAAGACCCACTACTAAGGTAGCCCGAGGACTTAGGCTGGGGCCCTGCTACTTTTGGCTGGCACCTCTTCTTTCTTTTTCTTGCTGTGGCTTCTCCTTTGTCACTATGGATCGCCCTGGATTTGCTCCGACCCGCCTTTGGATTTGCAGCAACAACAGTCGGCTGTACGAATCCGATTCAGCAAGTGTCTATAAAGCCGGGGCTCGGACTGAAAGCTGTGCATCTCAGTTGTTGCTTCAGCACCGACTTGGCTATTGGCAGCGGCGCGCTAGACAAGTGGCACTTTTAGCGAACTATTTGCCATTCTGGGTTTCTGACATGAGACACGCTGGCGTGCACCCTTAGATGTCTAGGACCATCTCAAACCTTTCGGCCGCCCGCTCGCCTCGTTATGTCTTTAAACCATATAAAAGCACACCGCCATTCGCTCGTTTCGTCCATTCGCCTTCTCCAACTCATTCTTGCGAGTTCACTTTTCGTTTTCCTCTTTCCCCTTCTTTTTTATTTGTCTACCCGAGTTCGCTATGGGGCTACGACAGTTTGCAACGCCCCTTTCTCTTCTCGCTGCTCTCAGCGATGTCGCGTTTGCGCAAAATACTGCGACTGCACCTGGACAACCGCGCCAAACTGGCGCTATTGGTCAATTCGAAATCATTGGTAACAGTGGTGTAAGCGCCCAGCAGGTGTGTACATTGACGTGTTCAATAGTTTCTTCCCTGATAAAGTTTTCAGCTGTTCTTGGGTACAGAAGACAAGATTTACATTATCGACAAAGTAGAGGGCAATCCGCTTCAGATCGGGGGTCATCCAGCATGGGCAGTCGGTACGCCCACATCAGTTTGGTCTTCGGGATAATTGACTGATGATGGGTATAGAATACAGCCTTGAGTCCAACACAGCGAAGCCCTTGGACATCGTCACGAACTCCTTCTGCGCGGTATGTCGCTTCCTCTCACCTGAACGCGCCGCTGATTAGTGTACAGGGAGGCAATGTCATGGCGGACGGAACATGGCTCAACGTTGGTGGAAACCAAGCTGTGACATATGGCGGTGAAGCAGCTGAAAGTCAGACGGGAGGCGGAGCGTACGATGACCCTGACGGTCGCCAGTCGTGAGTTCCACGTTTTAGCGCGTCTTCATCCAAGCCTCATGTTGTTTCTTAGATTGCGGTATGTAGTCTCTGGAATTGATCATTAGCAAGATCTCAGATCATTGTACAGAACGATTGTTCCTTGCGACGATGACTCGTGCACTTGGAAGGTCGACGGTGATATGACCACTCAGCGGTGGTACCCGACTGTGTAAGTCCAACCCCCGATTTTCACGATTGGCTTCTCATGTCTCAACAGAGAGGGTTTGGAAGATGGATCACTCATTATTGTACGCCTCTTAAATCGCTTCTGGCTCGTGATCTAATCTACCCGTTTAGCTTGGTGGTTGCACCAACGGCGGCTACGTGAATGACGCAGGTCAAGACAATCCAACCTACGAGTTCTTCCCCTCCAAGGGAGATCCTCAGACGTCGCACATCCTCCAGACCACGCTTCCTACCAACCTTTTCCCTCTTACATGGCTGCTTCCCTCTGGCAAGATCTTGCTTCAGTCAAATTGGGATACCGCTCTTTTGAACTATCACACCGGCGAGGAGACTCCGCTCGATACTATGCCGGACGCTGTTCGCACTTATCCTGCTAGCGCTGGTACCATTATGTTGCCCTTGACACCTGCGAACAATTACACTGCTACCGTCTTGTTCTGTGGCGGTACTGAATAACAACAAGTTCGTAATACCGTCCCACATAGTACGTCATCATAACTAACTCTATTCTAGCTGGAATCCACAACAAACTGTCATTGTCAACCTCCAAGCAGTTACCTCTTGCCAGAAGATCACGCCCGATGTGTCCGGTTCATACGTGGCTGACGACCCGCTGCCTCAAGCGCGTGTCATGGGCCAGCTTATATACATGCCTACCGGAATGATTTTAATGGTAGGCGGTGCTGGAACTGGTAAGTTTCACACTCCAATTGGTTATCGATCCTGCTAACACTTTACATACAGGTACTGCTGGATACGGCAATGATACTTGGGCGATTGGACATTCATACGCAGACGACCCGATTTTGACTCCCGTCATGTACAACCCCGACGCTCCTGCTGGAAAGCGGTGGTCGAGCGATGGTCTTGGTGCCAGCACGGTTCCTCGCATGTATCACTCTACTGCCACCTTGGTGCCCGATGGTGTGTAGTCTAATTCCTACCTTTCGCCATTGGGATTAACGTGGATATGTTTCTAGGTTCTGTCATCATCTCTGGATCGAACCCCAACCCAGATTACACTGTTGGTGACGGTGTCAAGTACCCTACCGACTACCGTGTCGAGCGATTCTACCCATCGTACTATAACCAGCGTCGCCCCCAGCCGAAGGGGCTGTTAACGCAGCTGACATACGGAGGTTCTTACTTCGACGTGACACTGGACTCGGATGACTTGTTCGGCGACGTCAGCAATATCGAGAAGACCAAGGTTGTTGTTATCCGCACTGGCTTCGCCACCCACACCATGGTATGTCACGATCTAATCTTTCTGGCGGTGCAAGTTAATCGTCCTCCAGAACATGGGCCAGCGCTATGTTGAGTTGAAGACTACTTACTCCGGGTACAACGCGAACAACACCGCGATTCTTCACGTCAGCCAGCTGCAGCCTAACCCGCCATATTGACGCCTGGGCCTGCGCTAATTTTCGTCGTGGTGAACGATGTTCCTTCTGTTGGTGTTCAGATCGTGGTCGGCAACGGCAAGGTTGGCACTCAGGAAATCAAGGACGTTGAAAATCTGCCCGATTCGAACCTTTTCAGTACTGATGCTAGCGGAAACGGCGGTAACGGCGGATCGGACGGATCCAAGTCCAACTCGTCGCTCTCCAACCAGCCATTGCTTATCTTCGTCCTCGCTGCTGCGATACTACCCTTCCTCGTATCGCGGTGGTGATCCATGCTTGATGACCGGACTTATTCTCTATTTATTCTCTTGCTTTCTGGGGTTTGCAAGTTGCTTTTACGACGAATCCATACCACGATATTGACGAGAGACTTGTTTTTCTGATCTGTTGTTTGTTGCAATTTTTATATTATGGACCTTGCACTGTTTATTTGGATCGGACTATTACTTAGTATTATTTACTGTTCACCTTTTAAAAGGCTCTTCGTTGTTGTAGCTTTGCTTTTTTACTTATACATGTCACACCCTCATTCTCTAATGATAATCGGAGCTACACAAAACCATCGTTGTGACTATGAAGATACTGCTTCTTCTTCTTTACTAACCATTACGAGCTTGTCGAATCCATACTCGTTCAGATCTTTCATCCCTGGAAGAGCGCAAACGACGGCTGGCGCAAAATTCGTCAAGTTGAAAGTGCCTCTATTCTCCATTCCAAGCTTCTCCATAACTCGTCGACTCGCGCCATTCCATGGGGCTGTAATCCCAAGCACACCTTCCACCCCCAGTTGGCGAGTGCATAGTCAATCACCGCGCGCGCCGCCTCTGTGGCGTACCCCCTGCCAGCGTACTTGGCATGGATCGCGTATCCGATATCGGGAAACGGGAGCCAAGTACTGGGGTCGTGCTCGGGACGACTCCGCACAAGGCCCACCACCCCGACGGGTCGAGGAGCCGTCTCAGTCTTCTCCGAGACGAGGTACTGCCCGTGTCCGTCCGCGGAATGGATGGCCTTGACGCGCCCGTTGATGATCGCGCGCGCTTTGTCGGGCGTGTCGATCCCGAGGTCGTTCCCCGCTGTTGCAGATATGAATTCTGGGGATCCATATATATCTACGAGGAACTCGCAATGTTCGAGGGAATCGGGCAGGAAATGCGAGATGATGAGGCGCGGGGTTTCGATGGTGAAGTTGGGATCTGGTTTCCAGTCCGAGTTAGTCATGATAGTTTTACTGGTTGTTTCGACATAACATGATTGCTGAGCCTATATACAGAGGCTGTTCTGCCCCTTGATTACTGTCAAGAACTGTGTCCATATGCTGATTACTGCGGGCCCGTGCTATTCAGCAGCAATTTGGTTCTCCCCGATACCATAAATCCGGGAGCTCCTTCATGCCTGCCAATACATGTACCGCATTCTCCTCCGATCCGAACATCTTGAGCTTCTTGATGCCTCGATACTCCATCGCCAACCTTCGCTGTGCTATTGCGGGGCCGTCTTTCCAGAGTCGGCAATGAAAAGCGGCGAATTGTATAGGGCGACGATGAATGCGCAATGTGAGTTGTCATCGGGGAGTAGGTGTGAGACTCGAGGGGTCTCGATTTTGAAGTTGGGGATCAGGTTTCCAGTCGGACATGGGCGGGAATTGTTCGTGAGTACGACCCAGCGCAATGCCCAACCGTACATATATAACCATGAAGCTATCATCGTGAGTCAAATGATCATGCAATATCACGGAATCGCCATGCACTCGAATGAAAATCAATATCGATTTCAACAAAAGCAGATGTTTGAACTGACTCTGTTTTACAAGAATCCACCACTCGTACCCGTACCAAATCGGTCTCCAAGACCTTTGGCCTCACGGAGCATCTTGTTCCGTTTACCATCGTCCATGAGGCGTCCACCCAACGACATGTCTCTCGAGTGATCCCAGATAGCTTTGGAAGGATCATCGTCCTCATCCTTTTTGCCGGCCAAGCCCTTCGTATGTTCCTCGACAAGTGCAGACCCGCGAACTTTGCGCTGGAGGAAGGATGAGAAAGTTAACATTGAAATGTAAAGACACGCACTGTATGTTCATCAACGCCTTTCCGGATATTCTCGTCCCTTTTTCGCTTTTTCCGCGCCTCTAAAGCTTCTTCGGGACTGACAGCGTCTTCAGCATTTACGACGCGCCTGCGCTTCCCTGAGACCTCGTCTGCGAGGCGTTGTTGACGTTCGACAGGCGTCTCAGTCCATAGATTGCTGTCAGTATTCTTTGCTGCTGGGGCTGCAGATCGTGCAAACTGACGAGGTCGATTCATTTTGGTGGGATCCAGATCTATAATACAAGCGCGTTATAACGATGGTCAAAGTGCGCATCGTGCAGAGACTCACTAGCGAGTAGTTCTGAGGACGTTGGGGGCCTGAGCATCCACTCGTCGCGTTGTACAGCTTTGGGTTTGGATGCTTCCTAAACTACAGTCAGTTAACAAAAACATTGGCAAACCTATATATGTACGGTACCTCTATCTGTTGCCGACGCCTTTCCTCCTTCTCCAAAAACTGTTGAACGCCATCTATTTTGTTGTTATTTCCTTGGCCCGTTGAAGGCAGTGGCCGCGGTCCAACCTCGTCGTCAGAATCATCATCGGGATAGTAGGCGGAGGGTAAGGTAGGTCCTTTTACTTGTTTTGCGGGGACAGGTGCAAGAGCACTTGGTGGTTCAACTTTTCGTGACGCGAGGAGGTCCGGTGGTAGGGAGGGTGCGTAGTCATCCTCATCTTCCTCGTCGTCTTCGTTCTGAACGGACTGACGACCACCGAGTAGCTCGGCGGGAATTTGGGGTCCAGCAACTGAGGGTCCTGGCACTGGGCCATCCTCATCGTCGTTGTCGTCGTGACGAGTTTCGATGCGAAGGTGAGGAGGCAGTTCAGGTCCAATTCCAGCCATGGTGGTCAAGAGCAGATCGATCAGTTACCAAACATGTCGCATCGCACCCTTCAATTTATTTTGAGGATACAAAATAATGCGAATACCGCCTGAATTCTATCGGAAAAGTCAGCAGAGCATTGCTCAAGCCCATCGTTGATTCGGTGTTTGAATTTACGACGTTCTGCAGTATGACCGCCACACGTCTTTACAAACAAGCGGGAAAGTATTGACAAAGTGGCTTCTACAGTAGCATGATGCCGATGTACAAAGCATATATATGCGTGGATTCAAGTAAGCTATGCGTCTACATAGGTTTCATCATGATGTTCCAAAAAACGTCCAGCCCTTGGTCCTGCAAATCAAGCAGTTTTTGAGGCCAACAACGACGTATGGAACATCGGGACCGGTCCTTCGAAGCACCTATTCCTCGAAAGGACTAATTTGCAGAGTCGCGCGACATCCTCTGACCTGTTCCAACGCGACAGGATCACAACCCGAAGCTGTTCGGCGGTCAACAATAATCGTCGGGGCATTGGCCGTGATCTCCAACTCGCGAAGATCGGGGAGAAATCGATTGGAAGGCGTCATTGTGAGACTATCAAGGAATGCCGAGGTTTGGGGCGTCCAGTAGTGCTCGAGATCGAGGTTGACGCGAAGGGAAGTAAAACTGGACAGTCGGAAGATAGGCGCGAGTTCTGTTGCCAGCGGTTGCAAGTGGCAATCGATTGAAACAGTCGGCACTCTGACCGTTCGACGAGACGGCGTAAAAGCTCTCGTGTGAACGCATGTTCTCGTTAGACACACAGGTGCCATGGTATTCCTCCTCCTGCCGATGAGTGATAACCAGTGAGATCAGACTCGGCAGTGAGATATCGTCCAGCACAGGTGACATGCTACATGATACATTGAGCGTCAGGCGATGTAAGTTCTCGTGGGTGAAGAGAGCTCTTGATTGGTCGAGGCGGTCGTAACCTACGCAGGGGACTTTGAGGGAAACTAGGTTAAAGGCTCCAACAATGAACTGGTAGAAGGATTTCGGCCCAGAAAATGGACCAGCGTAAGAGTTTCCAAAAGCCGTCTTTCGCAAGATGAGAAGTCGTAAGTCAAGTAGTTGGACAGTTAAGTACTCGGATGATGATGGGAGGAGACAGGTGAACTGCCTCATTGGGAGTGGATGTGATCGACATCTTGACCATGTCAAAGTCTGCTTCCCTGCTTGTCGCGCTCATCGCCATGCTATGGGTGTTGTCCCTTTCCACGAATCAGCTGTGTACGCGTACCCGAATCCGAGCAAGACACGTACCTGGACCAAACCCTCTGTTTCTCCTTCAATCTGATGAACGAGTCGGCCTCGGCTGACCGATTCTTGCTGGCTCTATGGACTTTTAGCCGGGAGCTGCATGAAAGCGAAGAGGTACTTACGACTCAGACTCCCGACAGCGCAGAACTTGGGCGCACGAACCGCGTCGAATTTGAGACTTGCTTACCTTGTCCTCGAACCATAAGCGCACTGCAATGATGAAACTTCCGCGGGCAAGCGATACTACTGGAATGTTCAACTCGCGAATCACGTTGAAATCAAGGTGGCTTACCATTTACGCAAGTCTCACGTCGTTGAATCTAAGGTCAGCGTTTGAGAACCCTAATTCGTGTGGAGACAGGAAAGGATGAGAGAATGACTGGTGAGCTTTGCATCACGTCTTCGCCTGAATAGTTCTTGACAGCGATGACTTTGAGCGACATGGTGGCGACTCGCGAGAAGGATGAGGAGACGGTAACGTCCGAATATTGTGTGGTTGCAGTTGTGTAACCACATCCCTAAGCGGGCTGCAATCGCACTTTTTGAACCCTGACCGCTCTGTTGCTCCTTCCCACCATCGCCCTGCTCACGAAGAAGACACACTCTCACCTCGGCGATGAAGTCGCAGGCCGATACTCAACCACGATGGAAGAAGACGCTTGCCAGCAGCGATTACACCCTGGCAAAGCCAAGAGGCCCGACTCTCACGCTCAAACCCGCACCACTGAATACCATCTGCGGGCTCTAAACGCCATCAACCTGAAATCGCGTCCGACACCACCTCACCATAGTAAATCGATACGCCCCTCTGCACTACTGACATGGTGCTGTCTTCGTCGAGGTGCTTCGCGCGTCTAACAGTTGCATTGGCAGCGTAGAATTTGACACCGGGATGCATGCGCGCGTCGAGTCGTCAAGTCCGACTTGGACTGTGGAGACATATGCGCCTCTACACGCATAGCAGCATGGTAAAAGCAAAGATCGACGACCCCCGGGTTTGCAATGAGACACGCAGACTAGGTAATGTTTTCGTTGAGGAGCAAAGTAACGGGACCTAGTCAACGTCCACTCTCCGAGGAAAGATCATGTACCTTGAGCGACATTTCTGGCATCATCTCGTCCGGCCTTCCCCTCCCTGCAAGGGCTCATCTATTTGACCGCTTCTTCTCCCATTGGATCACGATGTGCGTCGTCTTACCACCCGACAACATTTGCGACAAGTTGCATAGGTCCGTCTTCGCCGTTGTGTAAAGAATTCTCATGCAACATCGCACATGAGGCGCGATAGGCGCTCGCGATCGTCTTCCGAATCATATCATTGAACATCCCGCAGATCCACATGGTCGTCGCTGATGCTAGGCGATTACCTGATCGCGCTTGCCATCCGCCGCTCTCGACTTTTCGCCGTCCTTCTTGTTCTCCGTTATATCAGGACGAGAAGATCGGATCCAACAACATTTGGTCCCAGTCGCATAGGTACACTCAACCCATCTTTTGCTGTTCGTAGACTTGTTGATTTATTGCACCGCAAGATGATGACGACTGTATGAATCTTGTAATTTATCATCGCTTCACTCAGATCAGCACAGGATCAGTCAACCCTTCGTCCTCGTCTACTTACATAGCTTTGTCATAGTTGATATAAAGAGGCAGATGGCCGAACCAGTCAGCAAACCAACAACCACCATGTCGCCACCTTGGGAGGAATATGGGTTCACCGTGGCCGATGTTCAGACTATCATGTCCATAGAGTTACATCCGATAATTCTCCTGGCCTTCTGCCATGGCATTCACACCAGTATCTTCTTCATTGCCTTATATTATATAAGTAGGTGGCCTTTCAGACAATTTCCTCTTCTCATATCAACATCTTATCTAGTCGAGAGCACACAGCCCACTAGGAAACTGTAAAGCGGTGCCCAGATCGTAGGACTTCTCGCCAGAGAGTCGACGTCAATGTGTAATTTAGTACAACGCGTGGAGTACGCGTATTCGTTGCGCACTGTGACCCAGTGGCTGGGAACGTATGACCCGCGTTCGGGGAGCCGTTAACGCGGGTGCTCAGCGGGCGGACGGGTCGAGTAAGCGAAGAGTAGACTGAAGAGTAGACTGAAGAATAGAATGAGATTACGAGACACGGAGAGCGACAAACTGGTACGAATTCAAGAACAACTAATTACAAGTGACGCGTGACTACGATTTAGAGTCCAGTATTAGGTAAGCGGTCTAGCGAGTTACCCTCCATATCACAGTGCCCCCCGAGCTAGAGCGAGCTAACCAAGACGATCTCTGAGCGAAGATCCGGATGGTGGCTCGTCCTCCTTATCTGGACTTCGCCTTCGGCCACGCCCTCGGTACCCTCCCTGTCCTGTCCTCTGTTTCCTCTACCCCTTCGGCCTCTTGTTCCCATGCGATTTTCCAAAGTGGCAGACGAGCTTCCTTCTATTCGAAGCTGTAAGGTGGGAGCTCTTGTCGTGGTTATCCTATTCATCAACGGAGGTGACTCTTCTTCCTCAACGTCGGAGGGGTTGTCTTTACGTTTCCTTCCTCCCCGCTTGCCGTGCGTGATTCTCTGATTCTCTTCCAAATGAATCAGGAAGAAACCTCGAGAGCTGTCCACACGTCGTATCCGATACGAGTACCATCCAACCATTGGGGGAGAGGCTTGCGAAGCTCGTAACGGGCTGATGTCAATAGAGGGCTGCCGATCCCGCATGTATACAAGGGAAGTTTCATCGTAGACCCGGTGACGTACTCGTTCGTTGAATCGTAGGATCGAATCGTTCCGGTGCCTTTGGAACTCCTCGAAGGGTACTCGCACGAGGTGGAGGTCCGGATGTTCGTCTAGAGATCCTGACAGGACTGACAGATCATGAGGGTGTGGACACTCGATCCAGATCTCCCTTGCATTCCCGTTCTGGCGAATGAAAATCCGCATTGTGGAGTATCCTCGAGTAGACGAGCCCACTACGTAAGTCAGCGTACAGAGCGCTTCGTCGATGGTCAACTCTGATCCCCACTGCTCATCGCGCCACAGATATGCGAATACGGTATTGGCCAAGGTCGTCTCATTCAGACTGGCAGGAACGCGTTCATCTGAGATACCTTGCGCTATTGTGGAAGCTATTTTCTGTGGCGGCTTCGGGTGTGCAAGCTTGCGCTCAGCAGAGTGAGATTCTTCATCAGGAAAACCCTACATTGCCCATTTAGAACCTTTTATGCATAATTGAGCAATGAAAAGTAATTTATGACATTTTAGAGCATATTTATCAAGTAGATAGCACTAGAACAGCGGAGGAGAAATGAATATTCAATTATTAGACATCCGCCTTAGAAGTTTATACATAGACTGGTAGGAGTCATACTCAAGTATTCATACTTAGGTATGACTCGGACTCGCCATCCGTGACACGCGTGCTCGCGCGCAAACAGCCCGATGATCCGTTTGTTAATTAACTTGCCTTTACTCACGAGTTAGCAGATGAGTAGTTAAGACGAGTACCCGAGTAACTCGCGGATCACCCACTACCCAAATCCATTCATGCTCGGCGAGCATCCCCGGGCAATGGCACGGGGACGCTCAGCCGTGCATGAGGACGGACTGAGGGTGGTGGTGGTGGTGAGAGTGGGAGTCGGAGAGGTGTTGGTGACGTGGTTGCGACAGCGTTGACGACGTTGCTGATGAGCGTCGTTGTATCGTCGGCTGTCGTAGTGTCGTTCTCGCGTGTCTTTCAAAGGTTGTCGTTGAACGTTGTCCGCTGCCAGCTGGTGCTGCTCTGTCGTGGAGACAGCAGCAATAAGCCCGGCACGCAGGCAAGCCCATATCTCCATTCCAGAGACTGCCCGACGGTTGTCAGAGCGGCAGTGGCGACGGGCGTCGCCACTGGGTGGTCGTAATGGTGGGTGGAGGAAGGAGAAGCGACTCGGTCAAACACTTTACGTGTTTGCTTCGGACCTCGGCCCAGATGGCCAGATCAGGCCACGTCACCAAGCCACGTGCATGTTCACTTTCTAATTTCTTCCAAGTCCGTCCCATCCGGTTCTTCCTGTACACTCGCACCTAATCATACCGGACACCGGAGCAACACCTCACAAGCAGCCTGGACGACGACCTCCTTACACCGGCAAGCATTCACGGACGCGAGGACGACGAATCGAGGGAAACGAGTTCAAAGACAACGGCAGTCCCAGCCAACGAGGACACACTGACAATGGCAGCGGATCATATGGACGTATCGGGGTGAGCTATATTTCCCTCCGCAGTCGTGTTATTCGGCTCACGCGCCGCAGATCACATAACTGAACAACGCCAATTTCGACGGTACTTTCCCTGCTCTCGTCTTTTTTTTTTGTATCAGAGGACGAGAACGCGTTGCTCTTTTGGATTGAGAAGACTCTCGGTGACAGGAAGCTGCGCGCCAGCCCGCAGGCACGACGACATCATCTCACGAGGATGGCGAAGGCGACAATATCGGCCAGCGAGGACGAAGTCAATGATTGCCAAGCGAGGACGAGGACGACCACCACGTAAGGACTACGTCGACGACCATCTCAGAAGGACAGGAATACCAGCATCCGAGCCGCGAGGACACCAGTCTGGACTGCCTGCACGACGACGGCTCGTACTACGACAACTGCCTGAACGACGACGACTGCCTGAACGACAGATCCCCACCTCATCACGACCAGCCACGCCACGACTTGCATGTTCGGTTTCGCATTTACGAAGCTTGATGTTTCTCTCTTTCTGCCTTGCCCCTCCCTGTAGGACACGCCAACTTCAAGAACGACCTGGGGACTCGGAGCCTGACGACACGGCGACTACAACTACAACGGCACGGCAACGCTCAAGCCCGACATACTACGAGTCCAATGGCCTAGCAACCACAAGCACAATGGCGACGACTATAACGCATGATAGCACAGCAAAACCACAGCGATTGACGACACGGCCCATCCACTGCAAGTACAGCGAACACAACACGATGATACGACCACCAAGATGCGCCGACATAACAACACGATGGTGACACGTCGTCTAGGACACAGCGACATGACTAGGGCACGGCGACCAGGATGAGGCTGACAATCGACGACTATTCAGATACGGCAACCTCAAGCCCAACGGCATGTCCACTACGAGGCTGACGGTACGGCAATTTGGAGCCTGAGCACCGCCTTCGACTACTCGTCGACACTCTCTCTCGATTCACGCCCAACGACGAGTGAAAGCTCTGCTCTGGAGTCACCGCCGAGGGGAGCAGTCAACTATGGTGACTAGTTCATCCGCACTGGTAGCCACTTATCCCGCATTCCTTTATGTTCTTTACCATAGCTACATATACTATAGCTTGCTTCGGTACCTGCTTTGATACCTCCCGCTCGTAATTCTATCAACATTTGTTCTGTGCTCATATTGTGTGATAAATTGGTCTAATTCAAGTCTAAGTAACCACTAATCAATGTATAACTCTCGTATAAATTGTGTCTAATGTATGTCTAAAACAGTCTAATGTGGCAAGGGGGAAGGCCATAAGTGTACATATTATGAATAAGTGCCGAGATTGACTAATTTAGCACTATTTAGACAATTTTAGAGCTTATCTACAACTACTTAGAGATAATATAGCAATGTAGGCTTTTCCTGATGTTGCGAAGAAGCAGTGGGGGGAGGTTGTTCCTTCCTAAAACCTACGGGTCGAGGATTCTGAGTAGGGAAGGACGACAACCGTTGCGAAAGTTGCCCCGACTTGTAGAAGGCTCTAGGCGCTAAGGGAGGAGCTCTGGTATGTTGTATGGATTTATCCGAGCCGGATTCGCTAGACGAAGGAGCCGAGGAAGATGGCGGGGATGCAGATCTGGAACGGCTTTGATATCTACTCACACGCTCCTGTGATAGTTTAGGGGGACGCGGAGGAGGCTGTTTCCAATCGCGGTCCCGTTCAGACCAATGCCGATCTCGCTCGCTAAGCGGAGCTCGTCGACGAGCGTACTCTCTAGTAGCCGCGATGGTTTGCTGCCATTGAGCTGACACATTAGACGGGGTCCTCTCCTCTGTCGGGTTATCCTGCACGAGGGGTCTTGCCGTTGGAATTGGAACGGGCTGCGGAGAATCTACCACCATTGTCGGGGAGCTAGGAGCTAACACCGGACTGGCTGGGGCAGATTTAGGAGAATTCAAGTCTACTACCATAGTCGGGGAGCTATCAGCTAACACCGGACTGGTAGCAACAGGCACGGAAGACACCAGGGAGCTACTAGCTGACACCTGAGCATTCAGATCCGTGCTTAATTCCTCCTCATCCGTCATCTCGAAGTCCACCTCCTCCTCGTCAGCGTTGGCAATGGGAGTTGTCGTCGTAGGCTGAGAGGGTGTGTGCCATCTTCGTAAAGTAGGCTCCTTGGGAATTGGTAGAGACATATCCCCTTGTTTAGGATCCGGCGTGAAGTACACCCAGTCCGAGGGGGAGCGAGCGAGATGAAACTATGCTTCCCTGCGTTTCTCTCGTGCCAGAATGAGTAGCGAATAGGCATGGTGACTCCGAAACGGTCCACGTCTGCGAAAAACCCACGTAAATCCTTAAGCCAGATCACCGAGGTAAGAGCGATTTTCCGCTTCCTCAGTCGATCGTACACCTCCACCGCGCTTTCTCCTTCTACTAGCCGTTTATAACGGTTCTTCAAGACCTTGAAAATTACATCTTTGCAGTCATCGTCTTCGGCCCAAAGTTCCCAAGTACCGCTGCTCTGAGCTTTGCGAATTGAAGGGGGAAGTATCCAAGGCGTTGTCTCGCCCGCCACGGTCTGCATGTTCGCTATGTAGTATTGATCGTCGGCCGGGAATATCTTGAGCCTCTCTCGTTGGCCTCTCTCGGCTCTCGCGGCGTCCAGCAAACTAGCGATGCTCTGTCGAACCGCTATTCGGTGTCTCGACACGTTACCTCTCCAGGATTCCGTACCATTTCCTGGCTGCGGCAATGAGATTTTCTCGTAAGAAAGTGGCGACAGTAGGGGGTTTGCAGAAGCTCGGTGATGATTCATAACGAAATGGTAGTTTGCGTGATCGAGGACATTTATACGAGCTAAAGCTCTAGGAGTAGCATCCTGTCCCGAAACGACCATTTAGAGTTTACAAGTCCGGTTGGGTCCGGTTGCGGACCCCCAATTTGGAAAGACCGGCAACCGCAACCGGTCCTAAACTTACGAATTTTCAAGCAACCGGGACCGCAACCGGTCTTAAGCAGCAACCGAGTGCAACCACGGTCCGAAGACCGGTCTAAACCGGTCGCGACCACTATCAGTTGCAACCGGTTGAGACCAGTCCGGACCGGAAACAGTTACCCAAAAGAGTACAGTAGTCGGCTACTATAGTTATCTAACTACAGCAAGAGAGTGCTTCAAACGTAATAGAATAGTGTTCAGAGTCATTCTGAGCACTTCTGCATTCTGTTCAGTCTACAGAGTTGGCCAAATTAGGACATGATCGGATATCTAGTAGACGTCTGCTACTCCTGCACCCAATACTGCATGAAATATTATACTTCCAGAGAGTGAAATGTTCGTTTTTGAGAGCTGGATTTAATGGGATTTAAATCGGATAGCAGTTCACTACCAGATTAGGCAATAAAACGTGATTTAGCGCGATTTCACCTGTATTTTATTGATTACTCATGCATTATGACCTCTACAAATATCAACCCAGACACTATCTGGTGCGGAATTCGCCGATCTACATTTCGTACACTCACACCTAAGTATGAAAACCAATGTGTAGCTCATAATCTAGCATATACACCTAATTTAAGCGAAAAAGCGGTTGCAACCGGTCCCAACCGGTCCGACCCGGTTGCAGATAATCTCAGATATGCTCAGGACCGCCAACCGCAACCGGTTGCAACCGCCAACCGGTCCGTCTCAAAACCAGTCCTAACCGGTTGCAGTCCGGTCCGGTTGGCGGTCTTTTGCAGTCCTTGCAACTGGACTTGTAAACTCTACGACCATTGCCCCGTCTGGATGGTTCTCGACTTCATGCAGAACGTAGATAGGGACGCGTAAACGTAGGATTAGTAGCCAAGCAACGTCTGGTTGACAACTGTAGATCCATACTCCTACTCTGGTGGAGTCACCAAAGGGCATCGGATTGACTAAGGCTCCTTGTTCCTCCCTAGCGACAATCGACTTGGACCAAGTATCCAGTCCTTCAGCCGGCATGGCCGTAAAGTACTGGACGAATGCGTCCTTTTCCTTCAGGATACGCTGTACCGCCGCTGTCCACCTCACAGCATCCAGAAATTGGGACGTTTTGTCTAATTCCTCCCATACGTCTGCTGAGGGACCCTCGGGACGGTATTTCCAGTACGGTTCTATGTCTGGGCCTCGGCTTGCTCGTAAGCGATCCATATCCTCGTCCAAGTTGGATGCTCGATCCCGGAGATCTCTCAGAAAGATTGGCCAGATGTGAGAGTTGTTACGGTTAGGCATACTGACGAACGCTAGAGCGACATTGACCCTTTCCGCGAGGACATAATTCGTAGGGGAATGGGAGGCTTCGTAGGGCTTGATAATGCAGCCTAGCCAAGGACGATGTCCGTCAAATAATTGAGGGAATTGTGTGTAGTCGAATGGTCCCAGTCCTCCGTCCGCGAATAACCATTGTGAGTAGAGGGGGTTTTTAAAGGAACGTAGGTCAGATGGAGCCGGGCCCGAGTAGAGAGGGCAGGCATTGAAAGGCTGGTACTGTAGAGATTCAATCAATTCGTCGGTCACAGGTCACCGACGACCCGAAATCGACGAAATGTCACACGGGTCACAGGTCGCATCGCAATCTGACGATTCCAGTAGCTGAAAAAGGGCAAAAAAATCGTCCGAAATCATCCAAATTGGGGTAATTTGATGAAATTTTTTGCTCCGGTCACAGCACCTTCGGCGCCGCGACGAAATCAAAATTTCGTCGCGGCGGTCACACGTCACATGGGGTGACGAATTGAACGAATCTCTACAGTACTCGTCCGATGGGTCGAGAAAAGCCATGTTAGGACTCCATATCTCGAGATGCCGGGTTTGCTTCTGAACCTCCCAATCGAAGCGTAGATGCAGCGGGAGGTTGTCCGGAAAGATCGGGAATACAGAGGCAGTCCCCAAAGCTAACTCGGTGGGGATACGGTCAAAGAATTCTTCCGGGCGCAGTACTCGTCGTACGCGGTATTCCCTCCCGTCGGTCTCTCCCAATAACATAGGTTCTCGAACCTGCTTTTCCACCTCTTGACTGACGAATCGATTGTACCCAAGCCCCATTAACCATATGTAGAAAGGATGGCGTTCTGGACTATAGTTGCCTTCGAGGTATGGCTCCGGGAATCGATTAATCCTCCTGAAAGCCGGAGAGCTATAGCTTGCATCCGGTGTTCTGGGGATATTCGACGAGTTCGCGAATCTGTTCTGGGAGCTAGAGCTAACACCAGAGTCATTCGTCATCGGGGATCTGAACATGATGGTGGGAGATATGAGAAAAGGGGTTTGTTTCTCATGCTGCGGCCATTGCCTCTCTAGGCCGATTTTCCCACCATCTCGTTGAGGTATTCCCGTCGCAATCTAGGCGCGTTGCGCATATCCGTCTCCGAAATCCAAGAGTCGTCGGAGGGGTCGAACCCTTTCCATCTCACCAGGTAGCGACGTACGGTACCCGTCTTCGTCTTGGAATCCTTGTGGCCCAATATGGCTTCGACTTCAAATTCTTCGGAGGGCAGCTTCAATTCTCTGGTGTCTGGTAGGATGCTTCGAGTCCCGAATCGCTCGTCGGAAGGATGATAGAGTTTGAGATGCTCCAGATTAATGACGGGGTGCATTGGGAAGGTATCCGGCAATCGTAATCGGTAGACCAATGGATTTATTTTCTCCATCACTTCAAACGGCCCAATAGTCCTCTGAACGAGCTTTTTCCCAGTACCTTCCGCCTCAATCAATTCCATCGTGTGAGGGTTTAGCAAGACCAAGTCTCCTTCCTGAAGCTCTCGGACGGGACGACGATTCTTGTTGTAAGCTCGTGCCTGGCGTTCTTGGGCTAATGCCAAGGCGTCGCGCGCTGCCTCCCTTCTAGCCTGAACAAGGGCGTACCATTCTTCTCCTTTCTCACCTATATGGGAAGGACGTGCCGGGGTGCGTTGATCACGTAGTATAGTCGCGGCAATGATCTGCGGCTCGTAATTCAATAGTAGCGAGTTTGGGGAACGTCCGGTAGAAGAGTGAACGGAGGAATTGTAGGCTCGCGCGATCTCGCTTAGCCAGCGAGACCAAGAAGTTCGGTCTGAAGCCACGTAAGCGCGTAGCATCTGTTCGATGGTCGCGTTCAAGATTTCTGTTTGTCCATCCGTCTGGGGGTGATGGGAAGTAGAGACGTTCAGAATACCGCCGTATCTTTCCATCACTGCTCGCCAAAACCTGGATGTCCATCTCTTGTCTCGATCTGCGATGACTCGGTTCGGCATTCCGAAGACATTCACGACTTTATCTACGAAAACTTCCGCGAATTCGAACTGATTCATGGTGCCGTGCGTGGGTACGATGATAGTGTACTTGGTCAACTTGTCCACTATAACCAGAATCACATCGAATTGTAGCGGGCCAGAAGGAGGTAGTCCCGTAATTAAATCCAAAGATATGGTGGAGAACGGACGATGGGGGATATGGGCTGGTCGTAATCCTCCCATCTTAGTTCACCTATCAACCTTGATCTTCTGGCAAATGTCGCAAGAGCGTGCAAATTCTCTAGAATCCTTCGCCAGCTCTTTCCAGTAGAACAATTCCCGCATCCGAAGGTAGAAACGTTCCGGTCCTTCGTGAGCTGATTCGAACGGGCTCTCGTGCATTTGTCACAGAACTTCCGGGATTACGGTTTCGGGTACGCAGAGACGGTAGTTCCAGTCCGCGTCAATGAAGTATAGCAAGCCGTTACTCCCTTTCTCAAATCGGGAGGGAGTTAATGGCTTCGAAGCGTTAGCTACTTCCGTGACGTAGTAGTTTTTGAACGCGCGATCCTTCTGGTAACCCTCGCGGAATTTCTGTAACATCTCAGGGTGCATGCCGATGAGGAGGTGTGCGTCGTCTTCATCGTCCGGATACAGCAGTCTATCCTCCTCGGTCGTAGTGAGGGGGTAAGTCCAATTATCAACTAAGGGAACTTCATCCTCAGACGATTCAGTAGACACAGGGGAAGCGGCTCGATTAGCACTTGTTGTAGCCTGGGGTTTACCAGAGGGAGGGGAGCTAGTAGCTACACCCTTACCCTTTTTTCTCCTAGATTCTTTCGAGATGGAGCTATTAGCTGGCACATTCTCTAAAGATTCTTGGCGATCGGTTCTGTCCCTGTCCCGCTTCTGAGCTCGGGTTTCTACCGCGAATCCATCCATTTCGACTACGTCCTCCGTCCACATAGCCACGAATGCGGCTCTTGCTGCTGGCTTAAAGGATTCTCGGAATTCAGCTGCCTCAGCCTTTTGTCGAGAAGAGTCTGAAGGAGTGATAGATGGGATAAAATCCTTCGAAGGAGATAGGTGGTCGGGGGTGCGAGGTAGACGCGAGAGAGGGTCTACGTTAGAGTGTACTCTCCCGGGTCGATGTATAATTTGCAATCCCGGATAGGCCGCGAATACTGCCCCCCAAGCTGCTAGGCGCCGGTTCGCGTTTTCATAAACTCTAGCCCATTGCAAGGCAGCGTGGTCCGTGATGAGAGTTACACGCTCCCCTTCTATGAATGGCTGGAATTTAACCAAGGCTTCCTTGACCCCCAAGGCCTCTCTTTCCGTCGTACTGTAATTCTTCTCCGCGCTTTTCAACGTACGGCTCCAGTACGCTATGACTCTCTCGACGTAGACGGTAGTCTCGTCAAACTCCTCATTCCACTGCACTTCCTCTGGGCATTCTTGCTTCAAGTATTCCTTGCTGATTCCACTGACGAGTGACGGAATGGGCTGTTGATTATCGAAAGCCTTTCGGAGTCGCTCATACGTAGGGGTCTCCTTCAGGTCTCCCACTCGAATGGGTTGCACTTGTTGCAGGCTGGCGCCAATTGCTACGTCGCTCGCGTCGGTGTATAATCGGTAAGGCGTCCCTTGGATCGGATGTCCTAATACGGGCGCCTTGGCTAACGCTTCCTTAGCTTCCCGGAAGGCGATTTCATGCTCAGCTAACCACAACCATTTGTTGCCCTTCTTTAGAAGCTGAAATAGGGGAGCCGCCAGGAAGGCGTAATGAGGAATGTAGGAAGAGAAGTAAACGACCATTCCTAAGAATTGCTGCAGCTCGTGCACGTTCCTTGGTCGGCTTAGCTCCATGATGACTTTCACCTTCTCCTCATGCGTAGATAGCCCTAACCTGGATACTTTCTGTCCTAACAGGAGTATACTGTTGTAACCCACAAAGCACTTCGAGGGGGATAGAGTAACACCCGCTTTCGCGATAGCACTTAGGACTTGATCCAAGTGCTCGACGTGTTCCTCCCATGATTTGCTGAAGACCACAATGTCGTCAATGTAAACCAGTGCGAAAATCCATAGGAAGGGAGCTAATACGCCTTGCATGAATCGCTGGAAGATCGAGGGTCCGTTTTTCAATCCGAATGGCATCCTCTTAAATTGCCATAAGCTGAGATGCGATCGGAAGGCAGTGAGCTCTTTGGCTTCATCGGTCATACGCAATTGTGTGAAGCCCGCGAGAGCGTCGAAGGAAGACAGAACTTGAGAGCCTGATAGGGCTTGTAGTATGTCAGACTGTCGTGGTATAGGGAATTCATCACTGATCGTCAACTCATTCAATTTCCTGTAGTCCACGGCTAGCCTAGCTTTGCCATTCCTGAAGACGACCACGCACGGCGCCCCCCAAGGGCTTACTGACGGCTCGATCATGTCTGCCTCAATCCAAGCATTCACTTGCTTCTCGATAACTTCTCGTTTCAAGGGCGACACGTTATACATGGGCAGGGAAACGGGGTTTGCTCCAGTCTTCAGGTTAACCGGCGCACGTATGTCAGCTTCCCCCAGCCTGTCTCCTACTCCGAAGGCTTTCGCATTCTTCCGTAATACTTCCTCCAAACGAGATCTTATGTCCAAAGGAACGTCTGGTCCAAAGTTAACTAGCCTTGACACGTCATCGCTGGAGGGCAGAGTGTCATCGGGCAAGGCTGTCGTCTTGGGACCCCATTGTTCTTCCTCCTCTAATTCCGCGGGGGAGCTATCAGCTACACCGTCCGCTGTAGGGGAGTTCTCAAGTCCCGTTTTAGAAGGAGAGGAGCTACTAGCTACACTCTCCTGCGGCAGCGCGAAATCCATAGTTCCTTGACCGACGTAGTACCCTCCCGGGTCTTCTTCCAGTTCTTCCTCCTCGTCCTCAATAGTGACTGATGAATTAGCAGAGTTTATACTCGTACTTCGCTTCCGAACGGCAGGGGGTTATCAACTACACCGTCTGTTGAAAGGCATCAGGAAACTGGCTCCAGGTCTCAAGGTAGCTGAAGCTGACTCTGAGACCTCTGGTTGTCCTGAGTAACTGAAGTTGTGAGGGTTGCAAAGTCAACTTTGGAGAAGGTTCGGCGGGAACCTCTGTCTCAAGTTCCCTTCAAGTATGTTGAAGCCATCCCGAAAGCTCTTTAAATTACCTCTACTCATCCCGACAGTCATTCATTCCAGCTCTAAATCAACTCATGCCAGGCTAAGATATGACATCTCTCGGTGGACACATTGGGAAGGGAAGCAAAGAATCACATAAATTGACGAGAACATGATTTACACGGACAGAATCTTGATACAGTAAAATAAGACATCAAGTAATGGGAGGATATGTGGCTCGACCAACAGCTGTCACACAGAAGTATCCGTTGTCCCGAAGCAGCTGTCTTTACTGTTGTCAGTAATCGTTCTTGCTGCCGTTGATGACCACTCTTGCTAACGTGCTGTCCCTCGCCGTCGTGGCTGATCGTCCTTGTCTGTCGTCGTAGTTGTCGTCCTCGTCCTCATGCGTTACGGTCATCGTACTCATCTGTTGTAGTCGTGGCCGTCGTACATCAATAATTGTTCTTCAGGAGCAAGTTGTGGGGTGTGAGCGTGGCGTCGCGGTCGCTGTCGTGGCTGTAGTAGACAATATGGTGGAATGCTTCCTGTCATCGTTGTCTGAGAAGCAGAATTGCAGCAACAACGAGAACGCACCATGCGATGCTGCCAGCCTGTAGGCAGTGCAGCATCCGGTTGTCTACCTTGACTCTCGCAGAGCGCATCCGGAATCGCAGCGAGGCATAGGGTTGCGCCGATTTCCTAAGTCGACAACGAGAAAGTGCCGCCTGTCTTGACAGGACTTACACAGCGACTGTCCAATCGAACTATTAAGAGATGAGGACTGATGATGGTCCGACAGCGAGCCTCGCCTTTGGTCGTAGAGCCTCGTCCTTGGTCGTAGAGCCTCGTCCTTGGTCGTAGAGCCTCGTCCTTGGTCGTAGAGCCTCGTCCTTGGTCGTAGACTTGCGCTAGATGGTCCTCGCTCTGCAGCATCGTTCCTGGGCATCACATTGTCGGCATCGTCGTGGGCCCTCGTCATTGCCATCGTCGTAGGGTCGTCTTGTTTCGTCTTGTTCAATCGCCCTGGTCGACATTGGTATTCGCGCATTGTCGGGGGCACACTCGTGGGGACTCGTGGGCGTGGACCCAGTAGTCGTGACTGTTGTAGAAGCGGGTGCTTGTAGTGAGGAGTGTCGCCGCGGCGAGAGTGGTCGTTGTCGAGGCGAGTGGTCATCGTCACCGAGGCGAAAATATTGTCGTCCAATGAAGACATCGCCGTCGTTTACGAATGGGGAGGGAGTCGTCCATGTTGCTTGGGAGGTGGAGGTAGTCGTGATCGCTAGGTACTCGGCGTCGTGGTCGTGGCCGTTCATGTCTGTCGCGCTGTATCAACTGGAAGAATGAGATGGTGGTAAGAGAACACGCGCCTTGTAAAAATCCAAACAACCATGTGACGCCTACGTGGCAGGGGAAGAAGGAAAGAAGGGCCGAGGCACTAAAAAATGGTGGCACAACAGCAATCAGTGTCGCATACCTGTGAGAGTGGGGGGTAAATATGACGGACTCGTAGTAACCTCTCGCGCGTTATGCGAGATCTTGGAAGACCACGTTGTGAAAACACCACCTCCTAACCATGAGCCCTCGGCCTGGCTTTATGTGGGCCCACAGTTGGGTGCAGCGTCGCGGTCGTGGTCGTGGCTATAGTAGCATGGCGGGACGGTTCCTATCGTCGTTGTTTGAGACGCAGAATTAAGCAGAAAACGAGAACGCACCATGCGATGCTGCCAGCCTGCAGGGGGTGCTGCATCCATATCTCCTGCCTGTGCTCTTGCAGAGCCCATTCCGGTTTGCAGCGGGTGTAGCGTTAAGCGGGGCGTAGAGTTGCTGGGTGGCGAAACGTTGCCCGTTCTGATAGTTAGTGGTGGTGGTGAAAGAACAAGTAGCAGACCTCCGAACAGGATTGAACTACGCGGCGGCTGCACGTTCATATATGGGAAGGGGAAGCAGCACAGACAACAGAGAAGCGGAGTGTCTGAGTGAGCCACAACAGTCTTCGCATGTCGATGATGGTGGTTGGAAGGTAAGGATGACGACTCCGAACAGTGCTTGATCACTGTTCGGATCGCCGGGCCTGGTATCCGGTACATCGTTCAACGCGCTGTAGACCTTGAATGATAGTACATAGGAGCGTAAACATGCAAGAAGGATGATTGAGTAAGGTCATTCAACGCCTGAGGGAAATGTTTCGTCAACTGACTTACAGTGTAGTGTAGTAAACTCAGTGTACGGTTCACGAGTAGGTGTATTATCTTCCCTCCACCCAAAAAAACAGCCAAAAAATAAAATACTCTAAACTACGTTGGGAACCCATCCCGCCATACGCGAAGGTTCAATTCGCCTTCGTTGTCGTGCTGGACGGTGCACAAGTTGTCGGAAACCACTCGGACCGATCATCCGAGTGGTGATCGCGCAGGATTTCAGGCAAATTTCAGGTGTTCGTCTTTCTCCTACAACGACAAAGCACGCTTAAGCCCTCGTATTGAGGCCGCTCTGGCTCGTAGGCGGGCTCGAAACGACAATTTCGGCATTGTCTCCACTGCCAGAGCCATGATACATGGCCGCGTAAGCCCTCGAATGCAGGCAGCACCATCTGTCAAAGGACAACAGCAACGAACAATGAGACTGCACGTCCACGGAGTCTCTGTCGATGTGCGTCCTCCGGCGTCTTTCCACCAAGACAACGACAAGAAGCCGCGTAAGCCCTGAACAGCAGGCAGCCTTCGGAGCAGCAAAATCTCTCGAACGACGGCCGGGTACTTAGCATCGCATCTCCTCCTTGGACACCCCCACGCTGATCAACGGCTGCAATTTGCTTAGGGCGAGACTTTGTCGCGGCTGCGTCCAACCCGCGAGGTGCGTACACCAGTTCATCTGCGACCGAACACGATGCTGATCGGATCAGGATATTGGAGCATCGCGACACCAGGACGACTGCGCAACGAGACGCATTGACCGAGAACTCACATCGACAAGGAGCAGAGGCCAACAACGAAGACATGACGCCCTACCTCCGACTTTTGCCCAGCGTCTGATGGGTTGGATCACCGCATAACAAAGTCGCGTAAGCCCCGAACCGCAGGCAGCGTTTGCAGCATCGAACGAGGAGGTCGACGAGGCACCTCTACACCGCATATCGTCTCTCCCACCACCGCGACCAGCGACGCAACTCTGAATGGGGTTTTCTTCCCTTCCACTATGCCATTTCCCCTGTCTGCCCGGCGCGAAGATAGCGGATCCCCGGATTTGAAGACTGTCAGTGTCACTCGCGAGCGTCTGCCACGGTAGTGGCCTCGAAGCCTGCAGAGGCGTTTTCGCCACCACAGTAACACGCTCGGCATCGCTGCGTCCACGCCCCGGCGCGTCGTCTGCTCTCCATAAATACTGCCCGAAATTCGGCATCCAGCCAAAGAAATCTCCGTAGCCTGTCTCTCCGACGGTCCATATCAGCTGCACATCGAACGGAACCGACGAAGCTTCCAAGGCCAAGGCTTACACTCCCCAAAGCGACGCATATGACTCCTCTGTCAACGCCGACAAGAGCTAAAACGACTACTCCCACAGCAAAACCCTTCACAGCTTCCAGATCGTCCCCAAAGCTCACCAAAGTCGCTTCCGCCGCCGCTCCAGCCCTTCATCGAGGCCGCGAATTTATGAGGCGATGTAGACGACCAGTAAACATTGACAGGATCACCAGTGTTGTCGTCTGTGGGCCGGCGCAGGGTGAGTCTACGACCGAGGTATCACAATCGTGCTACAATCCGTTGCTGGAATGATACAGCCTGGATCCCAATAGTACCGAGTTCCTGGTTCTTGGCTGTCGATTTCGTGCATGGTATGCTGGCAGCACATTCGTGTTGCACGCGCCTGCCCGAAACAGATGACCTACATGGTATTGCAAGAATTGCTGATACACAAACCCAGTTCTGATGTATTGTGGACATGTTACTTACGACAAGTAAGGAAGTCACTTTGAATCAGGTATCATGACGAATCTTGACGACTGTAGTACCTATTCAGCTTCAAGTTCGAATCACTAATTTGTGAATCTTCGAGACGACCTGAGTCAGTTGAAGTAAATGTTGTGACATGATTTGCATTGAAGCCTTCCAGAGTTGTCATGAGGTGAGCATTGGAAATGCCTCTGCTTTTAGTGAGCTTGAAGTAAACTCAGGAGCATCAAGGTAACTCAAGCCCAGAGGTGATGTGGTCCAAGACTCAAGGTATCCAAGGACAACTTAGAGCACCTCAGTGTCCTCTGGTTAGTTGCTGTCACAGTGATTAACTCAGGCAGCCTGTGGCCCACAGGCCGTTTCGTGATGGGGGATCCTTAGATTCCGTTTTAGAAGGGGAGGAGCTACTAGCTACACTCTCCTGCGGTAGCGCGAAATCCATGGTTCCTTGACCGACGTAGTACCCTCCGGGGTCTTCTTCTTGCTCTTCCTCCACATCCTCGATGATGACTGATGAGTTGGTAGAGCCTACGCTCGCGCTTCGCTTCCTAGCAGCAGAGTCGACACCAGGGTGATTACTCATATTCCCGGTCTGCTTCTCCTTCCCTTTCCTTTGCTTATGCGGCACTTCTCGATCCTCCTTCTCGCACGGTGGGGAGCTAGAGCTTTCACCCTTCCGTGTTTCTTCCTTCATCGTCGTAAACGATGATCTGAGATCGGACGCAAGGTTCGCTTCACTCGGCTTGGTGGTATCGGATGGTCCAGCTTGAGCTAGAGCTTCTTCCAGGATTCTTGCCTGCACAATTGCTTTGAGGACTTCCCCTGCTTTCCGTTGATCCTCCGCTTCCGATGCAGATTGCAGGATGTCTAAATGTAACAAGGGATCTTTCAGAAGTCCCACTATTTCGCCTTCTTCGATAAACCGCGGTATAGGGGATGGATTGGCGATGGGGATACGGGGGTCCGACGCATTCACCCAAGTCAAGGGGGCCGACATCACGGAGCCATCTTCCTGTCCTAGGATTACTCGTTCTATCAGCCAATCCTCCTGTCCCTCAAAGTCAGCCCGGATTTCAATGTTATAGACGGCGTTGGCAGGTATCGTGTAGTCATGCGCAGCTCTCACATAGCCCTTCTCCTTAGCTTCCACACGATCCTGGTATTTCCTTCTCGCAAGCGTGCGTCGACCCGATAGTTTCCGACCGATGGAATCGGCTGCGAATGCCTTGCGGATTTCGAATCCTAGCTCGACATGACGGGATCCAGAGGCCTGAATGTAATGCGACGAGTCGCCGACATGTATTTTGTGGTTACCGTTGTCGTTCCTTAGGACGTTGAACTTGTAGGCCGTCTGAAAGTCTTCCCCTAGTAGCAATGGTACGCTCATTCCTCTCACCACGTAAGCTTCCACCGAGAAGCAGAGAGTTTCGTCTCCTATGCTCTTGACGTACATAGGTACCCTGATGTACCCCAAGACCTTGGCATCTCCGGTTAACTGATATAGCTTCAGCTTCAGTCCGTCCTTTGGTTTTGGGAAGTGCCCGTTCTCCAGACAAAAGTCCTCTGAGATCAGCGTGATATCCGCGCCTGAATCTAATCGCCCCGCGATAGGTTCCTCGTCGGGTGATAGCAGTCGGACTGACATTTGCAAGGAGCGAGATCCCAAAGCACTCAGACCCGGGGGCATAGACATCAGGAAAGGCCTATATGCCTTAAGGCATCTTAAGATTCATGTCGCTTGAACATGAAACTTTAGGCTACAAGAAGCTCCTAAAGCTCCAAAGAGCTCCAAAGACATCTTAAAGTCAGCGTATCATAGCCATGAAACTTAAGACAGAAAAAGGCAGCAAAAAGACGCCTAAAGGTGACTTAAGGTATGTGCTTCGAACACATCAATCCTTAAGCAACTTAAGACTTCAAGCATTGTAACAACCTACTTAAGACATCTAAACACCTCTCAAGGCAACTTAATGCACACGATTCCAATGCATCTGTCCTCAGTGCTCACACAGCTCAAGACTTAAAGGATCCAAGCCATTATCATTAGCTACTATACATATGTAAACATCAGACTTAGTCACTCAGTCCATTCAAGAATATTCACAGTAGGCTAATAACATGAGCACATGTATTACGAAATGCGTGAACAATGGTCCGTGCACGAATACATGAGGCGACGACTCGGTATCCACAACGGCAGGCCGGGTGGTATCCTCAACTACTGGGCCGTCCTCAGCGATGGACAGGGCAGTTGGTTCTGTCGAGGACAACGGGCGCCACGGAGATTTCCTCCACGATCACAGGCTCGACTTCAGAAAGAGAAGCCGAAGTCTCAACCACTGCGACAGGTGCAGACTCTTCGATCGCATCTTCGCATCTTCAAACGACGGGTGCCGGGGTGTCGTCAACAGCTGCTCAAGCGGGGTTATCGACAATAGGCGCAGGAACAGATGCTGGACCGGGAACACCGTCGATGGGTGCAGGAGCTGACCGATACTCCACGGGCGCCTCGAGAACAGGTTCAGGCGCAGAAGGCTCCTCCACTGCAGTCTATGGTATCGCAATCTCAACTGTAGGCTCGAGGACAGCCTCAGCAGCCAATGCTCTCCGTCTGGGGCTTACACGGCATGTCGTCTCCGGTCGTGACGACCTCTCCAACAACCTGTGTCCGCGTCTTCGAAGATGCGAGAACGGCAGGGTTGATGAGCGGAGTGTTCTCGTTCGTCGTGGAGATGCTGGTCATGCTTACGGACGGGGTCTCTTCATTGGGTCGAGGCACCCGGTGTATAGTTATCGGAGTGTAGGAAGTGGGAGTAATGCATGCTGCCCACGTTGGTGGGGCTTACGCGTCGTCGTCGTCGTTGACAACGCATCTGTTGGCAATGCTGGACATGAATGAAATGCAAAAATTACAACACAAAATACGTACGATATCTGCTTCACCAGCGAACAAGCTCGTCGACGCTCCGCCTTGTCCATGATATAGGAACATCTAGAAGGTCTTGCTCAGCGCGATACCGAGAAAATTAAGCGATTGCCCGTACCGACTGCCGTACTGTCGGCGTCAATCTCTACGTACGCTGGTCGAGAGGCGGCGAAGACCCCGCCGGTATTCATGGCTGCCATATCCGACGTCGTCGACGCTGCTGAGAATAAATTGAATGAAAAATAGAAATGAACAAACACGTACCTTGCGCTGCCTCGCCACCACAGGAATGCTGAGGAGTCTGGGAAGATGGCTGGAGGTCATGGATAAGCAACGAAAACCAGAGATAAAATGATTAAAGACGTACCACGCATGCGCCGTTGAAGCTGGCGCTGTCTCGACGTTGACCTTGTTCGCCGACGGCCGGATTGCTGCCAGTCGTCTGGGCTTATGCGGCGAGTCAACCTACGCTTGATTTTCGACGTGGTGGGGTCCCGAGGTAACAAGAACCGCACAGATAGTGCGAGAAGGGTGGAGGCAAAAGGTCTGGAAGTGCTTGTCATGGTCGCAGTGGCGGCGGCGGCCATTATCTTCGTCGTAGCATCGTTGTCGCCATTGTTGCTGCTGTAGAAGTCGGAATAAATAAAATACAGCAAAGGGTACGCACATTGACGACGCCGCGTATCAGCAGACAGCGCGGCGTCAAACTGAGCAAAAACGTCGTTGAATAGTGGCGGGTTTGACTAGCCAAAGAACGGCTTGATGCTGGTGGTCGGAGGGAGAGCAACCAGCTTCGATCAATCGGACATATAGAACGAGCTTGACGTTGAGAGGCGTAGTGCAGTGTCGGCGCTGGGTATTTGCGTCTGGAACGAAGGTAAAACACCTCGACAGTGTCGTTTTGCACTGTCGAGGCCACGAACATGCAGACAGTAAAGAAAATACGTACCTCAGAGCTGCTGTTGTGTGTGGAGGCCGTGTCGCGGGGCAGGACAGCAGCTATTGCTGCTGTCGTCATCCTTGGCCGTTGCTCGTTGCCCTTGGTGGGGGTGGGGTTCGCATGCGGCTCCAGAGACGACGCAAAGTCGGTCTTTGTTGTTGGGCGACGACGCAAAGTCGGCCACTCTGACACCGTGCGACGACTCATAGTCGGCCGCTGGTATCGACAGCTGAAGAATTTGCTACCTGCTGTACAGGGCTTACGCAGGTGTTCGTTGTTGCTACGTTGGCGGGGACACTTGTATTGCGGTAGAGTCGCCGCCACCTCGGTAATATGCAGCCTCGTTGGAGGGCTTACGCGTCCAGCGGGGCCGCCGGGGCTCTCCAAGCCCGCAGATATCCGTGCCATAGGCGTTGCTCGTCGTCCTGAGCAGATCGGTTGTCGATGGTGGTGGCAAGAGGGCAAGAGATCGAATCCGAACACTGTTCGGATTCGCGGTCCGTCTCGCCGGCGCCAAATCGCGAGGATGTCGTCGTGGATGGCGGGCGAACGGCGCGCCCGTGAGTGCTGATATTTCATGAGCAGTAGTCCCGATGGTTGAGTAAGCCATCTGCAAAGTATCAGAAAAAATGACTTGAAATGACTTACCAACTCTCAGCGGCCATATCAAGTCTTGCAAAACAAAGGTCGACGGTAAGAATCATCTATCACGGGAGACGGCTACCTTGATTTGAGCTATATTCGACAGGATATGCTCCTAAGCATAAGTTCCAGTACAAATTTGAGCCGCTAGTGAGGTTTGTGGTGCTGCAGAGTGCAATCTCAGTAGATCAAGATGGGATACTTGCTACATAAGGAATTCCCAGGCCATATAGCAGTTATATCGTCACAAATTTTGCTTAGATCTATGTAAACGTGCTACTGCAGGAGATTCCGACACTTACTTTGATACTCCGAGGGCATCGTGGCTGTTCCGAGCGACGTTGAGGTCGCTCCGTTCACGATCCGGCAAATGCCGGATCGTGATCAGAACCCTTTGCTCGTCGTCTCCCCTCTCTCACCACCATGTCACGTCAACGACGACGCCGCATACGGCCTCAGACTTCTGTCTGGGGCCTCTTATGCTCGATTTCCTCTTATTCCTATACCCTCTGGATCCCCGGACTCGTCTCCACGGCTTCCAACAGCCGTGGAAGATGTTCGACTTCATTCGCAGTTAGACCTCTAACAATGAGGCTGCCGCGCCGCGCAACATGGAAGTGTCGTAGTGCTAGGATGGATGGGGCTAATGTCGTCCTGCCGTCTCGCAGGCTTCAAGCACATTGAGTGGGATTTTGGGTGCCGTGTTGCTGGTGACGCAGCGCGGGTTGGTACGTTTTTTTATCTACGCTGCCGTCGTGCAGGCTTCCAGCACGTTGAATAGGATTTTGGGTGCGCTGATGATGCGGCGCTGGTTGGTGCGTTTATTTCCTTGCTTTTTTCCATTCAGTTGTTGATGCCGGTCATGCGCCGTCAAGGTCAACCATTTATTCCCATGCCTCGCTCTGATTTCACTCCCTGCTGAGTTGCACCATCAAGGTCAGCAATTTATTCCCATTCCCGTTCCCATGCCCAAGGAAATGCAATTGACCCACCAGGTTTTCCGCTGATGTCATTGATCGGCACCGGTCCCGTGGTAGCCGGATGCACGCGTTCAAGTCTGTGTCGTGAATACTGTTCGCCGACGATTTTTGGTAGTTAAAGAAAGTGTATTATATTTAGCTGTGAGGTATATACTGCATAATAGGACACTGTGATGACCTTTCCCCGTTCATCTCAGCCAACGGCTGATCTTTGAGTTGCATCACTGACTTGGGTTGGACTTGGGCTTCGTTTCTGATTGGACTTACCTAATAAAGCATCACGGTACCTTTCTCTCGACGCGTCTTGTTCGCGAATCTGCCTTCTTTCCCCACATGGAGCCCGAGACCCAAGTCTGTGGAACGTGTCATGGACGCCCGAAGCCAATGTCCGAGTTCAAACGTCAACGCGATGGCTATAGCAAAAACTGTATTGTATGCCTGGAGAAGAAGCAAAAAGCACGGGCTGCGAAAAACAAGGCTGGTTACCTTAAACCACTGCACTTTCCTACTAATATCTTGAAAAGGAGAATGCTTCTCAACCACAATCCACGCGGACCGCGCAGAACGCGACCAATCCTCCGGCTGATGGTGTTACTCCGGACTCACGCGACTTGGAGGAGGAAGACGACGCGTCCGCATACCTTGATCTAACCGAAATTGCCCTGGACCAGTTCCTATCCATCATAAGGGCTCAGGATCATGTCGTGTCCATCACTGCACGCGTGAATATCGCGTCAATCCACGGTTCAAGCCTGCGAGAAAAGTCGGATATGCTGTCTGAGCTCATTTGGAAAGAGATGAAGTACCGGTTCATGTACGTCTCAGTGTTCTTTATTATACAGCTTAGACTTATGTATATGTCTAGCTATCAATCACAGTATGAACATAAACGAACTCCGACGACGCGATTCAAGTACAACTGCTCGCAACAATGCAACCGCCAGCATAAGCCGAAGAAGACCTCATCGACTGAGCACCGCCGCGACAAGATACAGATGGACAGTTTTGACTGCCATGGGTGGCTCTTCATTACCATCTCCGAAGGTGCAAATGATGTACTGGTTCGGCTCAAACACGAAGAAGATCATGCACCCTACTGGCACATTGACATACCCGATGAGGTGAAGAAATTTGTTCATGACAATGTGGAGATGCGTCCCGGACAAGTTTGTTCTTTATTGAGCACTTATACTACTTGACTGACAAGGCTTGGACTAGATTTGGGATATGATTCTCAAGAAGTTCGGCCCGCCTGCATCGTACAGCCGCAAAGCGATTTATTCCATCTGGTCGGAACTCTCAAGCAGGAAATGGAAACGCGATGACGACGAGGTCAAATCGGCTCGGATACTTATTGAGGAAGCTGCAAAACTTAAGGCTTCGCCGGATCAGAAACAACGTCTCTACGAGATTGATCCAATCCCTTTACCTCAACACGATTCAGATGGGTTTACAGCTCTATCCTGGTCCCTTGCTCCAACTCTGCGCCAATGGGGTGGTAAAATCCGTGAGATTGCACTTGATTCTACTTGTTCGTTCTTGTTCCTTTCTTGCACATCTGTTTGAGGGTACTGACGACAACACAACTAGGGAACACAACTAAAGACAAGTTCGAGCTTTTCGTTCTGCTAGGTGAGGTGTACGGTTCTGGTTGTCCGCTTGGATACCTTCTCATCCGGTCGGATGTGAACCACACTGTACGCGAAGATGGAAAACAGAAGTATCTTGAAGCCATGCTTGAGTACTTCCGTTCAAAATGGTTACAGAAAGTCATTGCCACACTTACAGACAAGGATCGGACAGAGATCAACTCATTCATTCGTCGGTTTCCAGATGCTAAGCATCAGCTGTGCTTTTGGCATTGCCTCCGCGCTATCAAGACACGCTTGGCCATTCTGCGTCGGCGACCGCTCCCTACGATGCAGTGAAGGCACATCGGGAGTATAGTTTTATTGATCCAAAGTTTCTTCCCATTGCGCAGATGAATCCGGCTGATACAGTAGTAAGTTTAGTAATTCTTATTTCGTTTAAGGCTAACAGACAGTTTTTAGAATCTATATGTCGCGCCAGCGCCTATTCCTCGAGTCACGGTGCGACTTAACGGTGTTCTACAGGACACGGCACCGGTACGCGCACCAATCATGCTCCGCCTCAACGGAGAGCCGTTCGGGAATATAGAGCGCGTGAAATGCTGCAAGAAGGGTCCGGTTCTTCCTCCGAGGATGTTGAAGAGGATCTCGACTCAGAGTCGGGCGACCTCAACGATATCATTGATGGTCTTGATGACATCGAACAGGATCAGGAGGATGGACCCGATTGGATGTTTGAGGCGGGTGAAACAGCGACCAGAGATCCCACATACACATTCTGCCCTGCCTGGCATCGAAAACCTCTTCTTCATCTCTTCACAAAACACTTCTGCCAGCATCCAGTATTCCCACGACGCGACGGAACAACACAATCGGCAGAGGTCATCCAGTGGCAGGCTGTTCATGATATGTATAGCTTCTGTTTTCAACGAGGGCTACGAGAGGTATGGGCCTACATGTGGAACTCGTGGTATTGTCCAACGATGTGGAAACTCTGGGCGCGCTCGACCACACCATACGTAACGCGGCTTCGCACGACTATGATTGCTGAGAACTTCTTCAAGCAACTGAAGCATAATCAGCTCCATTATCTCCTTCATCCTCGACTGGACCATCTGGTCTACATCCTCATTTACGACGTCACTCCTTCCTACATGTCGAAAATGGACTTACACGCGCAGGAATTCCGTCTCGGGCGGTCTAAGCCTCTCACTCCATTCCAAATTCGTTTCAAGGCTCAGTGGAAGCTGTTGAAAAGCAAGGTTGTCCGCCCGGAGTCGCTGGAGGAATACCATACCGATGTAGAGTCCTGGACCTGCCGATGTGGATCGCAGATGTACCATGAACACCACCTCTGCAAGCACCTTGTGCATGCCGTTCCAGATCCATCGCCGAAGTTTTGGACTCAGGTTGTCCGTCGACGCGTTATGCCCCTGTACCAACACCCAGAGCTTCAGGAAGACATCAATATGGAGGATGGGACGATCACAGATGGCGATGATCAGATATGGACCGGCGACCAAAGTATGCTCAGGAATAAAAAGGAATGGAGCACCGTTTTGAAGACAAGTACCGTTCTGGGAAGCGCCGGCGTCTTGAAGGGGATGGAGACGTTCCTGGAGAGGTGGATGCAACGGATCGTGCAGCCGGAACGCGTTCGGATCCCATCGAGCTCAGTGATTCAGACCTTGACAGTCCTGAAGCCAATCAAGCAACATCGCCGATCCACTATGAACAAGATCAGATTGAGGAGGAGGTAAGTGATCAACTCATCAGTCGGTTCATATCTGATTCTGCCAGACCGACGACAAGATTCAGGAAATGCTTGCGCGTGCTGATAAGCTGGAGGAAGCGGCTCGAATCATCCGAGAGCAGGCACAGTTTCGGAACGGTATCTGGTTCAACAGCATCAAGCGTAGAAGGTTGGGCAAGGAGGCAGAGGATTTTGTCCAGGACATTCGGCAGTTTGAGCATGGAAGTATTCGTCCAACGACTTGGGCAGAGTGCGGAAGCAAGGAGGAGAGGCGGCAGATGGCGCACACAATGGGTTACACAGTAGTTTCCCGGGGAAACGACATCCAGAGCCAACAGAATTCATTGAAGTGAGTAGATTACATTTGGTGTTATAGTAGTCGGTCAACGTCCGCGTTCAAATGGACTCGGTGCCATCGACGCGAAGGTTTGATGCAAGTCCAGATTAGGAAACAGACGCGTGAGTTGGGATCACGTCTTTAAGAGAGTGCACCGTTGGCTGGATGAACGGGGAAAGGTCATCACAGTGTCCTATTATGCAGTATATACCTCACAGCTAAATATAATACACTTTCTTTAACTACCAAAAATCGTCGGCGAACAGTATTCACGACACAGACTTGAACGCGTGCATCCGGCTACCACGGGACCGGTGCCGATCAATGACATCAGCGGAAAACCTGGTGGGTCAATTGCAT